>JACSYO010000770.1:262500-750000 GCA_016806645.1 Ophiodon elongatus | reverse complement strand
GATAACTTTTCTAAGACTTGTTGACATCCCATACTATGATTTTGAAACTATGACCTTTTCATGGCATACTATACTATGATATATTTTTTTGCCATACTATACTGTGCCATTTTCAAGCCATACCATACAATGACTTCTTATGCTTTTTTATTATTATTTTTATGACACACTATTATGGCATACCGTACTGTAACTTCTTACTGATATACAAACAATGACTTTTAACATTCAATTCAATAAATCCTGGGTGTGAGTGAAGTCTAGTAGACGTACAGGTCAAACTGGTTCCAGTTCAGAAACACAGTGGCATCAGACGCCGTTGTGCTGCTTCCTGTTTCGTCACCGCTCGGGGAATATTTACCATGAGGTTTTTGTTTGGAGGGAATTCCTGTGACTCCACCCTGACACGGTTGTTTGCAGAGTTACGCTTGCAAACGAAAAGCAGAACGAGAGAGAGAGAGAGAGAGAGAGAGAGAGAGAGAGAGAGAGAGAGAGAGATATGTATAATTCTCTCTCAAACTATTTGTGAGGAAACTCCATGAGAAGGATCATAACTCTTTTTACTTTCTTATCTGCAGTAATTAGAGCAGGTCTTTAGTTTACTTCCTGCAAATAGGGGTTTGCTTTTTAATCATTGAAATGTTAAATATTAGTTTTATCACTGTGTAAACATTAAAAAAAATACATCCCTAAATGAAGGCTGAGAGCGGGGCGATGACATGAGAACGTGTTGTTTTAACTATTTCCTGTGTGGAGCAGAAGGTGTGAGTTGACTGTACCCAACATCCTGTGTGAGGCAGTCGGCACAGAACATGTGACGACACCAAGACGGCAGTGAGACCGAGAGCCAAACCACGGCGTGCACAGCAGGACTCTGTCTCAGGAAATAGTAAAAAATGATCTATCAAATGTTCATAGAACAAACAGCAGCAATAAATACTGCTCATGAAGCTCCGGATGTCAGAACGGTGTCGATTCAGTTTTCTGCTGTATTGTGAGATTGTGTTGTGAAGAATTACAATATTTAGGGAGGCAGAGTTGCCCTTAATTCATTTGAGTGTAATTAATTTGCCAAGAAAGATATAAAAACACACAATATTCATTTCTTTTTATTTATTTATTTGTGAGAGACAAAAACAGGGAAACACTGAAAGTTGCAGAAGCATTGTCCAATCATGTGCCACGATAATCATGTAGAGAAAATCTGATATTGTGAAAGGCCTATAGAACAATGTTTTTAAAAGTTTTGTTGTTTGTATCTCGTTCACACACACACACACACACACACACACACACACACACACACAATGAAGGTTACACTGAGCCAAACAAAGGATTGTTTGGCTAAAACTCAGCATTCTGTTTTAGTCTTCTTTTTTTTTTTTTTTTTAAATCCTCCTCCTCCTCCTCCTCCTCCTCCTCCTCCTCCTCCTCCTCCTCCTCCTCCTCCTTCCTCCTCCTTCCTCCTCCTTCCTCCTTCCTCCTTCCTCCTCCTTCCTCCTCCTTCCTCCTTCCTCCTTCCTCCCTCCTCCCTCCTCCTTCCTCCTTCCTCCTTCCTCCTTCCTCCTTCCTCCCTCCTCCCTCCTCTCTCCTCTCTCCTCTCTCCTCTCTCCTCTCTCCTCTCTCCTCTCTCCTCTCTCCTCCCTACCTTGTGGTCCCAGGTCACGATCGCGGCAGGCTAATCCCAGATTAGCCTCCCAGCGGCACATCGGTTCAATCTCCTTTGATGTCTAGCCGAGTCGTGCTGGGCCACAAACCTGCACTGCTCTAAAGCTGGCTTCTTCAGCCCGAACACACAAACTGGGACTATTTTCTCACGTTAACACTCACTTACACAAGTGTAACTGGGATTACAGTGGATTTACAAACTGAGGCCGTGGCACTTTTTGTAAACTACACTGTGGCCAGATTTGTGGTACCCCCCCCCCCCCCCAAAAAAAATGGTGACCTCTGAAATGGGAGCTTCTGAAAGTCTTTGGTAAGAACTCCTCACACTCACTGCACATGCATGCAGAAAGTGGCCTGAAGTGACCCCGCTTAAAATATGCAATAGTGAAAAAAAAAAAAAAAATGCTCACGGCAGACGCACATCTGTCCCAAATGAGCGAGAGATGGAGAGGAAGTGGTAAAAAGTGACGAGGCACGATGTCGCCTCGGAGGAAAACTCGCTCTTTAAAAAGGCTAA
Organism: Ophiodon elongatus; assembly: GCA_016806645.1. Lineage (NCBI taxonomy): Eukaryota > Metazoa > Chordata > Actinopteri > Perciformes > Hexagrammidae > Ophiodon > Ophiodon elongatus. The sequence goes on along the minus strand of JACSYO010000770.1, from coordinate 747,815 downwards.
AATACCTACAAAATAAAAGCCAGTGAACCGACGCAGTCTGTGTGTGAGGATTCAAACACACATGGTTGTGATATAAATGCAGAATCCAGCTAAATAAAAACCCTGTGGATCCCTTCATACCGAGGCTCCGACATGTTTTTATTCCCAACATTATTCATATTCTCTGCTCTGATTTATTCTGAAGGGCTGAGATATAAACCGCCAATCTGTCATGAATTTTAGTATCGCGATCCAAATCTTTTATTCAAGGTTTTATACACATGGTAACATTAGCCACAGAACCGCAAATAAACAGACGCACCACTGTGTTTTTGTTTTCACGTTTCCCCTCCAGATGTCTCGAATTGAGTTTGGAATTTTAACACATTCAATACTTTTATAATCTTCGAGCTTAGTTTTCTACAAATGTTTAAAAGAAAAAACTTTTTTTTTTTTTTTTTTTTACAGTTTATATTAAATTTGTTTTAGTTCATTTCCACGCCATCATTTAAATCAAGTTACCAAATCCTGGTGTCTTTGATTACCCTGATTTTTTAATTTCATTTGCTTGTGGTTTTATGATGTTTCACAGCAGTAAAACTGTTTGTTTTTTTGTCTGCAAACAAACTTCATCTGGATTATAAACTAAAAAGAATCTTTGGACGGGGTGAAAACTGAAGTAAATAAAGCACCATAAGAGGATAAACGTCCACAACGCTCATCAGTAGTCTTGCACCGACTTGGTTGTGGCGTTGAGGGTCGCTCAGGAGGACGGGACGTTGTTTGGGCTCCACTCTGGTTCCCGTGGGGGGACGTAGTCCCTGGAAAGACGTTTTGGTGTCGCCAACATTTCAACACGAGCACTCGCCGTGGCTCTCATCGCCGCCTTTGAAACCTTTTAGAGATTCAGACATTAAGTTTATAGTTTTAGTACTGATTGCAATTCAAGGAAAGAAAAATAAATAAATACTGGCGCCCGAATTCTTGTCTTAAAAAGATGTTAATGACGTCGTACGCTCGGCTGCTGCTCAAGCAAAAGGATCTTTTGTCATTATATATGTTTCTGGAAGTGTTTCATTCATCAGAAATCAGAACCAGACTGCAAAACCTCAGCTCGCGAGGACGGAGAAACATCTGGCAACGGTGTGCAAGCAGTCGTTTGGCTGAGGACAATGATTGGAAAATTCCACAATTAATTGTAAGAACTACTCGTGGAATGAAAACAACTACGGTGTACTGCAGAGAGCGGGTCCAAACTGCTGGAACATATTTAAATTGACTGTGCGATGTCAAGCCTGCAGCCATTTTTGAGAGTTTTCTCCACAAAGCACGAGGAAGACTGGCGGCTTCTGAGTCCTCCTCAAGGCAGCTAAATGAATACTGAGGCGAATTCATTAGAAGGAGCTCTTACGGTCCAGATGGGTTCCACCGGGCGTCCGAGCTCGTGGCAGATGCTGCTCCGCTTCAGTCGGGGCAGCGACAGCCGGACGAGCCGCTGAGGGAGTCGAGCCGCCTCGGACGCAAAGGAAACGATGGACGCGACGCTCTGTGGAACGCAAACACACAAAATGGTCATCATTCCTATACATAAACCTTTGTGATCCCCAGAGAAAATACAATAAATAATGAAGAGGTATATAAAACTAAAATGAGAATTAAAAAAAAAGGGACAGCAGTGTGATTAACAGCAGCCACAATGACTTAGAGGTGAGCGAAAGGGATACTCTCTCTACCACAGTTTGTATAATTTGATATTATATGTCACAAAACGTGGTAATTCAACGTGCAAGTTCATATGCTTAAAATAATCAGAGGAGAATGTCCGTTTTTGGCTAATTCTGCGAATTAAATACCTAAAAAAAATAAATAAAGCTACATCATAACAATAATGCCAAATATCCCATGAATCAAATATTGTAACAAAACGTTCCTCCGACATCAACCCGATGGGTTTCCTCAGTGAGAGAGAGCTCCAGGATCTCACCTCTCTGTTGCTGTGGAAGTCCGGGTGGTTGGGTTTGGGGTTGGAGAGCCGCAGCAGTCGCGGTGTGACCACAGCCGTCTTCAGGCCGGGGTCCACGTGCCAGATAGGACAGTTACTGTCACACTCAGGTGTGTGAGGAGGCCTGTCGGGACCAGCAGAGAGACACTTGGATTAATACACGACGGAAAAGTCAAGTGGTTCCTTTGTGAGGTTTATTTCTCTAAAAAAAAAACACCCAAAAAACAAGCTTTTTCTTCTAAAATTAGTCTTTTTTTTCTCTTGTTATGACTTCCTCGTAGGATTACGTCTTTATCCTGAACATCTGTGTTTTTCTCCACTAGAAACTGATTGTAGAACATTTGTGAGTGCGTTCATCTGTGGTAAATATCCTAAAACGTAAAACGGTAAATGGACCTGTACTTGTCTTCTGACCACTCAAAGTGCTTTAACACTACATGACATCATTCACTCATTCATACTCTGATGGGAGGAGCTAAGGATCCACCTGCCCATCAGGAGTAGCTACCATTGGGACCAATCTGGGGTTAAGTGTCTTGCCCAAGGCCACATCGACATGGGCTAGCAGAGCCTGGGATCGAACCACCGACCCTCTGATTGAAGGACGACCATGCTCACCGCTAAGTCACAGTCGCCCACAAGACACTAACTTTAACTTTCAACCGCATCCTTCAAGAAGTCAGTAAGAAGAAGGTCTCCGCATACAGTCGGAAGCTCAGAGACAGTGACCTCACATTTAGAGTATTCACCCCAGATGGGGCGACCTCGCGTCATCTTTCTTACTCTGCCCCACGAGCTACATGATAAAAGCAAAAATAAAATGCTTTTCTAAGATGTACTTTTATTTAAAAATATAATCTTGAGAGAAAGCTCTCAAATATTGGTTAAAACAATGTGTCGTGCCTCATCTCCTCCAAGTCTCAGTCTCTCAATAAACAACATAATTAAGTATTTCGGACATGAAATACTTAAGTATGTTAATTATGAGTTTGCTGTACATGTTTTCTGGGTATTCTTGTATTGTTTTGGTACTTTAACATATTCGGAATAATAAAGAAAAGTCTAATCTAAAGTGTTAACACTGTTATCTTTAACAGAGGGCTGGTACTTCAGTATTTAAGATTAATATTAACCTGTACACATATTATTCCAATACAGAAAGGGACATTTGTAAACACTTGTCTTATAAATACATAAAAATGATTAACCAATAAAATAGTTCCAGCAGCTTTTGTCACGGTAGAAGAAATTAATTAATTTATTAAGCTTTTTTGTGTTGTTTTTTTTTGAGCAACAAGATGAGAGGATTAAGTTCCAGCAGCTGGTGATTAATATTTATTTTGTGCAGGGCATTATAAAAAAAAAAAAAAAAAAATCAATCCCTGTTATATCTGCAATCTAAATTACAAAAATTAATTTTGTGTATTGCATCCAGAATGTAAACCCTGAATAAATCTCTTGGTATTCTGCGGCTGTGCTCAGGATTTGATTTATAAAAAGACTTCCGCGGCTGTCTGCGAGCGTCCCGGGGGAGCTGCACTCGGGACAATGAGCTCTATTGTCTCCGCTGCTCGTTGTCCCGCAGCCTGACACTGAAATAGCAGATGTCCAAACGCGGGCTTCCTCACACAGCGCGGCGACGTTAGTGTTGGACCGGAGCCGCTGCTTCTCATATTTAACTATACCATATGTAATATTCTGCAGGGATTGAATTCTAGACTTTGGTTTCTTTTTCTTATAAGTTTAACACATTTGTTTCTGAAATATGCTCATCTCGGTCTCATTTTGTGCGATTAATAGTCCAAAAATATTCTATGTACTCCGTTTACAGTTGTATAAACCAGAGACAAGCACAACATCCTCACAGTTGTGGATTACTTGCATGATAAACAACTTAAATCAGTGATCGTCACCCCTTAAAATGAGAGACGTCTACTTGTGGTTTTAGCTCCAGTTCAAACAAAGAATGTTTTTCATTCACAGATATAATATTTCTCGAGGCCTGTTGTGCTGAAAGTTATCAGTATGTCCCAAGAATTTGTATTAACATTATTTTGGCGTAACATAAATATTGCGGTTTTCTTAAAACCCTTTAATTATCTTCTCGTGTTTTTAACCAAAGCTTGGGAACCAACCGTCTTGGACGATCCATCGATTCTCAAAATGTAATATGTGCATTCTGACAGATGACTAATTTGCTGGTGAGAAAGTGTGTTTGTAACATCTGAGCTCAACAAAAGTGTCAAAAGAAGAGGGGGGGTTGGGGGGGGGGGGACGCACCGTCGTTAACGATATCTACTGAATTATGGAGGAAGCAGCTCAGTTTATGGGCTCCTAAATAACCGCAAGCACGACTTTGACCCGAGTTTGTTTGGTTCAGCTCCACTTGTCCTCTTCACTGGAGCCCTCGGAGGTCTAATGAGGCTTTTTTACCCGGCTTCCTGGGAGATGCAGCGCCGGGTTCTGGGTGTTGACAAGCGGACAATACGCTCGTACTGGGATGCCTCGGAGGAAGGATGTCGGGTCTTCCTGGAGAAGCTCGCCTCCTCCTCCTTCCTGCAGGGAAATGGAGGCCATTACCACATCCATTAATGCGTTGGGACAAAAGAATGTCTTCAGGCAGAAGGGAGGAGGAGGAGGAGGAGGAGGAGGAGCAGGAGGAGGAGGAGGGACACAGAACAATGGATGACTGTCAGAGCTGATGTGGAAAATCATCTGTACCCACAAAAACATTTAAATTTGTTGAACACTTAGTGGAGACAGTGGGATGATACACGACCAAGGTCAAATACTGACGATTTCACGGGTCATGTTCAGGATTTAAGGAGCGCGTCATCAAATATCAAACACTAGGACGGTTGTATTCCATCCGTTTCTTATGGTCAATAAATCTCATGAAAAAATAAATAATATTGTTCGATACGAGTAGTCCCAAACGAAAGCAATATATACTCATTTAATCGTTTGAGTCATGTTTGCTTTAAAATTAAGTGTGCAGCAGTTTTAGGAAATTACTTTCAAAGTGAAAGGTTACAATATTTGTCATCTATGTTTTAGGATTTACATCTTCAGAAGTGAATTATGTAAACAGAAGAAGAAGAAAATTCTCACATTTGAGAAGCCGGGACCAGATAAAAGTGCCTCACAGTAACTTTAATGAATGACTTTATAGGTCCATCAATGATCCTGATGGTTAAAAACACCGGGCTGCAAGTCGATGGACATGAAATGAATCTGCAAACATTTTAATGTTCGATTCTTGTATTTGTTGAAGTCATTTCTCGAGCAGAAACGCCAAACGTTCGCCGGTTCCAGCTTCTCAATTGTGAGGATTTTCCTCTTTTCTCCATCTCATATTCACTGCACACCGAGCGTCTTTGGGTTTTACGGCGTTAAAATCAGACAAAACGGATCATTTGAAGACGTCCGGCGGGGCCTTTGAGAACCGTTCTACAGACTAAAAGATGAATTAATCTGCAGATTAAACCCAGAATGAAAATTCTCAGCGGTTGCAGCGTGACGTCGAGCGGAAACAGCAGCTGCCCCACCCTCCACTGACGTATTACACCATTCACATATTTGACCAGACAGCCTGCCAGATAATCAGATTAGAAATTAACAAACCGGAGGAGACTGCAGAGTGATGTGGTTACATGAGGCGGAGCGGTGTGATTATCAGAAGCCACACAATACAGCCGTCATAATTTAGATTTAAGAATTCAACTAAATCAAAACGAGCCGATATAAAAGAAACTGTGTATTCAGCAGGTTTTTTTTTTTTTGCTGCTTTGAAACGAACCAGCAGGTGGTTGTCGTCATAGTTAATTACAGTAAATTAGTATTATTTGTTCTGGGAGCTGCACTTCCTCTGTGGGCTTCTGATTGAATTATATGTTACTGTGCTGGTGATCGGACAGCTGAGGCAGAGAAGGGGAGGGGGGGCGGGGGGGGGCAACAAACAACAACAAAATAAAAGCCTGTCTATAATAGTGCTGCAGCACACATTTCAACTTCTCGTCCACTAATCGACCGGGACACAGCTGGCATCCGTCCCGAGCATCACTTTGCAGTTTTGTGTTTCCCGAATCAAGTCATTACTTTCAGCTCCGCAAACATTTTTCCTCCAATATGTCGACGCAGCGCCTCATAAAAAGGGCCCTGTGATGGACACAAACAACCCTCTCATGCCTCCCCGCCAGAGTCATCAGTAATGTTCGGGGTGCAGACGGGGCTGCGGTTACCTCCGGAGGTCCTCCCGCGCTGAGAAGTCTCGTTTGTGCCGGGCTAGGTGTTGGATTCTCGCACTTGGACCGGCTCCGAGCGTGGAGGCGGAGCGGGGCCACATCGGCTCCTGGGTGCCCCAGTTCAGCTTCCCACTGATCGAAGAGAAGACGAAGACGTTTCCACGCGGTGACGACAACGTGCCTTGCGATATTTTTCCGAGCGAACGACGACCAAAATGAAAGAATGCTTTTCGAATCAAAACGTGACCTCTTGTTCGTTTCCCCGTTGTTGTTCCATCTCAACCTCACGCTCAAAGCGTGCCAGACGTCTGTCTCTAATTATGCAGTTTAAAGAGGAAGGGAACGCCGACCACAGAGGCTCCTGAATTCCTGGGAGTCAATTTCACACCAGATCGATGAACAAACGTGCACATTTCTGTATGATGCAACAGCTGGAACATCCTGCAACGCTGAAGATGTTTACAGGCCGAGAGGAACCAGGAGTAATAATAATAATAATAATGATGATGATAATGATGATGAACGTACAGCTTCTTGTGGAAAAGTTGTTTGCTTCGAAATATGTAACTGATTTCGAATCCAGAGGAAAAATGTGGTATGACTCAGCTACTCACCAAGGAGTCGTGGCCCAAACAGTTTTTGAGGTTTTGTGCTGCGCCAGCTCCGAGACTCTGCCGAGAAAAAACACACGATCCCTAGAAAAACCCCACACAAATCAGCTCTAAATAAACTCTAAATGCGAGTGTAACTCGGAGACTTTGGGCCCCGGGGGGTGGGGGGGGCGTGGGGGGTGAGGGGGGTGAGGAGGGACATGCAATCACTCTGTGGGTTTCCCGTCTGTGTTGAGGGTTCTTTCTGGCAGAGATGTGACATTCAAAGACTGGTCTCTCTCTCTCTCTCTCTCTCGCTCCAAACTCTAAACCTCGCTGTGGCCACTAATCAAAGTCAGAGACTGAACTGTTTTAGGTTTGTCTACGAGTCAAACATTTTCACGACAGAAGTTTTTCATTTTTCATTTTTCAGGGCTGACTGAAGGAGAAAAGTTGTCATTTTTGGCCTCAAGGAGCCGTAAATAAACATATAATACAATCTTTATAACACATTACAATGTAGGTATCACCAGACATGTTAAGTACCTATTAATGTGCAGTCAAATAATGTGTCCCCAAAAAAAAGAAGTAAGAACCGGAAATAAAGTAAGTGGACAGAGACACTCGTTGATCGGCGAATACAAGACAATAAAAAAAGAAAATAAGACAAAACGTGATATTAAGAGGTAAGAAACTATTTGAATGATGTAATAAATTAAGGAAATTAGAGGGATGACATTAAAAAAAACTACATTTAAATACTTTGGACCAGTGGTTCAATACAATGAAGATGAAAATAAGATCAATTTAGGAGGAAATTCACATTAACTTACAGCAGCACGAAGAATAAGAGGTACATATCCACTGTTCATACGGTCTATAGTGTTATACTACTCCTACTGTTATTTGTCTTTTTATTATTATTTATACTGTCATTTATCTAGCACATTGCGCTGCACTTTTACTGCTTCTTTTTGCACTTCTGGTTAGATGCTAAAACTGCATTTCGAGAGATAGAGATAGACAGATATAGTTCCCAACTCATTATTTTGGTTTATGCATTACTTTTGGCTGACGTTAAGTGTAGAGTATTATCATTTCTATATATGTCACAATATATCATTTTTATAAGTAAATAAACAGATGAGCAAACAAACAGACAATTAAATAGTTTTAAAAAAAAAGTGGAAATGTTAAAAGTAGTCACAAGTAGTCTTACAACAAAACTTCAACATTGGTAAAAAAGAATGTTTAGTTTTTGTAGAAATTCATAAAAAGTGTAGTCACTGCACCTGTTCGATGGACCGAATCTGGGCTGAATACCTGCAACAAAAAAAAAAAAAGAACCAAGAAGAAAAAGAAATGAGCCTGAAGATCTGAGAGTATGAATATTTTGAAGGTCGTGTCGCACAGTTAGTAAACGCACCTCGTTTTCCAGACAACATCTCGACTTGCAGCCGGCTGGATGTGTCGCCTCGCTGCCCGCCGATGGTGTCACACTGATCTCCTGCTGTTGCTACGGAGACCGGAGTCCTTAGCAACCACCATCACACCCGAGGACTCCTTGAAACTGGAGTCTGGACACTCAAGCCGTCATCGTCTCGAGGCCGTCCGTTTAAAAAAGAAAGCGATACGTGGAGGTCGGTGGCGAGGGGCGGCCGTGCTTCGGGTTTGGATCAGATTCCAGAAATTAAAAGCGAATGTCGGCGGCTTTATTTTCCTCACGTGAGAAGTCGGTCTACATGCTCAGATAAGCCGTTATTGTTGGTTTTATACCCGTGAACGTGGGCGTTCAATTCTCACGGCTGCAAATAAAAAGTCACACCAAAATCAATTTAGTGGAAACAATTTATTCAAGTGTGAAAAAAAAAAAAAACAACAATATATAAGACAATCAGACTGTTGATCAATACTGTATCGTGGACATGTTTTGGTATTGGAAATGTAACACATGATGGCTTTGCACACAACAATGTAGTTCCTCTTCATCCAAAAGTGAAGAGACGGGGATTAATTAGGCAGATTTGACCAAATAAAACATTGTTAAGATGAAATAATAACGAGGAACAAGCAGCAAAACACACAAAGCTCCAGACAGAGAAGAGATCTCTCTCTCTCTCTCTCTCTCTCTCTCTCTCTCTCTCTCTTCTCATCCAGAGAAGAGATTTCTTTTTTGAGATGAAGTAAATTTCCTCTCAATAAACGTGTTAGAAAAGCAATAATGTTTTTAAAGCTAATCCAACAAAAACAAAGTTATTTGGTCGTGTTAAAGTCTGCACGTTCGGCGACTAGATGTTTGATTATTCGACTATAAAACAGCTGATCGTTAAAGCAAACAGCCCTCGGTATTCACTTTACCTGTTTCCTTAATTAACTGTATTATTTAGACATTAAATAACTGCGGTGTTCTGTTATTGTATTTTCAGTTTACGTGTTAACGGCACATCAGAGAGCTCAACTGCTTCTCGGTTTCTTAAAGCTTTTAACAGTCCGGTTTGCACGTTGGCGGCCCCTTGTGGCGGAAAGAGGTAACAGCTTTAAGACGTTTAAATACCCAGACATCACGACGCGCTCAGAAGGGGAGGGGAGCCTGATTTTTGTACTCTGTATCAAACTTTGCCCGGTCCAGCTTTAAGTCTCAATGTGGAGGTATTAAATGGAGCCTGCCGCTGGTGAGAAAGCTGCAGCCACACAGATGTTGTCCTGAGTGAATGTAAACCCACTGGGATTCTTGTGAAGGCAAAACATTAGTGTCTATAGTGATGAGATATCAATCTTTGGTGGAGATACTGGAGGCCCTGCCAGCTTAAATTAACAAAATAACTCATTTACTTTTTGGTAAACGATGGAACAACAAATTCTAAAGTCAGTGAGGTTTTATAATCCCAAACTCTACCAAAAGCAGAACAACAAAAATACATTTAAATAAATAAGAGTTTCAGTCCACCGAGCGTGGTGAAAACGTCCGCGGTGGAAAAAGGTGCCGAGAAGCGACCCGATAGGTTTTTATCTGCCGTCACAAACCATCTGGATGATCAGGTCCCGGGCGTCCTGGACGCCGGAGCTGAGCGCCGCCTCGCCCTTCTTCACGTGGGTGTCGATGAGGAACAACCGGCGGTCTCCGACCTCGGACAGAGACAGGGCGTCGTGGAGGTCGGTGATGCCGCAGCTTCCCGGAAGGTCCTGGAAACACGAGTCCAACATTTTAAAATCAGCTCTGGGTTTTAATTTAAGATTTAAATGATCTTTTCCTTCCAATATAAAGACTTGGACTCTTAAAAAAAAAGAAGAAAGGGCAAATCTTTGTCTGAAATTGCAACAAAGCAAAATGAAATCTACAGATTTATTGATTACGGCTTTTGTTGAATTAAAAAAAAGGCAGAATGACTATGATGTTGAATTTATGTTAAAAGATCTGTATCTATAAGATCTGATGGACAAAAATATAAATACTATTGTGATGAACTATTTTCTCTCTGACACAGTTGCGTTAACAAAAGGGTGTATGCTGGTTTTCATAGTAAATATTTAATACATTTTGATAGGCTACTTCACAAAAACTAAACAGAATTTACTAATTATGTCAGTTTCATTAAAAACATTTTAAAAAACTTACATTTTCTGATTTTGAGAATATTTTGAAGCAGAACAGATGCAACATAAATAAATCAGCACTTCGAAAACCAAAGTGTGTGAAACGTTACTTAGATTGTTTTAATCAATGGTCACATGACGGCTCAGGACTTTCTCTTTACCAATCACAACAGGAACACAAACTACCCACTAATAAATAAATAAATATATATATTAAAAAAGAATAATAATAATAATAATAATAATAATAATAAATATATATATATCTATTAAAAAAAAATATATATATATAAATAAATAAATAAATAAATAAATAAATATATATATATATATATATATATATATATATTTTTTAAAGTTATACATTAAATCAGTTTGGGAGCAAGAGCAGGTCACAATCATGCATTTTAAATCTGATCTCTGATGCTATAACCAACATTTGGGTCACACTTTCACACACTTCTGAGCTGAAACAGTGAAATATATTCTCAACGGTAGTGTTGAAAGGAGTTTCCCATGAATTGAAAGAAAATTAATCAGCAAATCTTTTGATCAATTTATTGTTAGTGATTTTTATTTATTTTTTAAAAGGAAAGATGCAGAGTATTCACTGGCTACAGCTTCTGGTTCTGAATGTGAATACTTTTCTATAATAACAAACTGAATAAATATTTGGGTTATTGAGTTTTGATCGGACAGAACAAGACATTTAAAAATGTCACTTTGGACGTTTTTCATTATTTTCCTGACAATTTTCAGACTAAACGACTAATCTAAATAATAATCTGTACTTTAATCAATATTAAAAATAACCATCTGTCGCGGCCGATGTGAACATTAAGTCTCTGAAGCATCTTCCGAGGACAAGAGGCCCCGTCTGCTTCTGTTGAAAGCAGCATGGAGTGTTTTTACTGTCACGCTCACCTGTTTGTTGGCCAGCACCATTAAAGGCAGGCGGGGCTCGGTGGCCAGCAGCTCGTGTAAATGCTTCTTAGCGACGGGGAAACGCGTCGGGTCGGAGGAGTCGACCACGAACACCAGCAGCAGGGCCCTGGACATGTACCTCTGCCAGTACGGCCGGAGCTCCTCTTTACCGCCAACTGACAGACAGACAGACGGACGACTGTGACGTCAAACTCACGACTGACTTGAAGAGTCTCTTTTGAGATCGGACCTACTTTCTAGGAACTCGATGCGCAGGTCCTCCCTGTTGATGGAGACGGCGTTGAAGCCCTGCGTCGGCTGCACGTCCGGCTCCAGGCACCCGGTGGACAAGCAGTTCAGCAGGCTGGTCTTACCGGCTCCATCCAGACCCAGAACCAGAACTTGGGTCCCCGCCGATTCCGCGGGCTTCGGCTGCGGCACACACAGACCAGTACGCGTCAGATTAAGGCCGGATACTACGAGAACGTTTCTGTACTGATACTATAAAGATACAGAACACTGAGGAACCCCCTTTTTAATATTTAGAAATATAAAAAAAATATATAAAAAAAAATGGTAATAACATAAAGCAAACTAAAGCATAGACTAAAAAAATCTGCAATATTTGATCTTTTTTTTCCCCTTTTTTTTTTTTTTTTTTTAAGTAAACACGAAGAACCTGCATTGAATGGAGCTGAAACAATTAGACAAACAGAAATTTAACTGCAACAATTTTTGGGAATTTATTTACCCTTTAATAATAATAATAATAATAATAATAATAAATTGTATTTGTATAGCACTTTAAAAAAGGTACACAAGGCACTTTACATGGTAAAAACAGAAACTATAGAAGCAATAACAATATACACAGGAGAGATGACATAACAGTAATAAACAAAACAAAAACATACTTAACTAGCGACACAGGTTTAAGATTTAAATAAATGAGAGTTTAAGTCAATTATCAAGCAAAAGTAGTTGCAAAAATTAGAAAGTATGCACTTTTAGACATGCAATCTGCACACTTGTTTGCACGAACATGCTTCAAATGTTATATTGTTTTTAAATTAATGTTTAAAAGCCTGCATTTGTTTTCTTCTACCGTGTGGTTTGTTTGCATGCAAACCCCCCAAAAGGATAAATTAAGCATCCATCAACGAAAATGTGATGATTTACTGCTTTTCTTTTGTTATATCAATGTAAATGTATTATTTTTGTTTTGTTTTAGACAACACATTTGAACTGTAAGAGGGATTTTTCAAATCAAGAAAATTATTTGCAGATAATCAACAGTAAAAACTGTTGTTCGTGGTCTATTGTTAGTATTTATCCATAAATCCCCATTTTATTTTCATGATCAATCAGTAACTGTTTTGCTTTATTTGATATATGATTAGAGCTGCAAAAACTAACCATTGCAAATGATTTTCCTGATTAATTGATTAGTCTTTTGATCTATAAAATGGTCAGAAATGTCCATCACAAATCCCCAGAAGACAAGTGATGTCTTTAAATAGCTTGAAGACCAAAAATATTAAAAAAATATAAGAATAATACGCACATTTGAGACTTAAAAAAAAGACTGACTAATTTTCTGTCGGCATAATACTACATTTCCCAGAATCCACCACGGCAACTCCTCAGAGAACTTGCCTTTAATTGTAACTGTTGCAACCCATAGAAATAAAAAGGTATCTAGCGGCTTGTAGTTTATAAACTCTGGATGTTAATTTAAGTGAAAAGCATTAAAAGAATGATCACTTTTATATTTCCTTTGTTCACGTAAGAACAGTTGAATGTCAAATATATTAAAAGCTTATGTTTAAAGTACTTATTACGACACCAACGGCTGTCCTCCGGGCGGGTAACGTCTTTTTAAATATATTTTGTTTACCTCCGACGCTTTCTCGGGTTCAGCAGCAGTTGGAACCACGACGGTTGGTTCACTTTTAACGTCTTTTTGAATCGTCTTCCCTCTCGCGGAGGAGGAGGAGGAGGTGGAGGTGTAGTTCCAGACGAAATAGGCGACTCCCCCCGCGAGAGCCACGGAGGCGCCGATGACTCCGACTTCTCTCAACCCGAACATGGTGCTCCTTAACCGCCTCCTTTTATCCGTCCGTGTCCGCCATTGATATACTTTTAGTGAAGCTTTCAACAAGTGGATTAGCCAACGGACCGGAAGCTGAGGAACTCCTTCAAACGCTACTTCCGGGAAGAGGTGCGCCTCTTTTATGTTTGTTGATGCAGTGTCACAGTATCACCGCTGGATGGCGCCATTGGTCCCACAATAGTGTCCTGATACAATTAAAACTCGAATAAATCAATTATAACCAAGTGACTGAGAACATTTACACAGGTACTGTACTTAAGCAGCCTAAAATAGATGTACTAACAGTTACTTGATTATTAAATTGTTCTGCTACTTTATACTTATATTTGACACCTGAAATTACAAGTTATTTTGCATACTAATATTTTACTTCCAAATTATTATTTTGCATTTAAGTATGATGAATTTGTCTGTGCAAAAAGCATTTCATTGAGCAATATCATTCCTAATCGGGGTCCTTGTTTGTTTAAAAAAATAACAAAATGTGACCAAATCTGCTCTAAGAATATTCCACCCTGTTTTTAATGCAAACTAAAGTTATTTCAAATATCTTATGAAATATTCTTCCTTCACTCTTCTTTTAAAGCATTTTCAAACAACCTGATTTTAAGCAAATGAGGTTTGCAGACTCAAAATCATATGTATGGCTATGATATATAAAATAAAACACCATCAAACAAGCCCTTCTTTGATTAGAGTACTTTCACTTTTGTTGTGTGAAGTACATTTCGCTGATACTACTTTATTTTGATCTTCTTCTTTCTTGGAATACTTCCCAAACAACTGATAATAACCAGTAATGGAAGAAGTACTCTAATCATTTACCAAAGTATAAGCAGAAATACTCTGAATTCTCAATGTACCATTTTTAAAATGGTACATCCATGAATTAACAGAGCAAGTAAATCATAAATAGTCACAAAAATCACATAGGCAGACCAAACAGTAGATCCCTGTAAATACCATTTGAGTCACACTAAAACTGATTATTTTGAAGACAAATCTTTTCTTACACAAACCATCATTTTTTTTAAAGAAACCAGGAGTGAAAACAAGAAGGTGACGCAATTATGAAATAGATTTATTAACAAACTTAAAGGATTCCAGATGAACAAATGATGCGTGACAAGTGAAAAACAACTCAAATCCAAGTGTTTATCAAACGAGATAGATAGATAGATTAATTATTTGTTTTTTTAATTTAACCTGGATAAGCACAAAAAGAAAAAACACAACTTCCATCTTCATCTTGAAGTCCTCCCCTCCCATCACAGCTCGGAGGATGCTGCCGCCTGATTGCACCTCCTCCCCGGCGACCTCTCCCTCTTCTCGGGGACACTCAGGAGCCAGGCCTGCAGCTTGCGCTCCTCCGGCGTCACCCCGAGACTCTTCCGGGTCCGGGCCCTCAGCGACGGAGGCCTCTTCCGCTGCAGGGTCGCGGCCTCCCGGACCTGCTCGACCCCCGAGCTGGAGGACTCCGCCGCCTCGGCCCGCCGATGCCTCCCGGACTTGGACGCCTCCTGGAAGTTGCCGTAGCTCTTCTGCTTGATGGAGGACAGGAGCCGGGCCCGGCTGCTGCAGTACTGCGCTTCGCTCGGCTCCCCCTCCTCCTCGGAGTTCTCCTCCTTGCGCTGCGAGAACGTCCTCTGCTGCCAGGCGAGGAACCCTGACATGCAGTCTTTGAGGCGGGCGGAGAAGTCCGGATGGGTCACGGTGACCTCGCGGCTGACCTCCACCGCGGCCTCCTTCAGCGCCTCATACTGACTCTGGACGTTGGCCACCTCCTCCAGGACGTCTGCGCAGGAGAGCTCCTGGACGGCCGTGGTCCTCCCGAGGAACCCGACGCACACGTGCTCCCTCTTCGGCTTCCTCTGCTTTTGGAAGCTGAGGAAGTGTGGCATGGCGGCGTAGTGGATGGCTTGCGTGGCCACGAGCTTTTGGAAAACGTAGACGACGTCATGATGCCCAGAATCCGCGGAGTCCCGGAGGAACTTCTGAACCAGGGCCCAGTCCCTCAGAGCGAGCCGGATCTTCACATGCGGACTGGCGAGCTGCGTGTGGTACAAACCGAACATCAGATACAAGCCTCCCACTCGAATCTGGTAGCTGTATGGAGGCAGGAAGAACTTCACGGCTGTGGCCAGCGCCACCTTGCAGAACCTCTTCATCTCGGCCACGCCCTGGATGCCCGTGAACACGTCCGAGAAGCCCATCTCCCTCCAGATGGATGAGAAGTCCTCAAACCTGATGGAGTCGGTCTGCTGGAAACGGGCCAGGAGTTCCTCCACATCTTCTGTCAGAGGACTGAAGAAGAAGTCGGAGTAAATGGGCCTCACGCGAGGCATCCCGACCCCGAAACAACCACCTCGGTCAACTCTGAAGCTCTCAAGCTCGTCGTTGGCAAATTACCTGAGAACTATGAGCTCACGTGGCGGGAGTCAATTGAGGTGATTGAGGGGTGCGTTCACGTAGCGTTGGAATAATCGGATATATTATGCTTTCATGCGACACTGGCTACAGAAAATTAGAAAGTTAATTATGAGCTTTTTTTTTTCTCGAAAGTAACATTTTTTATTGATGCCATTGCACCCACTAAAGAGAAGGTTGTCTCGGGTAAGCAAAGATCTCCTTGGAGAAATGCCACGCTGGTCAGAATAGAGAAAAGAGAGTGTCGGAAAGCTGAGCGAAAAACTAATCTCCAAGTTCACTGTGACATCTATAAAGAGAGACTTCGCAATTATAATTCGGAACTTAAAAATGCAAGGCAGTCCTTCTTTGACATTATAACCAATAACAATGCACACGTTCTTACCGTAATGTCTAGTACATATGCCTACCGAAAAAAAGACTGCAGGCTGGCTTGACTGCTGATTAACAAACATTGCTGTTACTTTATTGTATTGTATGTTTATTGTAGTATATTTATATGTCGCATATAGCAGTTTCCAGACACCAGCTTGTCAGTTTAACTTAAGCTGGTCTATGACATGCTTTTATTCTGAAAAGCAGATTCATATTCTACTCTAAAATACGTTTTATTTTTAACTGATTGCAATCAATCAATAATTTATATCGACCTACTGTGCGACCACCAGGTGGCTCTACTTGCCCCCCCCCCCAAAAAAATTTTTTTTTTACATAAATAAAAAATATAAATATAAACTAATGAATGCAGCCTTCAGGCATCGAAGAGGTATCAGGAGTCGTTTCCATCTAGTTAAATGTTGTATGAACCACAGGGGTCATATGTCATTGTGAAGGGTTTTATTAAGACTTAACAAAAGCGGACACCTGTTGGGCCTAAAACATGCATCGGACAGAATTAAATTCAAGAATTTTAATTATTTGTCTTGAATTTCGACCAACACAGGGACTCAAAAATAAATATTCAATGTTGCAGCTGATTGAAAGCAAAGGGACAATTTAAGGAAACAAGAGCATGATATCTTAATACTCAGACCCCAGAAATATTAAAAGACAATTCTCCTAAAGTTTTACTTCAAGTTACTTAGCAAAAAAAGTAGTTTGTTTTCCTAATTAAAATAATCAAGAAAGAAGAAATATTGAGATGAATTAAATGTTGTGTTTCCGAAGTTAAAATCTAAAGTCCCACAAATTGTTCTTGATAGGTAACAGTAAAGAAAAAGCCTTTTTCCATTCATCTGACCTTTTTAATGAAGAAAAAAAAAAAAATGAGTGGTAATATCTGCAGTTTCTTTTATTTTATTGTAATTCACCGTGACCTGAGAAGGTCACACTTTAAGAAACCATCTGCTTTTGCAGAGCAACAAAAAAAAAAAGTTAATTTCGGTGGAACCGTCCTTTAATTACTCTCTTCTGTAATTTTAACGCCACAAGTTAACGACGTAGAAGAGCAGAGGGGCGTTTTAGATTTCACGTGTATAAACGAATAGCCAGGACAAAAAGTCTAACCTTTTTTTTTTTAACCTAGAAACATAAAAAAAAAGAGAAAAGCTCATGATTTCTTGGTGAGACGTCGATTTCTGTCTCGTGCGTCGCTTCCCTCCGACTACCAGCCTCCTTTGCCTCCCTTCTTCTTCTTCTGTGGTGCCTTCTTGCGCGTGGCCCCCGAGGCCGCGGGTTTCTGCTGTCGCGGGGGGACCACGCTGGAGGCGGCGGCCGTAGAGGAGCCGGACGCAGACCCTGGTCTGGGGGAGGTAGGGGGGCTACTGGCTGTCTTACTGGCATCCCTGGAACAGAGGAAGAATAAATAAATAAATAAATAAATAAATGAATGAATGAATAGTTCAAGGAAATATTTCATCATCCTGGGAACATTTCGAAACTCTGTCAAACTACTTCTTTAAACTCAACGAAGGCTGCGACTGATTATTTTGAATATCGTTTAGGAGAAGTCATCATTCATCCATCTTCAGACTAATTTTGTATTTTGTCTAAAAACGTTACAGTTTTGAAATCTACGATGACATAAAATAATGGAAAACAAAGAAATCCTCACGTTTGAAAAACAGAAACTGACAAATCTTTGGTTCTTTTGCTTGATAAAATGCATCGATTTAATCTAATTTAACCTAAACCCCCTCCCAAGCATTAAAGCTGCTTTTTAGGAGATTTAGGATCACTTATTCTAAATAAACATTTATTTATGTATTGTTAAATACTGCTGATTATTGTTCTTCGTTATGATATTCCAGTGGATCCACTCATCACTTTTATTGCTGCCACTAAGATCCTTGTTGTGTGTGTTTGTTGTTTTATGGCAGTTAAGACAAAAAAATATTTTTTGTACAAATCTAATGGCCAGTTAAGTAATATGAATAAAATGTGTTAATTGTCCATATCTCCATAGAAACATTACGCGACGCAAAAAACACACCAAACATTTGTATAATTCTTGGGATTTTTCTAAATTCTACTAAAAGTTATGAAGAAGGGTTATTTTGAGAGCGTAGATGCTTTAAATTCTAACAATAAAATGGAGTTCTACTTTGGCCTAAGTAACGCAGCAGCTGGACTCCACTGAGGATTCATCAGCAGGAAACAAGCAGGTAAAATCTGCTTTTCCTCCGTCAGCCGAGTCGATTACCGGGTTTCAATCAAAGGAAACTGCACTCGGACAACTTCTTTACTCACAGCTCGGCCGAAGCTCCTGCCGTCGCTCCCTGTGTGCCTTTTCCTATCTGCTCCTTCTTCTTCCCCTTCTTCTTGCCTCTGTAGTAGGAGCGCTCCTTCATGGGCATCCACCTCTCGATGTCAGGGGTCGCTTTGGGGTCGCAGTTCTTGGGCAGCTTGCCTAAAATAAAATAAAACAATCACAAATTAATGAATACCATCAGGAGGATTACGTGATGAGTCTGTGGTCAATCACTCTCTGCATTGTATATTATCTTGAAAATATCTTGTATAAGACGATTTATACTATTTCTATATATATACACATTTCATTTAATCAATAAATAAATTCCTGCTGGTGGCCGATAGAGGTCAACATTATGTTGTGACGTTATGTTGTGAAGTTTAACCCCCCAATGTAGCACAAATGGATTTATATTTATATTTAACAATGGTTTTCAGTAAGAGTTTTTATGATTTTGATATTTCCAACCGCACCTGAAGGAACTGTTATTAGATAAAAAATCTCGTTAAAATACTCTGTCATCAATATTACATCGTCATATCTTATGTATATTAATATTGAGAAATTGTAATATTATTTATTTAGGTGGAGGCTTCAAAGAAAGCCCAGTGGGGTTTTCTGCCTCTTCCTGCACTGTGATATTATGCATCTGTTATGTTTGTGTATTATGCAAAATAACCTAAAACTAAACTAATGCAACTTCCTGTATTTCTCAGCAGCTCGACAAGAAAATATTGAGAGCTGGAGCTCGTTGCAGGAATAAAAACGTTATCAAATTCAAGCGTCCATGCAAGAGAACAACATACCTCTCTTCTTCTTCTTCTTCTTCTTGATCTCGCCTTGCTGTCTGTAAAGTAAAACGCAGACGTGTGAGCACAAAGGGGGTGAAAGCGAAGAAGATGGCGTGGTGAACATCATGAAGACAACAATGGGGGGGGTTTACATTTGTTCTTTGGGAAGGTTCTCTCCTGTGACCTTGGCAGCCTTCTTCCTGACGTAGGTGGCTCCGATGGAGTTCTCCAGCTCGTCCACGTCCACGTTTAAGGCCATCGTGTCCGCGGACGGTAGGTGCTTGCTGAGGCTGGAGAGGAATGCTCAGGACGGAAACTATTTCACATGGGACCCGTTAAGGGTGAGGATCGATAAATTATTTTCACAGTCTTGCTTTTAATTAATTCCACCTTTTCCTAACTATTTATTTCATATTTTATATTTAGTATTTATACTATATTTTATATCTTATACGTGTTTTACCGCTATCATGTTTTATTGCTAGTATTATCCTATTTTGTACCTTTATTTTGGGGATTTTATTTTATTCTTTGTGTGTTTTTGAATACCTGTTGTGATTCGTTTCTCTTGTGAAGCACTTTTTGCTGCATTTTATGAAAGGTGGTACATAAATAAAGCTTATTATTATGATTTTCATCTTCATAAGGTCATCTAAAGAGAATTAAGGTTCTCGCATTATTATTGTTAAGAATGCAATGTTGTACAACAGTTTGTAGCATAAATGAAATACAATTAAAATATGATGATAATCTCAGGTTGGATAATAAATGATGGAGCTCCAATATTGTGTTCTATGTTATTATCTAAATAATCATACTAGTCAATAAGTCTATGGTGTGGTCTTCCAGGGCTGCAACTAACAATTATTTTCATTTGGGATTATTCTTAGTTATCTTCCCAACTAAGCACTCTATAAAATGTGAAAAATAGAGCAAATTGTAAATTATATTTTCCCTAAGTCCAAGGTGGTGTCCTTATATACCTCGTTTTATCTCCACATTAATCCAAAAATATTAATTCACCACAGAAAATCCTCACATTTGAGACGTTAAAAATCAGAGAATGCTGGGTGTTTTTGTTTGAAAGATGCCTGAAACGACCATCAGCGTCCCAAAACAGTTGCCAGTTTCTAAAAAAAATAGTTTTTATCTTTTCCGCTCTAGTGTCTTAAATGTCAGTAGATCCAAAGGATACGATTTGGCTTTATCCGTGTCCACCAGAGAATACGCCGAGATGAGTTGTGCCAGCGTGTGGATGTCGTTAGTGTTTTGCCTGTTTGAAGAAAAATGAAACAAATGAAGCTTCGTTGATGTAAAAGGAGGAATCTTAACAACTGCTGCAGGAAAAAATGACAAACATAGACTAACACAAATAAACGAGAGGTTCTACTGTACTAACAGCCGAACTATCCCTTAATAAACGCTCTGCCGTCACATTTACTTTATATTGTCATGTTATAGTTTGTTCTGCTCTACGAGCACGTTGCAATGATGTTTATCAGTCCGTTTAAAAGAACTCGACACACACGAGCTACTTGACGTCCCGCCGACAAGCTCGATGGAACAAAAGAGCAGAATCAGCGTCTGTGAAACGACCTCTAATGCTCCGCACATGTTGCGGCTCGGAGGGTAACTCACTTCCACAGCTGCTCCAGATCACTGATGGCTTCTTTTTTCCGTCCGTACTTCAGCTTGAAATTGGCAGCTTCTCGTACGAGCGCCAAGTGTGCAGCAGATCCGGGCTGTGGAGGAGCGAGAACAGGCCGCAGATTACACACAAACCTTCGTCGGATGAAAGTACGACCCACAGCCTGAACTACGCTGTAGGAGGCGACTGTTTCCTGGACACATTTAGAGTGTCTGCAAGTGCCTGTCGCTGCCCTAGGTAGCTACTCCGTTCACAACAAGAAGCACTAACTTGAACAATAAATCGAGCGCGGGACACGGACCTGTTCAGACTGGTAGTGCTCGATAGCTTGTTTGAAAATCTCGATGGCGCTGTCGATGTCTTCTTCGTGGGCGTACATCGTTACCAGAGCGGAAATCTGAGGAGTCAACGACAAAGTTTAGGAGCGAGAGGTGACCGCGGACGGCGTCGATATACAAAAAAAGGTCAACGTCCAAACGGACGTACCATCCCCGATTTGTGCTTAAACTCTTCAATGGACCTCAGAACATCACAAGCTTTTGTTACGTGACCTGAGGAGCAAAAAAAAAGAAGAGTATTATAACACAAATGCCCACGATGGAACATTATCAAACTTAAAAATCACTAAGTGAATTTATTACTGGAAAACTACATTTTGAGGCATCAAAACAAGTTCGAAAGTTGTTAAATTCTTATATTTAAGCACTCCAACGGTTAAAAGCTGAATCAACTATTCCGTTAAACAATAAAACATGCTTTCATTTGACAAAGATGCGTTTATTAAACAAAGCTGGAACATTTTCAACTGATATCCCGTCCTTAAGAGGAGTATGAACACATCAAAGCATAATCAATGTAAAAAATGCCATTACCTTGTATTAAATAGAGCTGAGCCATCGTCAGTTTGATGCCAGATGCACTCTCTGGATGTTGGTCTGAGAATTGCTGGAAAACAAAAGAATAGTCAGTGAAAACACGATCTTAAGAAAATACACTTGACGCATATAAAACTGAACTAAATCATTTAATAGAATCCTGTTTAACGTACTAAATAAGCTTTATTATTGAGGCTATGGATGGATTTCTAAAGCCACAGAGCAGTAACATTATTCTTGAGTGAATAATTCCGAGCCACAAAAAAAAGATGCTAACTTAAACGGCGTGCACGTAACTGTAAAGCTTTATTTATGCTCGGTGTTTAAAAGTGTGAAGATCCGTTTTCATTTTATAGAATGAAACGTCCGCTAAGTTGGTGCTTTACTTTCACGTGATCAGACAGAAAAGTAAGGAGGCTTCAGTTTGTCTTTGAGGAGGCGAGTCGGACTGAAGACAAGCAGCCGTGTCGGTCACCTCGTACCTGGAGCAGCTCGATGGCCCGGCTGTGCTGCTTCTCCCTGCACAGCTGAGCCACCTGGATGAGGACCGGCCGCGGGTGACCCGGATTCTGAGACTGAAGACTGGACGCCAGTTTCCTGCACTGGTCCGCCTGTTGACGCCAACAAAATCCCGATCAGTAATGAAATCTAAACATTGTGGGGAGGTTCCTCTCCTCCTGAGTCACAGCGGCTGGTGGAGCTACCTGGTTGGTGTACATGGCCAGGAGGGCTTTGTTGAAGTCGATGGCCTGCAGCTGCTTCCTCGCCAGCTTGTACTCGACACCTTCAGCGTTCGTCAGTTTCACCTTCTTCTTAGAGTCAAACACGTTTTGGTCCTGTGAAAGCAGACGAGAGCTTTAATCAAAACGCATTCCGTCCGGTTGGAATATTGCTTCCTGATTTGACGACTGTGGGTATAGACGTTAGCGGATTTCAGTATTTTGGACGAGGCGGTCTTCAGCCGGCGGTGAGTTGGTCTGAGATTTACTCTTATGAGACTTTCATAATGAAGTATTTCAGTTGGAAAGATCGTCACAGACACACACACACAGACAGACACACACTCACCTTGTTTATTGTAATGATATTGTTGGCGGTCACAGCAAGCAGCCCAACATCCGACGGCCTGCAAATTAAGAGCATCTGACGATTAAAAACTCACGGGTGCCTCCCTCAATAAGAATTTGAAATGATGTTGCTTGAGGACGGCGGGAGAGAGCAATAGCTCCACGGTGTGATGCCGGGGGTTGTGCTTTACATGGCTTGTTCTCATCTGGTTGCGTAATATGTGGAACGTGTGGTTGTGATTTGTCCGTTTCTTTTTTTTCCCACGACTATAGAGGCAGCTATAATGATAAGGCGATATGTTATGTGTCATATCATCTGCGCAGCATTTGAGTCCATGCCAAAGTACATTGTATGGTATTGTACATTATGGAATATCTATTTGACATCTGCTTTGTTTACACATACTACTACATACAAGTACAAGTTGTGTATGGACTTTGTTTCTGGCACAAATGGAGCACAAAGTACCAAAACAAGAATACAACATCATCGTTGTTGTTGTTGTTGTTTCAACCCGTGCTCCTCTCCTCACCTGCGTTTGGGAGCTCATTAAAAGGTTATTACTGAACCCTGCACTCACTTGAGCTTGATGACCTGGTTGTAGAGCTGCAGAGCCTCGTCCGTCCGACCTTGTAACTGCATGACGTACGCCATCTGAGAATGGATGACGGCCAGCTCCGACTCGATGTCCTCCTCGGTCACATCCTGAAAGGGACGAAGCAGCAGTGAGTTCGTTCTGGAGCAATTAAGACATCAAGCATGGACATTGTTGTACATTTACGACTAATAATTCCTATTTGAACCATTACTAGTTGCCTGTAATGTTAATATTTTCTTGTCATCCATCGTCTACCGTGATAACATTTAAACTCAATTGGTGATTTCAAAATCTCAATCTTTGTCCAGACTATTTCTGGGAATTGTATTCAGTAAAATTTAACTACAAAACTTCACTTCGCCAGATAAAGAAATTACTGACAAGATTAATGCCTTCAATAATTGTTTGTGCCGTTTCCTTATCAAGTCCTAAATTATAAGACAGTTAAGACTCTTTCCTTATTCTCCACTTCATGATCTTTCATAGAACTATAAAGTCCACAAAGTGCATCACATCATCTCTGAAGCATCTACTTCTGTCTTACGGATGAAAATGTAACAAATTGAAAGTCGCTTTTCCTTGAAAATGGAGAAGACATCATAAATGGAGCGTAAATGTTTTAGGAGCCCCCAAAAAAAAGCAATACTCACAGAATCATCTGCCAATGAGACTCTGCAAAGCTCTGCGAAAGAAAAACAACCAAGTTTATGTCAAATGAAAGAACGGATAAAACAGCAAGACGATGTAACGGAGTGGGACTGACCCTCCGCTTGTCGTAGTTTATTGAGGGACTCCGTGAGCTGTCCCTGGCCAATCAGAGCGCAGGCAGCATTGTAGCACAGCTCATACGTGGACTCTGGAAGACCTAGATCTTCCTGCAGAGGAAAATATAACATGTTAAAAAACATATAATACAATAATTTGCCGGGTGAGACATCCAGTTAAGACTCACAGCCTGGTCGGACTGTCTGAGCTCTTCTCTGGTATTCATAGTAAAACATTTGAAGAAGTAGCTGAATATAAGCTTTCAAGTCGTTTGACTGTATTTTGTTATGCTCTGCATTCGAGTTGCTTGGTGAACATGAAAGTTAACCCTTTCGAAATCAGTTTAAAGTTGCATTTTTGATCAGTTTCAAGACTGAAACATAAAACTTAGGCCGTCAAAAAGCCCAAAATGTTAATTTTGTAAAGAAGCTTACCAATGGCGCTTCCTCCCACTGACTCATAGAAGCCACCACAGCAGCGAGGTTGGTCTTCCTCTCCTCCTCGTACTCATCCTGGGAGTTCCTGATCAGATCCGTGTACACGGACTTGCAGTCATCGTAGCGCTCCAGTCTGTACAACTGCACAGAGAGAAGAGAGACACTTCCCATCAGCAGGAGTCTTTACATCAAACACCAAAAGTCTCAAAATTATAAAGTCTACAAATCGAGAGCAACCAGAAAGAATACAGTTTTTTATAAATGTCTAAACAGCCTCACCACTTGGCCGTAGAGCTCCTTCAGCTTGTCCGTTTGCTCGGGAGCCGCCTCGATGGTCTTCATGGCGCTTTCCACTCGGTTCAGCCGGTACTCGCAGTACGCCTTCTCAAACACGACGTCACTGAGAGGAGAGGAATACACATTGTTCCAACTGTAAGTCACGTATGCAAGTTATACATGTAAAGCATGAAACAAGCACAGCTAAATGTTGCATTCAGTTATGGTATATATATTTAATGTTTTGATAGCCGCATCAAACAAATGAGTGTGATTATATATTAAAACCGGGGCTGAAACTACTGATTGTTTTCATTAACAATTAAAGTGTTGATCATTTCTTTATTTTGAACATATCAGATAGAGCTTCAGCGTTTATGCTCCTCACATATGAAACAGCCTTTCTGCTGATTGGAGGTTTGCAAATACACAGTTGTTTAAGGTAGAACTCAAGCCTACATGTTTGCATTTTAATTCAATTTAATTTGTATAGCCCCAAAATCACAAATTGGCCTCAGAAGGCTTTACAATCTGTACACATACGACAGCCTCTGTCCCGGGGCCTCACATCGCCACAAGAAAAACTCCCCTAAAAAAAACGTTAACGGGGAGAAAAAGGGAAGAAACCTTAGGGAGAGCAACGGAGGAGGATCCCTCTCCCCGGATGGACAGAAGTACAATAGATGTCATGTCACGTTTTAATGTGTGTATGCATGTTATCTGCATGTACCGACTACTTATCCACTACTGTTTAATCCCCATGTAAACCACTATGAGCCGATTTTTAGTGCAAGAATGTGCTCTACAAAGAAACCTGAAATACAGATTAAACAAAAAATCTGTTTTGTATGTCCAACAGTCCAAAACCCAAATATAAGAAATGTACAATCACTTGAAACAGTGTGGAAACCCCATCATTTAATAAGCTGGAACCAAAGAATGTTTAGCATTAAATTGAAGGCCATCCACTCCACTGTGTTTTTAATGGACTCAGAAGCTCATTTAGTGAGAGACCCAGGTTCTACTGAACCACTCAGAAGGTCTTTCGTTCCAGCAGCAGTCAGATTTTTTAATGAACACCTTTAGATGTGGTTTTTAGATTTAGCATCTTTCTGATTTTAATCATGTTTTAAAAAGCATTTTCTGGTGTTATTTATTTATTCTTTGTAATGTGTTTGTCTATTGTCGTCTGTAGGAGTCTACTGTTGTCTGTAGGAGTCTATTGTTGTTGTCTGTAGGAGTCTACTATCTGTTGTCTGTAGGAGTCTACTGTTGTTGTCTGTAGGAGTCTACTGTTGTTGTCTGTAGGAGTCTATTGTTGTCTGTAGGAGTCTACTGTTGTCTGTAGGAGTCTATCGTTGTCTGTAGGAGTCGACTGTTGTCTGTAGGAGTCTACTGTTGTCTGTAGGAGTCTACTGTTGTTGTCTGTAGGAGTCTAGTGTCGTCTGTAGGAGTCTAGTGTCGTCTGTAGGAGTCTAGTGTCGTCTGTAGGAGTCTACTATCTGTTGTCTGTAGGAGTCTATTGTTGTCTGTAGGAGGCTATTGTCTGTAGGAGTCTACTATCTGTTGTCTGTAGGAGTCTACTATCTGTTGTCTGTAGGAGTCTATTGTTGTCTGTAGGGGTCTACTGTTGTTGTCTGTAGGAGTCTACTATTGTTGTCTGTAGGAGTCTACTGTTGTTGTCTGTAGGAGTCTACTGTTGTCGTCTGTAGGAGTCTATTGTTGTCTGTAGGAGTCTACTGTTGTTGTCTGTAGGAGTCTATTGTTGTCTGTAGGAGTCTACTGTTGTTGTCTATAGGAGTCTATTGTCGTCTGTAGGAGTCTACTATCTGTTGTCTGTAGGAGTCTACTGTTGTGTGTATGAGTCTATTGTTGTCTGTAGGAGTTTTCGGTGGCAAATAAGTTTCCCCACTGGGGATTAATAAAGTGTTCTAATCTAATTGATTATCAAACAAATCCTTTCATCTCTGGTTAATCAGATAGTTGTTCCTAATATTAGGAATATTTACCACTGTGCACATTTAATACATTTTAAAACAAGTACAATAAGCACACAGTTGAGTTGATTACCTGCTGATCAACTTTGAATGCATGTTCATGACGTTCAGCGCCTCTTTGAAGCCGCCGGTCTGAACCAGACAAACTATCTTACAGTGAAGAGCCGTCACGTCCTCCCTGTTTTCCTGCAGAACTGCGAACACAAACACATGAATTATCAGCGCAGATTTAAGAAAAAAGGGCAACAATATCCACTGAAACCTGAGGAAGCAGCGGCCAGTGGCAGTTTGGGTGACAGCTGACTGTAAAGCTGGGGAGATACCAACCATGTTGGGTTAGCTCACAGGCTAGGGACACGTCACTAATCAGGGGAGAAGGGCACGTTAATGGGGTGAAGTACTGCAGAGCGCGTGTCTCCCGGGTCCGTTTGAGGGTAACGATGGCGGGCGTGAACACCTACTTTTAGTGAGAGCTTTCAGGGCTCTCGTGAAGTCTCCATTCTGCCCGCAACGGTTCACTTCGGTCCACAGCGAAGCCACCGAGCCCCCTCCGGTCGCCATCTTGGCTGGAATGGGCTTCACAGAGACGGCGGAAGTAGAAGAGTGTACACTTCCGGGTTAGAAGTTAGAAAAATTATTTATTTTTTATTTTAAAATCAGAAGAATAAACGAGCTGAAGATTTGTGATGAACCACGACGTTTTTTTTTATTTGTAGATAATTAAACTTTACGTTAGATTTTTGGAAATAGACATTGGTTTCTCACTGTTCGGTGAAATGATGCCTTCACTGTCGACCTATACAGTTTGGTTTCCATATAGCAACCGTTAGTTGGTTTATAGTCTGTGGTCCTGCAGCACCTGTCCTCAATACTTACTGGGTACGTTATACTAAAACCCAGTTACTTACTGGGGACGTTATATTAAAACCCAGTTACTTACTGGGGACATTATACTAAAACCCAGTTACTTACTGGGGACATTATACTAAAACCCAGTTACTTACTGGGGACATTATACTAAAACCCAGTTACTTACTAGGGACGTTATATTAAAACCCAGTTACTTACTGGGGAAGTTATACCAAAACCCAGTTACTTACTGGGGACGTTATACTAAAACCCAGTTACTTACTGGGAGGCAATGGGTTCAAACTCTTGAGTCACTGAAACTCAAAGAATCTCTAGAGTTGTTAAGTTAATTTGAAATGACCCTCTTTTATGGATTTATGTATGTATTTTTACATTTTATTTCGTAATTTGCTCAACCTGCAGCAGAATTATTTTGATGAACAATAATAATATCAAGGCTTATTACTAGAATTAGTAATTATATAGTATATAATTATACTTTTACATACAAAAGGTGAATAGTTTATAAAATATTATATTTGTATAAATTACCCAACAGTATGTAAAAGTAGTAAATAAGAGCTGAACCTCGATGAGCTTCTACATTACAATGCTTCTAACATGTTTATGCATCCGTTGTAATAAACTAATACATATTTCTTTGCTTTTACTTAAATAAGATTTCGAATAAATTGTCCACCACTAACCACCAGGGTACAGGACACTAATTACCAGACACTTCTTTGTATATTACACAAATATAAATATAAAAAAGTCTATAAATATATATATAAAATGTATATATATTTATATATTACATTTTTTACATATATCTATATGTATAAAAAGAAATCTAAAAAAATCTGATTAAATTTGTATATATATATGAAAACTTTTTTTACTAAAATGTTTTTGTATATAATAATATAAATGTTCTTTTTATATATATATATATATATATATGTAATATAGATATATTACACTTTTTATATATATATATATATAAATATATATATATATATATTATATGTATAAAAATATATTTTTTATCTGATTCAAAAAATCTGATAAAGAAAATCTGATCAAAATTGTCTTTATATATATAATTTCTTTTATATATTAAAAAGAAAAATTTAGTCGGATTTCTTTTTTCGTGTCTTAAAATTCCCACATTCTTGGCGACACCGGAAGGCAGCACGGCAGTCAGGGTTGTAGGTTCGGTCGGACGGACTGTTGTCGTTCTTCGGGGCTGCGTGTCGAGCTTTTGTCCAGCAGAAATGGCCGGGATTAAAGGTAAAACGCGTACACTTTTTGATCTCAGTCAATAAAATAAAAACCTCTCAATAATTCGGCCTGGTTTATATAACTGTGAAGGGTTCTGGAGATGGGTGGCTGGCTAACGGGGACGTGAGAAGCCGCAGGGCCAGTACAGTCGTTAGCATTAGCTTAAACAGTCCCCATTCTCTAGTCTCCACAATGACGTGCATTATAACAATAGAAGAGACCACCTCAGCCACGTGACGCTTCATTGTGACGCTGTAATTAACGCCACCCCCCCCCCCCCTTTTCCCTGGTACAATGATGCGACTGCTAGCTGCACCTTAACTTAAGTGAGCCGCGGTGCTTTGTGGGGATTAATTGCAGCTGATGGGGTTGACGAGGGAGAAGCTTTTATGAGACATTGTCAATGCTGATGTCCTGCCCTCCTGCCCCCTCTTGTAGCTCTCATCAGCCTGTCCTTCGGAGGGGCCATCGGCCTCATGTTCCTCATGCTGGGATGTGCCCTCCCTGTGTACGAGTAAGTAACACACACACACACACACACACACACACACACGCACCTTGGGTGATCCCATCATGGGTTTACAGCTTTAGATGCAGGTGTGGATGCAGGGGCCGGATTAACCTGCTGCATGAGACAAAGACGACAATAAAGTTACGTTTCAGTCTGACATGTAGACTTTCCCTTTTTCCCTTTTCAGTATTTTATGGTGGGATATTAAACGTCTCCCTGTAATTTGTGGTGTGGTAATTTAAAACTACATACCTGCCCCACCAGTCATGTTCAGAGCAGTTAACATCCAAGATGATTGCAGAAATATGTTGTTTTCAGGGTTGTTATTTATACTTGTGCCGCTCTGCCGGCCTCATCCACTGTTTTTATCCCTAGAGGTGGCTGTAGGTGGCGATGTAAGAAGAAAGCGTCCCCATTCTTGATCCTGTAAACAAAGATTGGTTGATTGTTTTTCAAACTGTCTGAAACAACCGCTAGTGGGCAAAACATCATACCTGTTTGAATCCAAAGCTCTGTAATTAGGTTACCATGTCAGCACAATATCAGCTGAACTAATGAGGGCGTTACAGATAGATTTTGACACCTCACGGGATCACAATGTTGGGTAATGAAGTGCCTTAAAGACATCTCACATGTCAGTGGATGTTGTACTTTAGTCACGCACTTTCAGAAGCAAAGTTACAGTTTTTAAAATGGCCGCAAACCAATTGTCAAAAAGTGAAGATTGGGCTTTCACCCACATTCAATTCAGAGGTTGATTTCCAGTGAGAAAGAGAGCCCGGTCAACGTTGCAGTGTGTTTGTAGCCCACCACACCTCTCCAGTGTGGTCGGATGCAGCTGACTTGCCAATTTAAAACAACTCTGACAAGGTTCTCCACTCCCAACATGAGAAACCTCGAGCTACAGCCCTGAGGTTTGGCTCCTGTAATTTAATCTAATTTCCATTTGAGCCATTATCGTGATGCTAAGTGACATCCTCAGTCCAGCAGAATGTGGTGGAAGATGGCTGTTAGAAAATCAATGAAGGATATTTATTAGTAGAGTCCGATATCGTCTGACAATTTCAGCTCATCATTGATGAATCAGTGTCCGTATAATCGTCAGCTAATGAATTACGGGAAGTTGCAGTTCAGAAATACCACAGACATAAATTTAATGTTAATAATACAGGCTTGTCCACTTCAAATACCAGCTTATTTCTGGTTTATTATAGACACTATAGCCGTGTAAAATTCATGTTTGTAATATATGTATATGGATTTTGTTTTATTTTGTTGTTGTTTATAGTTACTGAAACTAAAGAATTCCAGTTGTGTTGTTGTGTTGAAAAGTGTTTCGTCCTTTATCCTTCAAGTCACTTGACTTCCTCCTTCATCATCACAGCATGTGTCTCTCTCTCTCTCTCTCTCTCTCTCTCTCTCTCTCTCTCTCTCTCTCTCTCTCTCTCTCTCTCTCTCTCTCTCTCTCTCTCTCTCTCTCTCGCTGCAGCAAATACTGGCCCTTGTTCCTCCTCTTCTTCTACATCCTGTCTCCCATCCCTTACTGCATCTCGCGGAGAGTGGTCGACGACACGGACTCGGCCAGTAACGCCTGCAAAGAGCTGGCCATCTTCCTCACGACGGGCATCGTCATCTCAGCGTTCGGCCTGCCCATCGTCTTCGCCAGAGCTGACGTAGTAAGTTTCGGAGGCTTCTCAGTGCGGTTTACTGTCACGTCGAGAGGAGCTGCACCTGTGTGCAGACACGCGGTTCAGTCGTGAGATCGCTCCACCGAAGCAGGACACCTCAAGTGAAAATGAAACAAAATACCGCCCAAAAAAAGATAGAAGGCATCAATACCACCACACATCTTGAATAAAAATAACTCTCTCTCTCTCTCTCTCTCTCTCTCTCTCTCTCTCTCTCTCTCTCTCTCGTTGGCTCAATTTCGACTGAAGCTGAAAATTAACGATTAATTTGGCTGATATGATGTGAGATACATAATGACATCACTATACTCATATTCGTAAAAGATCTGTAAGATCGGAACCAAACGAGACAAGTTCGATGAGCATGATGTGTAGGCCCGGACATCTCTGCAGTGCCACAACTTTTATTTTAAAATGGTATTTTGACAGACATTTCACTTAACAAATATTGTGTCTCCTGCAATTTTTAAATAATTTTAGATTAATTGCGCAGCCCTGAAAATAAGCGTTTCACTCTCTGTGTTTTGGTCAAACACACACACTTTTAAACGGTCTCTCCTCATGTTCTGTTCCACCCAAACATCCTGTTTTTCTGAAAAGTAAAAGTTTACTTAATATACTTTTTACTATAAAATGCTAAATTCTACTAACAGTTATAATCGGAGAAGCCAAAGTCTGATATTTTTATTCCTTTGTGTCTTTGAGCTCCATTAAAAAAAACACATCAATGAGCCTCACTGTTGTTCCTTCATCAACATGAGCACACACACGTACTTTAGTTTGACTCAATCCCACACACACCGTCCTGCTGCCACTGATACTCACTCGAGCACCAAATGTGGATTAATCCGCCGCTGAAAATAGTCCCCAACAAACGCACTATTTCCTCCTGTTTGAGTAACAGTTGCTAAAAACCACCGTCACCAGCTGTTTTGGGAAATTATTTGACCTTTTTTGTTCTTATTTTTAAGCCACGAGAGAGAGCCTCTCACGAGAGAGAGGGTCTTCTCATGGGATCTGAAGACAAAAACATCCATTTTGAATATTACCACTTGTATCTTTTGCTCTAAAAAAACAAACAAAAAAAAAACAGGTTTGCTTTTTGGCTCCAGCAGCAGGCATTCTGATTCGACTGGAGCAAGCAAATGTGCTGATATGACGAGCAAGAACATCAAGAAAAACAACGTCAAACAATACAAGATAGTCAATTAAATGAAAATGACTTAAAAAGTAGAAGTCTGGCCACATAGCGGAGGAGCTGACGGACGCAGCAGGACGAGGAAACAAATACGTAGCGAGGCGCTAATCTCGTCCTGTGTGTCCTGAACGCACAACGGTGGAGCGGCGCGTGCAAATGATTCTGCTCGTCGTTGACACCCCGCTAGATGTCGGCCTGATTAATGCGCTGCAGCCTGGCAGACATGTGCAGCAGCATTTGTTAACCTGAATTATTGATGCGTTGGTTCACAGATCGCCTGGGGGGCGTGTGCGCTCGTGCTAACGGGTAACGTAGTCATCTTCGGGACCATCCTGGGCTTCTTCATGGTCTTTGGGTCCAACGACGACTTCAGTTGGCAGCAGTGGTGAAACAGCAGAGGGAGGGGGACCTTAGTCGGAACTGTTTTTATTAGCATTATTATTATTATTATTATTATTATTATGGTATTACTGTTTGGTTCTTGTTGTTGTTATTTATATGATGACCGCCCATCCATAGACTCACACCAAACCAGTGCAATACTTTCTTTTTTTTCTTTTTTTACCGCCTGCATTATATTGAACTGACACGAGTGGGATGGAAAATGCTGACTCTCTGTTGGATTTGTACTCATTTTAGTTTCTGTGTTTTTGAATGTTCTCCATTTGTGTGTTTTCACTTTTGAGCTGGTGAACAACTACTGCTTGTTTTTATCTGTGAAAAAAAGAAGCCCGTCTGGGCTGCCGTCTCTATTTATTAGACACCCTGGAAGAAGTTGCTCACACATAGAGCACCCATGGGTGTGCTTTTCCATTCTAAGTGCTGAGTTGAGTGTAAATCAGCAGAAAACTGACACAAGCACAGATTTATATCCACCATTATTAGCAGAAAAACGCTGAGTTTCCATTTGGCACAATCACATCGAAACTGTGTCTGTTTTTTTTTTCTTCTCAAAAGTAAAAGGTGAAAATTAAGCAATTTAGTTTTTTTCCGCTAATGTAACATTAAGCTGTGAAGGTCGAGAAGAACTGGGCCGTCACTGCCACCAACCCTGTTAAATGTGTGAATGTAAATCAGTGGTTCTTTACGTCTGTTCGGGACCAATGTTGGAAATATGTGTCGCTTTAAAACAAAAAGTTCTCCCCTTTCAATTCTCTAATGCACAGAGTGTTTGTTTCCTCTCTGAACTTCAGAGGAGGGAGACTCGTTCAAACACCCAGAGATCAAATTAAACCGACGCGGCGGTTTTTCCCGGGTGCCGACTGGATGCAGGCTCCTCCGCATAGCGGTGACCTCACGCCACGTGTCAGGTCAAGAAAGCATGAAAAGCTTTTTCTTTTTTAAGTAGCCGCCAGCTAGTATAGGATTAGCTTGAGGACAGTGGCCTTGTGAG
This sequence comes from Ophiodon elongatus, assembly GCA_016806645.1. NCBI lineage: Eukaryota > Metazoa > Chordata > Actinopteri > Perciformes > Hexagrammidae > Ophiodon > Ophiodon elongatus. The sequence goes on along the minus strand of JACSYO010000770.1, from coordinate 713,872 downwards.
AAACTGAGCCAAGCTGAGACTTATAACCGAGACCTGGTCAGTCACCAACAGCCCGTAAGCTTTTTACTTGTGACTCCTTCAAAATAAAAGAATCCACCGTCTATGCTCGGTGTCACGTTTCCCTCCAGAAAGCACATCGGGTCCAGACATGCCGCCACATTTCCTCACACCAGCATTGTCATGATAAAAAAAAAAAAAAAAAAAAAACCTTCACAGTTCTGATTTATTTTGAGGTGTTTCTGTGAAGGAAATCTGTGCATTGGGTTGTGTAATCTGTTGGCAGCTTCCAGCCTCTAGTCAGTCAGGTGCTGCTCTCCTGTTCGCTGTTTAACTGTATTGGTGGTAGCTCAGCGCTGGAACATTTCCTTTTTAGATCAATTATGTTGTGGATCGTTCAGTTTGCTCTCTGGAAGATTAAAAAAACAAAATCTTATTTTTAATGAGGACTAATACTGACTTAATATCATTTTTTATTTATTTTTTTTGTAATGTGTTGTCGTCCAGCCCAGAGTGTATACTTTTACCGGCGGGTTTCCACGCACAGCAGATTTCCAATGAAAGTTTTTAGGACAAGTTCTAACGCTCATAACGTCGACGTGTCGTGTATCCGAAACAATATTTTCCACTTTCAGAAACCACTTTAAAACCACAAGTAAAATTGTAGCTTAAGAGGGATTAATGTGCGTTCACTATGAATTGTTGAATAGCGATCGCACATGACTCCCTCCATAACCATCATTTGTCATTTTTATATCTCTGCTTGGGTGTTAATCGGTAAACGTTCGGGATGTTTTATTTTTAAAACTAGGATAGCTTTCAGTCTTTATGCTAAGCTAATCGCCTCCCGGGTTGCAGCACTATATTTGAAGCCGAGGCATGAGAATATATATCCGTCTTCTTGGTGAACTCTCGAGGTCACCGCAGTGTTTCCTCTTTTAAAAATATGGGGAAAATACAAATTGGAAATCTGCAGGAGGGAAAGCCGCGGCTAAAAATGCTAACTGACACACACACACACACACACACACACACACACTTTGGCATCAAAGCCTCACACACAGCTGTGATATTTATTTAAACTTGTCTGTTACGCAACTCTTCCAGAGATCACGACCTCAGTGAAGGCACTGATTGTATTAAAAGCACCACAGCGATGGCAGCTTCTTTTTAAGTTCACCTTTTAAATTGTATTTAACTACTGAATAATATCGAAAAAAAAACTACTGACATGATTTGTGCATATTGTTACGTTAACGCCACCCGGTCGGACGAGCAGGCACCCTGAGGCGTGAACATGTGAACGACACTGTGTGAAGCTCAATTTGTCAAACGTCCTCTCTGTTCTGTGGTCTGACGTTTAAAAACTCCCCGATGTGACGGGACGGGTCTCCTCTCGTGTTTCTGTTTTTTCAAGAGAAAATGTCACGCTTTGTCTCTCGCAAATTTGGGAGGATATTGTAATTTATTTATTTGAATAATCGGACGCTTCGTGTCAAATGTCCCAGACGCCATTTTTTTTTTTTTTTTTTTTTTTATCTCCAACCTTTTCTGTTAAAGAGGCAGAAGTCAGCATGGTGGTTTTCTTTTCTCTTTTCTTTTCTTTCTTTTTTTAATAAACGCCATTTTTGAACATCCTCTCCTTTGAATGACTACCAATGCATCTGCTTCACCGGTTCGGCTGGATCAGATAGACTCACAGGAAATAAGCTGAGCTGATATCATCTCGGTGGCCTAGTTAGTCCGGCTGGTGAGCGGCACCCGGAGCCCGCAGGAGAATCGGCCCATTACCAGACGGAGAAACAGTCAGAACGCCCCATCATGTCGTTTTAAACGTGGACAGTGATGATTTTTAATCATCTGATATCGTTTATATATTGAAGGGAAGTCAACTTGATTTTCCTCTACTGACGTTTTAGTGGACTCTCTACTGTAAGTCCTCCTTTTTAGCATGTGTAAAGAGTGTATAAACATTTATTAAATGGTTTAATACACACTATAATATAGCCAAAAGAGATTTCATAATTTGTCTGTCAACAGCTATAACTCCTCCTGTGGACTGGAGGCTGCTGTATAAACACGTAACGATCAAATATGTCCTTAAATTGAAGTAATTATGCCCTTATATTTGTGCACAGCTACACTATAATTATTTCTTATAAATACTCGATAGGGGACTTAAAATAAATTGTAACCAACTAGTTCTTATTCAGGATACAGTTGGTTTGGAAAGTATTCACTTTTTGCACGATTTATTCAAATCGACAACACAAAAACCGATCATGACGAAGTGAAAACATGTCTTTTGAAATCCTTTCACCGCGGCTGCAGGTGAAATAATGAATGAATGACGAGGTCGGGGGGGGAGGGGCAATATTCTGAGAAAGAACTTTGTGTGAATCTTTGAGATTAGAGTCGTAAACTTGCAAGAAAAAAAACAAACATCACACCACAGATGCCGCCGCTCGCCGTTTATTATGCCCGCAGAGGATGACCTGATGAATTATACTTTGCAAACGGATTCAGCAATAAGGAAATACTCGTGGTGTAATTCAAACCTTGCAAAGTGCCAATAGCCCAAATAAGCCTGGGGAAAAAAAACTTTAATTATTGGAATTGTTTTTCAAACTATTTAAAATTAAATGTAAAAGATAATGAAGTGCAAAAAGTGAAGAGGTCTGAATACTTTACAGAGCCATTTGTAAGTAGCCAAAGTATGTTTGATTAAATAGAATAACAGAAAGAAAGAAAGAAAGAAAGAAAGAAAGAAATATTTCCTGATTTACTTCAGCAAAGTTAACCAGATAACCCTGTAAATCTTCAGGCTCTGAATAAATGGGGGTTTTTAACGACTCATATTGAAAGTCAGAATTTATTTAGCGCTATAAATTCTTTTTTTTCCCCCAAAATAAATCCCATAGATTAACTTCTTACCCCAGAAATGTCCTGTAGTTGGAGTGTAAAAGAACATAAACCAGTGTTTAGATCATCACTTAAAAAAAATACCTTGTTTTATGAAATATTGATCCCCAACATCTCTTCGTTGATATCACCACTGCCCTTTACACAGCATAAGCTAAACAACTATAACAAGTAAAAAAAAGAAAAAAGGTGGGTAAATAATAATTAACTCATTAAAAATAATAAAGGAGGAGCTCTGTCTCCCCCTGCTGGCATGAAAAGCATCTGCAGCAACATGCAGTTCGACTGTCGACACCTTTTTGAGAAGAAGAAGAAGAAAAAGAGGTGAAGTGAGATCACAGCGTCTCATTTATAGAAAACATTTTGCACCGACGAGCCACAACATTTCACTTTGAAGTGAGAATATTTTAAAAGTAATTATTTATATCATCTTCTTCTGCACGGGGGACCAAAACCTTTAGCTGGTGTTTATTGTTACTTTACTTTACTTTATTAGTCGTGCTTTATGGGCTTAATAATAAGAGCACACAACATTCTGTGCATTTGTTATTTGTTATTCGTAAATTGTTACTTTTTTATTAACGAGCTATAAAACAGTCTGGAAACTCTGATTAAAAGACTGATTAACCTCATTCAATATGCAAACTCTTAAAATACGACATGCGATCACACACATTAAATAGTGATAAAGAAAAACTTAATTGATCCCGACAGAAATTATTAATTAACTAAATGAATACTTAAAGACATACAAAGACTGTAAAACAACCTGCTTCTAGATCGGCATTACAACACAAACAGTGGAGAAAGTATTCAGATCCATTACTTAAGTATAAGTACTAATACCACACAGTGAAAATACTGTTAAAAGTAAAAGTCCTGCATTGAAAATGTCACTTAGCAAAAGTATGCAAGTATAAACCAAGAAAACGTACCTAAAGTATTAAAAGTAAAAGTACTCAATGCAGAAAAGATGTTATACTATTATACATTATATCATGAAATTATGATTACTCGTGCATTAATGTAAACGCACAATTATTTTTACTATTTTGTATCAGGCTGCAAATAATGATTATTTTCATTGTGGTTTAATCTGCTGATTATTTTCCTCATTAATCGATTGATTGGTTTGTAAATATTCAGAATTTAGTGAGAAACGCCAATTAATCAAATTCTCAGAGCCCCAAAATAACACCTTCCTAATATTAATCAAAGCTGTTAATTGTAGGGCAGTAAAAATTGTATTATTTCCCTCTGAAATGTCGTAGAGTAGAAGTAGAAAGTGGCATGAAAAGAAAAGACTCAAGTTATGTAAAAGTACCTCAAATGTGTACTTAAGCACAGTACTTAAAAGGGACCGCTAGTGACACACAATCATAAATACATGTATCAGACTTCTTTAAGTGCAGTTTCTCATGAGGAATCAGGACAAATAAAACAGGTTCAGACTATATTCTACATACGATCCTGATGAATACATAAGATGTAATTATAGTAAATGTCAAAGGTATTTTCCTCCATAAAACCCCGCTGCTGTAAAGACGTCCGCCTGCGAGACGCAACAAGCCCGCCTCTCTCCGGCTCTCCTGCAGCACTCGCTGCCTCGGGGGGCGACTTCAGTATTTGCATTTTATAAAGCCTTCAATTTGTGCACGAAAACAAGTCAAGAGTTTTCCTATTTATTAAAACAGTGAGCCACCTTAGCATCAGGTCTGAACACACACACACACACACACACAGACACACACACACACACACACACACACAGACACACACACAAACACACACACACGCACAGCAGCAGCAGCATGCCTCCATGTTATGAAAACAGAAGCTTAGATTGATGCCTAAACTTGCCCCCTGTAGGTGGCTCCTGTCTCCTTTAGGACAGATTTACAGGGAGAGAGAAGTGTTGCAGGGAGACGTGTACACTGTGTGCTCTCACACACCTGCCCTGCACCTAAGGCTCATGGGAAGCCGGAGGAGGAGGCTTTAGATCGGGGATCGGAGAGAGAGAGAGAGAGAGAGAGAGCGGTCCGAACGCAGATCGATCATGAGGAGGTTTTTCGGAGCACACAGGGACGAAGACTACAGTCAGATCCAGTATCTGACGGCCAAGTGCACCCGCCTGGGTCACGACAAAGGTAAGAATAAAGTTACACATTTACATTTCACAGCCGTCGCTGGAGTGCACTGTCTCGTGGTAACAGCCATTATGACCTTGTTAGTCCGTTATGTTTCCTCTAACTCACAGGTTTATTAAATATACATTTAAAGTCAGAGATTCTATAATAAAAGAAACATTAAAAAAAAGTAGCAGAGCAATGCCACGTAAAATGTAGTTTAACACACGTAGTAACTAAATGTTCCCACTTCCTCCTCCGTAGATTTTTAAAGGTGTTTGTTTTCATGTCATAAATGTTCATAAAGCCGACAAACAGAGCTCCGCGCTGCACGCTGAAGGAGTAACAGCAACCTGTTGCCCGCAGCAGATAATATAAGTTCAAAGGTCACGACGTGAAACTGTGCCTCGTTGACTGCAGAGGTGCGTCTCTGGTTGTATTTACTGCTCTGATGTCGTCAGGATCCACGAGGAAGAGAAACGATTACGACACAGTGACAACAAGCCAGTACAACCTCACTGAGGGAAGCACTCAGGTCGAGGGCAGCATCACCTGGAAAAAACCTGAGGCCTCGCTACAGAACAATATCCTCTCTGCTCGTCCGACCTCAGCGTTCAAGCTGAGCTGCGATGAGAGAAATGCCACTTTTTAACGTTGAGTAATTGTCTTTGCAGTCGCTCTGCATACAATACGCGGTCCGTGATATTTAAAGCATCATCGTATGGTTCGAGTAGCCTTTCAACCGTGATATTTAAAGCTCACGTTGTTCCCCGTCTTCGTTGTCATTCATGTCGTCATCCTAGAGGTCACAACAGGTCATATTAAAGAGTGACGTCTCATTGCAATGAAGTGGCTCCTATGGGCTCTAACATTGTCACACATGAATACAATTGTGGCTTTGTGGATTTAGCTTTCCAGTCATACACAATCCATGCAATTCCAAGACTTTTTAGGGACCCCAGTATGCACGAAAACAGCATAGTTTTTGCCCCAAACGGCATGGGATTATATTCAAGTGTGCGCGTATGTGAACAGGAGACACGTGGGTATCCATGAAACCATTTTCATTCAGATATCTTCAGGTGAGATGTCATGGGACCTCTGTGAATATGGTGATGCCAAAATTTGACATGGCTGGCACCAATGCATGCATTAGGTCGACTGGTTTCATGTGACACCGATACATTCACTCTGACTTTAAGACTGAGCCCGCTACGGCCTCTTAAAGACAGTCATGTCAGCCACAGGCAGAAGTGCCTTAAACCTGCATTCTCTCTTATGTCCAGCAGGGGGCGACTCTATGACTATGAGAAAATGACTCTACTTCTCTCTTGATTTATTCCCTCAGTAAACATTGTAAACATGAGTTTATGTCTCAATCTTTAGTCTTCTTCAATACAGCATGATGTTCATTTAGTAAATTATGGTCCATTTAGAGTCAAATAGACCATAAAGCATCCGTCCAATTCTTATATAAAGTCTATGGTTGGTTGGCGATCCCAAACGGAAAGAGAATGAAAAATAGGTGAGATGAGGACACAGAAAAAAAAACAAAAAAAAAACGCCTAATGGTATGAGACATTAAGGAATCTAATGATAGAACCTATCTACAGTATGCAAATGATGTGGACAATGAAGTGAGAGATGAGGACGTCCACAGAGCTGAGATCCAAGAAAAATGTGTGTGAAAGGAATTAAGGACACACAAGTGCAGTGATGAGGTGAGAGGAATGGGAAAGCCTTTCAATGCCAGAAGTGTCAGAAGCTGACGTACAACCCTTTATTTTAAGTGCCATGGTTTCAAAAATGATGGTTATTTTTATGCTGTGAGCAGTAAAAAAAAAAAAATACACACTTTATCACCACCTTTCGTGAAAATGCATCCAAGTGGCACACGTTCAGATCTTCTGTGGTCCAGCGGTCCAAACCCGACTCGGGTCTGTTGTTTGTGGGCTGCAGCGGTGCTCGAAAGGGAGTTTCTGGTGGCCAGAGACCGGGACAGGAAGCTGCAGAATGATCTGGAAGCCGCCGCCGCTCGACTCCGCCACCAGGAGCAGATGAACATGGAGCTCAGGGCGAGAGAGGAACAACTCATCGGCAAGATCCACCAGCAGCAGGTGAGCGGACGTCGGTCAAGGAGAGAAATAATCTCACTGTTTGGGTCCGGGGTCACTGCAGTTATATTAGAGGCCATCTTGAGCTGCTGTAATCAATATTTGTACATCAACAATGGATCAGATGACTATCTGCATATGAAAAAAAGTCACTCGTAAAAAAAAAAAAAAAGAAGCATTTTAGCATCTTTGAGCTCATTGTTTTGGTTTTACGGTGACGTGTCTCAGCTCTTATCAGTGATGTTTGGTGGAGACCAAAAGCAGAGCTAAAAGGAGAGTGAATGTGGCCAGAAACACAACTTCAAAACACGTTTTTCTTTATTTCATGCTGCATTAAGTGATCATTTCTGGCTTCTTGGTAGCGTTCAGCACATACAGAGCAACATAGTATTAATTGAGAGTATTTTTCTGGCCAGCTGATGTCTTCTCCAATACAGCATGATGTTCCTGTAGTAAATTATGGTCCCATTTAGAGTCAAATACACCATGAATCAGGGTACGCTTTAGGGCGGGCTCACTGTGATTGACAGGTCTCTACCACGGCATTGTCCAGTCTGGGAGTTGTCTAAATGAACATCATGCTGTATTAGAAAAGACATCATATATATGAAAATATGTCTGTGCTGACCGCCACCAAGAAGCCAAAAATAATCACATAATGCAGCACGAGATACATTTTTGGAAGTTGTGTGTCTGGCCATTTGATGAATGTAAGTCCAATTTTCACTCTCATTTGTTTCTCCATTTTGGTCTCCACCAGCATCTTTGGCCGGTTGCGTAAAGTACCTCAAGTTTCAAACGGTCCCTTACGAGAAAATAAATATCCCTTTAGCTCAGGGGTTCATTTAGAGGCGTTGCATGAAGCCTCTTAAATTGTCTCCTCCGTGTTTAGGCTTTCACGGTAGTTGCTGTCATAAAACATCACGTTCACTTCGGTTACCTCGGTTACGCTTCACTCACAGCATCATCCTTTGATGTTACTTGACAGCATTATTCTCAGCGTTAGTTACCTTCTCCAAAGTGGACAACAAGGAAAATACAGAGGCAAAAAGAAAGCCACGCCTGGACAGAAGGTGAGGACGTTGTTCCCCTCAAAGAATATGATATATATATATATTTAATTTGTAGTATATTTATATTATGAATAATATAAATAGAGATTTTAAAGATAGACTGATGGTTTTAGCTTCCCTGTCCAAAAAAATGCATCTTGGTATCTTCTCCTCTTTAATCCTGTCTTTTGTTCCACAAATTATTATTTCCCTTTTAAGCATCAAAGGTATCCTTAAATGAAAATGTGGTGGTTTATTGTAACCGGGGTCTGGCTCTTTTGCTGCTAATTTTCCTTTTTTCTTTTTTTTTTTTACCAGATGTTTTCTGCTGTTTGGTGCTAGAAACGCAGAAAAATGACCCACACAGTAAATGTGCCGTAAAAAAAACAAAAACTATTAGTTTTAAAAAGGCTTAAAAACCTCCGTGGAGCTGCAGAGTCAGCTGATAATTTGTCACCGTGAGCGACTTTCACCCAAATCTCTATTTTAACCTCAAACGCCGGTGTTACAATTAGAGTCTTGGCTAGGAAATACTTACCTGAAGGCTAACTGCTATCCAATTCACTGATTTTTTTTTTATTTATGTAATTTAATCTTGTACCGTTTAACCTCATTACAATCCCATAATTTAAATGCACATAGCCATGACCATACCAGCTGGCCACCTATGCTGCAATTACCGAAAATTACACTGGAATTAGGCTCCCAGTAAGAGCCAGTGTTAACATAATGTAAATTCAGGGGCTTTGGCCGTGGTTAGCAACCATTTTGGGGGCTTTTCTTATTTCTTCCTGGGTTTTTGGCTCCTCGTCAACAAAAGTTGCACAAGTTTTGAGCTGTGAGCAGTTTATCTCAAGAGACATTTTATTCTTTTATATTTCAATGCTTTTACAGGCAAGGGAAAAAAAAAGGAAGACGAGAGAAAAACTCTGAAGAAAATGTAATAAATTCTCGTAGTTTTGTCTCTTCTCCTTTCATGTGCCAGTAATAATAATAAAGATGTATCCCTGCTTCACAATAACAAACGAGCAGCTCTGCTAGAAACCTTGATGGTATTTGTTGGAGATGTGGAGAGTGTGACTCACTCACTTTACCCACATATATTAGATATAAAGTCAGGTTTGGGCTTGTCTCAAACTCTTTGACCTATAGGTGTGTTTGAAATCCCTTCTGCATTCTGTACAAGATGATAATGCGACGATCAGGGAGGTTTTAATAGATAAAGTAATAGAGGGTATATATGCATGGATAATATGTGCCATTCATGTACATTTTGACCATATGCATGTACCTTATTGTAAGCATGAGTATAGGAGACGAAGCTGAGTTAAAACTACAGTGAACTAAGCAGTGAAAATAGAACAATAAAAGCCGTAAAACAGAATTTGTGTGTTTAAAAAGTTTTACGTGAGTGGGCGTGGATTGCCGTCATGTTATTGACTGCACATTTGTGTGTATGTGTGTGTGTGTGTGTGTGTGTGTGTGTGTGACTGACTGTGTCATTGTGTCTCCCCTGCAGGACCTGGTGGACCTGCTGCAGCAGCGCGTGGTCCTGCTGGCGGAGGCGAGCTCCCGCGACGGCGAGCTGCTGCGGCAGGTCTGCTCCGAGCTGATGTGCCTGCAGAGCTCCGAGGTGCAGCTGGAGGGCCTGGTGGAGGAGCTGCACGCCGAGGCCCAGCGCAGGGCCGGGGTGGCGGAGGGCCTCCAGGCGGAGCTGCATGCCGAGGCCCAGGACAGAGCTGCGCTGACGGGGAGCCTGCAGGCGGAGCTGTGCAGGCAGGCCCACCTTTCACATTTTCTGATTTCATAGATAAAATAATTGATTGACAAGGAGAATTAACCGATTAATTGCTGTGTATCTACTGATATTGCATCGATGGTGGTGATGATAATAAGAATGCGCACAAGTTTTCAGATAACGATTGAGCACAATCCCTCACTGTGCTTCAGACGGGGACCTGCTCGCTCTGAGTTGTGGAGGAAATACCTCCTTGTTTTCCTAAACGGTGTTGAATCGTCCCCGGTTTGATTTAAAACACATTCCTCCACGTTCCACCCAGCTGTTCAAACCGAGGAACATGCAAAAACAAACATTAACCCAGATAAGGCCGCAGACTAAGAAAAGAAACGTTCAAATTAATTGAAACAATAAAAAGGTTTGATTACCATCTCCAGCAAACTGAAGCCAAGTGAAGCTGTCACCAGCTGCCCTGCAAACCCACGGAGAAGAACTCCGTCTCAAACCGTCGTCTGAAGACTGAACGAAAACATCGAGTTCCAACCTGCGAATCGAAGTCAGCACAAAACGCCTCGCCTCAATCTGCCGACTTCAAACCCCCGTGGAGAGTTGGCTCTCTTGTCCGAATATGTTATCACGTTATGTTTCCGGCCCACAAGTCAAGAAGATGAAAGAAATGTTAACATCAGCAGGGAGGTTCATATTAACTTTATATTTTCTTGTTCTTTTTTTTCTTTTTTACATTTGACTTTAAAATTCTTTTTTTTTCCTCTGACATTAAATGCCTTGATAGAATCGTGAAAATGAATCTCATTTGCTGGTCTGTGACGGAGCAGCAAAGGAGCATGCGGGGCTGAGAGTAGAAATTCAGATGAACTAACAAATCTGTGGAAAAAACACCTGGAAAAACACTAAAATATAAGCATTATTTTTAGTTTAAGAGCACTCCGAGCACAAAACAGTCATATTTTATATTTAAACTGAACTTTAACTTAAAGCCCTTTTAAATGAAAAGTCTTCATGCTACTACTTTTTCCTCTCAGTCAAATTAAAAAGTCATAAAAGTAATGTTCTTTCTCAGTTGTATTGTCCAAATTATAGTAGATGGAAGGGTATTTTGTAATTATTATACAGTGGTGTTAACGTGTGAACACAATCTGCTGTCAAATCATATTAGTGCATCATTTTCCTGTTAGTTCTTGTTTATTAATGTAAGAAATCAGATGGATGGAGGTTTCTGTTCATAGTGTAAAAATGACAAAAAAAAAAAAATGTGTTTAGAGTAAACACAAATGAGATAAAATATCTTTTTTTTTTTTGTATTTGTCCCCAACAGGAAGACAGCGGAGCTGGAGGAGCTACGAGAAACCAACCAAACTCTGAACGAGGAGCTGAAGGATTTACGCTGCGCTCATCAGAAGGAGGTAGAGCTACACTTTGTGTCTGTGAAAGTCAAAATAATCAAAACCTCCAAAGAAACTTCTTAAACGACTCCTGCAGCGTAAAAAATATCCATATCTTCACGTTTTCTCTTTGTGTTTTGATGCATATTCGATGAACACAAGTCGTGTTGCAACTATCGATTTTCACTATCAACTAATCTGCTGGTTATTTTCTTGATTATTCAAGAGTTTGTGAAAAAAATGTCCTTCAAAAGTTCGAAATTGACATGTTAAGGCATTCCAGAATGCAAAGATATTAGATTTTAATATTTTTTTAAAAAACTGAGAAAACCAAAACATTTTTACATTTGAGAAGCTGGAAACAGGGATTAAAAAAAATAAATGTATTTAAAACAATGAATCAAATCAGATTCCCATAAATGTTCTGCCAATTGTTTGAGCTTCATTCACACAATTTGGGTGAACTATTCCCTTCAGCCCTAAATAAATCCCTTACTGCCATCTTTAAATTATTTAATATGTAGACAAACGTTTGATTAAAGTTTGTTTAAAAAGTAAATTCATATCAGTTTGCTTATCCACTAACAATGTTGAAACAGAGAGCACAATACTAATACTAATAACTAGTCACTATGTACACAATACATTCAGTATATAAAATAAAGAGATGATAATCTGTAATAACTGCTTTGACATTGTGGGCTGCAGTTTGTGTGACTATATATTAATAATGTGTGAATAATGAATGAATAGTTTTATTTACGTGAGATTATTCACACAAATGAACAAATGAATCAGCAACAAACAAACATTTAAACAACCCTCAGCATCTAACAAAACAAAATAAAAGTCAATGAGTGTAATGTGACTTTTGTCCAGCAGATGTCAGGATTGGACACTTTGCTGCTTTGGTCCTCTCTGTTTGTCCATAAATAGATAAATAATGGGCTTTTACTGGTTTTTATAATGAATGTGGGGCATTTTCTCGTTGCCATGCCAACTCCTCCAGAAATAATGCCACATCCTCCTGCTGCCAGATCCTCCAATCAGAAGCAACGGGTTAACACTTTTCCCGGGGGAGAGTTTAGTTAAAAACAGAGAGTAACAAGTCCGCCGCTGGATTTTGAATAATTAATTTCCCGGAACGTAAAAAACCTCATGGTTCAAATTTATGTTCTGTGGCCAAATTTGAAAAACTACAACCACCCAGAGAGAGAACGCACTAATTCAGATTTTTCCCTTTTTCTGCCATTAGGTCTGTATTAATATGTGTCGAGTCGGGGCATTGGGGAAACATTCCAGGATTTCTTTAATTTATTTTTTATTTACACTTGGCTTCAAAGACTCACTCCCTTCCTGGCCCCTGTTTCAACCAGTCCATCAAACAGGGGAAAGAATCCATCTCTCCTGCGAGAAGGAGCAGAAGGAAACAACAACAGACCGCCCTGCCAGCGAGAAACTTAATGAGAACATTTATTCGCGGAGGATAAAGTCGGTGAATTATTGCGAAAGTCCGGGGAGCCGGAGATTAAGTCGGACCCCGTTGCGTTCGCTCATCTTTCCAGATGACGGCACCGAGTTCAAGAGTCTTCTTTTTTCCCCCCCCCCCCCCCCTCCCCCACCCGATCAAGGCCTTCATCTAAGCCCGGTCACGATATCCTGCTTTCCTGTTGTCTTAATCGCATCCTGGTTGAACATGTGAAGCGTTGTCTTGGTCTTTGAGGTGAGGGAGCTGCAGCAGGAGAACGAGGGCAGTCTGAGGAAGCTGCAGGGGACAGCGGAGCAGTTTGAGTGGCTCTGTGAGCAGCAGCGCTACTGGATGTGCTGCGTCAAGAGGTGTGTGTTCTTCTCCGCAATCACACACAGCGTCTGATACACAAACACCAAAGAGAAATGTGAATTCAGCCACGTTAAACGAGCCGTTGGCTGTCGATATCAGAGCGACGCTGGTTATTCCACATGAGAGATTCCTGTGTTACTTTTTTTTACACGCTCTCTTTTCTATGGCTTCAACAAGACAAACATTTCCACACGTGCCAATGACAATTGGATAAATTGTCTGTATTAATTCTGTCTGTATATAATTATTTCATTTCAGTTATTGTGGATTCTGTACTGTCTTCTTTTTTTTTTTTTTTTTACTACTGTTTTGATGCATATTTGCTTATTTATAATAATGTGGATCTTGTTTGCACTTTGCCTTCTGCACTTTACTTCTGCTACTGTGATCCTGTAAATTTCCCCTTGCGGGACTAATAAAGGAATATCTAATCTAATCTAATCTAATCTAAAAGTTTAAAGGAATAGTTCAACATATTAGAGAAGTCCGGGTATTAGATTTCTTGGTTCCATCACAGACAACAAGATTTTACAGTCTTTATAGATTAAACAAATTAGATATAACGTGTTAATTAATAAGCTTTACAGGTGTTGGGAGGCAGATTTGATGTCAGTCAACGTTGAGTTGATTGTCACGTAACTTGTGTACTTCAGTAACGCCATTTCCAGTCATTTTAACACAAAGCACGATCTTTTCCCGAAACCTAATTAAGTATTTCACAGTATTTTCCGAGACTTAACCAAATAGTTTTGTTTCCTAAACCTAACTCAGTTGTTTCCTGTCAAGACGGAGTTCTATTTTTGAAAAGGCCGCATGCACGTAACGAGCGGAAACCTTCAAAAATATGTCAACCAACACCTTTAAAGCACATTATTTCACACGTTATCTATGTTTCTGTAAACTTTAGAGACGTTGAAAGGCCAGTATAGCTGTTTCACTGTTTCCAGTCTTTATGCTAAGCTAATCTAAGCAGCTTCTGTCTGTTGCTACATATTTATGCTATAGACTCTCAGAAAGAAAGCAAATAGGCCTTTTTTTCCAAACTGTTGAACTATTCCTTTAACATTGTTAATTTATAATACAAGGATTGATAGATAATTCATGTTTTATTCCTCTACACAACGTAAGAAACTAAATACCCCCCTTTGAGCCCGGCTTCTTAGTAATAAAGGACGTTAATCTCTGGGAAGCGACCCACTCCACAGACCTCCACATGTGACCGCGACTCATGTTACTTTATTAAGTTTAACTAGACGCTCACTCCCTGTACTTTTCTACGTGGTATATGAAGAACAGCTGAGCGCGCTTTCATTTGTTTCTACAGATTCAAAGACAGCCTGATGGAGGAGAGAGACGCTCTGCTGCGACAGGTCATCACGTTGAAAAAGAAGGCGGAGAAGCTGAAGAAGAGCTTACGTGAAGACAGTCCCACACAGGGCGTCCTCCGTCCCCTGCAGGACGCTATGCGCTGTGACAGGTAAGGGGGCGGACAGACGCACAGACGCACAGTGAACATATCTCTGTGATGAAGCTGCACATCTGTTGCCAGAGTTCAGCTCTGGAGAGTTTTAAAAAGGACTCCCACTGGCATTAAATAAAGAAAACAAAATTCCTTTTCGTCTCCCATTATTTAATTTTTTTTTATACATTTCCCGCTGGGGGCCCACTCCTTACATGCCTTTCTTTTTTTCGAAGCAGTATGACATCGTGGGATGCCGATGCGGTGGCTGACCTGAAGTCTCAGGTGGAGAAGTCAAACATGCTGTATGCGGAGCTCTTTAACCAGGTACCAGTTTCATTGTTCTCCTCCTTAAATCATCGTATGAGTGCACCGGTTCAGTGTTTCGAAAGTCTTTGTGTGGGGGAGACACGTACAAACCTCAGGGGTGAAATATTAGAGATTTATTAGGGAGGGCTAATATTCATCTGAGTACGGTTGCCAAACCTCAGAGGAGTTGCTGCTCTGTCTTTTCTTCCAGAAATTAGAAGTACGTCTTGAGCAGGCGTGGTTCGGTTTCTGTTTTCTGCATTCTGAGAAATAAGGATCCAAAGGGGTTCTTCCTGAAGGGCTGAGGTTCGACCCAGGAACATATTGTTTTTATGAAGGGTATAAAAAAAAACTTTCGTCTAAAGAACCCTTTTTGGTAGAAAGAGTTCAAGGATTGTTAAAAGAGCCTCTCAGCCCAAACACCCCCAAAACTGTAAAAAAAAAAAAAAAAAAAAAGTACTTAAAAATGCCTGTTTCCTACAGACCAAGGAGATATAATTTGTAATCCAAAACCCAAAGATATCAAGTTTACTATCATACATGACAAAGAAAAGCATCTAAAATCTCACATTTGAGAAGTCAGAACCGGGAAATTGCTTGAAATCTATAACTTGATTAACAAAATAGTTGCAGATTGATTTTCTTTCTTTAACTAATCAGTTGATTGTCGTTCTTTTAAAAAAAAAAAAAAAAAAAAAAAAAATGCAAGAAAATCCAACTGCTCATTTTCTCACTAGATGAACCTTTATTTTAAGAGCAACCTTTTCTGTATTAAAAACCCTTCTGGATCAAAGACAAGAGCTGATCTGAGGACTGAAACAGAAGACATCTAAGCAAACAGAGCAAATATTCATGTGGGCGTGACCGCCATCCCTACAGGACTTGTCGTACAGCCAGAGCTCTGAAACTTCATGGGTACCAGACTCTCATCATTGTTTTTGCCCTTTTAAAGGTTTCTTGAATCTGAGCGACCGCAGAATGTTCTTTAAAGAAGAGCCTAATAAACACTGACAGCATATCTTTCACTCGTATGTTTTGAACACCCATCCGTCCCGATCCTCGTTCCCAGAGCGTCGAATGCCGTCGCTTCGTAATGGCGTCCGAATTTGAGAAAATTCTCCATAACTGAAAAATGTTATCAACCTTTCTTGTTGCAATGAGTCTTTACTAACTTACTCTCCTGTAATTTGGGAGGATCAGTGACTCAAAATGGGTGAAAATCAGTTTAAACTGATCTACAATCTTTATACGTTCACCTTAAAAATAACTCCAGTACATTGGGTCTTATGTATTTAGTTCACTAAGTTCTTTGCAGCGATCAGAAGTGCAGCGACATCTGCAAAAGAAACAAGAAAAACAAGACAACTAGTCAATCTGGCTGAACTGTTTGACCCCTTGGTACCATAACTTAAATTATGGCCAAAGCTACAGAAATTAGAGGCCAATGGGCGAATAAAAGAACATGCCTGAGAATGTTTACCTGAATTTATGAGATGCTTCTAATCTAAAAAATAAGTAAACAAGCTTGGAGGGTTATTCAATGTCTTTTTATAATAAAAGTACCTCTGATAGATTTATGAATTCATCTTTGAGACTTTTAAGCTGCGGAAGTACTGAAGCTCCCTTTTGGATTTGAGAAAAGGTCCTCTACCTTTTTTTTTTAAAGTGACCAGTTCAGTCTCTTAAGAACCCCTGGATCAGAGACAAAGGGCGAATCTCAGCGGAGAATTAGAGTTCGGCTGCAGATGGCTTCCTCCCAAACCGTCCGGGTGCTCTCTTCCAAAGCAGCAGAGAGAGAGATGACTAATAACGACTGGAGGGGAGGTGACTGCCAACAGCCTCTGTGCTCCGTTCCCCTCACAGGCTCCGCGCTGCATTTCTTCAGATAATTACTCTGATTGAGTGCAGATGATGCAGGGTGCTTTTTTTCTTCTTCTCTTTGCTGTAAGAGAGAGAGAGAGAGAGAGAGAGATAGAGAGAGAGAGACAGGGAGAGAAACAGGGAGAGAGAGAGAGAGACCAAAAGAGAGAGAGACATGGAGAGAGAGAGAGAGACCGAAAGAGAGAGAGACAGAGAGAGAGAGAGACCGAAAGAGAGAGAGAGAGAGAGACCATAAGAGAGAGAGACAGGGAGAGAGAGAGACCGAAAGAGAGAGAGAGAGAGAGAGAAACAGAGAGACAGAGAGAGAAACAGAGAGAGAGAGAGAGAGAGAGAGAGAGACCGAAAGAGAGAGAAACAGGAGAGAGAGAGGACCGAGAGAGAGAGAGAGAGGACCGAAGAGAGACCGAAGAGAGAGAGACAGGGAGAGAGAGAGGACCGAAAGAGAGAGAGAGAGAGAGACCGTAAGAGAGAGAGACAGGAGAGAGAGACCGAAGAGAGAGAGAGAGACGAAGAGAGAGACAGGGAGAGAGAGAGAGAGAGAGGGCCGAAGAGAGAGAGAGAGACAGGGAGAGAGGGAGAGGGGCGAGAGAGAGAGAGAGAGAGACAGGGAGAGAGAGAGAGAGAGAGAGAGAGAGAGAGAGGAAATGTAGCTGGAGGAGCGGGGACCGCCGGAGACATAAAGGAAACAGCCGCGATAAAAACACATCACCAGCTTTGTGACGTGATTTATACAAAGCGTAGATTCATAGTTGCGTTGACACACGAGTGTCGTTCTTAGCAGGTGTTTGTGAGATTATTAAAACTAAATCCTGGGACAGTGTTCGCATTTAAGACACGGGGAAACCAATGACAACAGTTCATTAGTCAGTTGGAAAATGGGTGGTTCAGCGAGTGGAAGAGGAGGAATGATATTATTCTAGTGGTTGATAGTTCACTTGAAGGCAACCGCTTCCAAATTCAAGCAATGGAAATATTTATACCGTTGTATAAATCTTTGGTGAGAAATCTTTGATGTCTTTATGAATACAAATGTATCAAAAGAGCCACTAAACTAATTCCAGGCCTGAAAGAGATGTCACACGAGGAGAGGTTTGTTTTAAAATGAAAAATGATCTGCTCAAGTTGCAGGAGACACAGAGGTGACACGATTGAGGTCTACAAGTTTGTTAATGTGTCATATTACAGCCGAGTCATCCATGTGAATTATGAGAGGACTCCTTTTTCAAAAAGCTGACTTGTGATTTTTGTGAAATTATTGTTATTTTAAATCAGTGTACTGTGGTTTTATTGTCGTTGTATTGTTTGTTGTAGTTGGAGAGTCTGGTGTGGAGGATTTATACAAAAGAGTTTCTGAACATCAGGGTGCTGGGGTTTCTAAGAGCCAGTCGACTTTTGGCTTCATCTACAGCTTTCCCTATTTGTGACCTCAGCACTTTAGTCGCATAGCTCACCAAACCTAAGGCGAAAGGTTTACACATTATTTTACTACCTAACACTTTGGTGCTCAACTGTAAACCTGCAGAAAAAAGATCTCGAGCAAAGACATTCCTCTACGTCAGAGCTGCAAAGGTTTAGGTTTCAGACGCCTTTTCAGTCTCTCTGTCACCATGCAGGGTTACTTTGAATATCGATGGCCAAACCTCCTATCTGCAAACTGATCCAGGAAAAGTGGGAAATAACCCTATTGTTTTTATTTGTTTTTATTATTTTGTATTATGTAATGGGTATCCTTAACAAATAGCATTCTGCAAGAAAACACGTTTTTTTTGGTATTCTCCAAAAAAGTTCATTTTTCAGATAGGAGGTTTTGCTCTTTGGTTCCACATGAAGTAAATAACCCGATCCAAGTTTCACAATATTAAATTAACGTAACTTGATTTCTCTCCGTTACTTTTTGGATCTCCTCGTTACCAAATATCCAAATGAAGAAAAAAGAGAAAAGGAAAATGCAGAAATTTCGCCTTTCCTCCGTGTGTGTGTGTGTGTGTATGTGTGTGTGTATGTGTGTGTGTGTGTGTGTGTGTGTGTGTGTATGTGTGTGTGTGTGTGTGTGTGAGACGACGTCACAGTACAGTGCCGGCTCCGCCTTGCAGCTGTGAGAACGCTGTCATCTTCCAATGATGCGAATCATTTGACACATTAGTGTTGCCGGATTTGAACTTGGAGCAGCAGCTTGTAAATTAAATTGAATTGACCCGGTGCGTGTTGTGTTTTGTTTGCCGGACCAGAAATCTGAAGCGGTTCACTGATTTCTTACGAATCGTCTTTTCGCTTCTCTCTGCAAAAAGAAACCGTTCTGCTTTGTGATAACAAAAAAAAAAAGTATTTTTTTTACTAACGTCAGAGACCATGGTGTGATAATGTAGTGCTGTGTTGTATTTTAAAAATGTAATCCTGTTTATAATCCCCATTTTACAAAATGTATGTCTTTTTTTGGTAACTGTAACAGAATACAGTTTACAGTTTACGTAACGCCGTTCCGTGTATTCTATTGGTTAGAACACCATTCCTTAACTAATCTAGAAATATTAAAAAAATGCAAGTTAAACCCGGTTTTAACCTTTCTATCTCCATGTATTCTGACATGCCATCACTTACTGGGACATTTCCCTCGCTGGGTTCCCTTCTTGCACACCCTTCATGTTTATTGTCTTTGGTCATCTTCACTTACAGTTTATTTTTCTGTCCTCAGGCGGGGAGCCCTATCAACGGACACCAAAAACCTCCTTGAGGACCGAAGGCCTGCAGCCTGGACTCGTCTTCTTTTTCCTCTTCCCACCTTCTGCAAACCAGAACTTTACCACTACATGTTTGTGTGTGCGGTTAGCTTCGTGGAATACTTCCCAGTCATTGTCGTAAAAACCTGGAATAGCATTTGAAAACCTCATGCGTTCACAGAGTTTCTTCCACTATTGTTCACCTGTCTTGAAAAGAATCTGCTTCGTGATATATGACTGAATTAAAACACTGCACACTGTGTTCATGTCCTCCTTCTGCCTGTGACACATGCGCATCACATGTGGCGAACGTTCCTGAAGTCACATTTTCCTGTAATTGTCCGTTATTCAGACCTTGTAATCAACACCACTAACAAGAGCAGTAAAGCACCTGAGAATGTTCTCTTTTGTTGTTATGCCAATGAATCCTCACAGGCGGAGCAGCAGCTGGAGAGCAGAGGAAACAACAAAACGTGTTGTTGAGACCGAACTGAAGCTCTACTGATTATGTCCCCCCTCCCTCCCCCCTCCGAGGATCTGGTACATCTCGACTCTGATGATCGGATCCTCACTTATCGCTTGTCAGCAAGAAACTAAAGCGCATGTGAGGCGACGTTGGCTCAGATTAACGGTGTAGACTCCGATGGCTTCGTCAAATGGGAACCATATGACGCACACATGGTTTTAAAGACGAGGAAAGTGTTTGGGGAGACACATTTGAAGCACAGACTGTGCCACAATACATATTAACTATTTATTAACTGCATGTGACAACAGTGAGTTGAGGAAGTGAAAATAAAGCTGAACTTTGTCAACACCATAGAAATAGAATAGGAGGAGAATCATAGGCTGTCTATAAGAAGTGGACGTAGTCATCGTGACGTCCCCCGTTGGTTTGTGGACTGATGTTATGAAGCCTCGAGTCCGCCGATTTTGCCGTCGCCATCTTGGAATACGACCGTCGCCATGTTGTTGTTTTTCACAACCAATAAACGGAAGTTACTATATTTGGACTGAGGAAGAGTGACGTAGAGACGCTGTATACGTCTCTGTTAGCCCCGCCCTTATAGCACACCCTGCTCTATGGTCTATTTGACTCTAAATGGACCATCATTTACTAAAATAAAATGGGGAGTGTTAGTTGCTCTGGTGACAACACACGTTAGTTGGACCCAGCATGCTGTTCATTTTCTGTAACCAGCGTAGTATTAAAGCATGGTGGAATTAGCAAGCTAGCCAACTAGCCAGCTGCCCGCGAGTTAGCTAGCTAGCTAGCTTGTGTGTGGATGAACCATTGAGTTGTTAAATATTTACTCTGGCGACTTTAGGACTCGCCGTAAGTTTGTTTAGTTTATAAAGAAGTTATCCCGCTACAGCGGGCGCAATGGCAGCCACACATAAAAATGGCCGCCGTTTTGACCACCCTGCTACGTAGATTTGAATAGGAATGTCCCTTCTACTCCCATTATATTTCTATGGTTAGCATTATTTAACAAAACAACTCCAGACCTCTTCATCAGGCATTAAAGGGCCAATATTGTAGAAAGTGTTATTTCCATTTCCTTTTTTATTATTATCATAAAGCAGGTCTTGGTGCTATAAAAATACTGTGAAAGTATCAAATCAACCAATCCGTGGAGAAATGCACACATCAAGCATTCAGAAACTGTGCCTTTTAAACGAGCCGAGTTTAAAAAACAAATATTACAGCATATAAACATTCTTGAAGAAACCCACAATGAATATGAACCTGAAAATGAGCATGACTTGTCCCCTTTAAACAAACAATACAATAAGCAGCCTCTTCATGTGCAGATGTTGCTCACCATCATCCTCCTGTGGCTTCCCCTTTGATGTGTTTAATTCATATTCATATCATTGCATTGCATTCACCGCAAGAATAATTAAATGCTCTTTTAATGTATGTGTTTTGCAACTTTTGCAAATCTTTCAAACTGCCGATCACTTGTAGTCACTTTCCAAAGTCACATTACGTCATGAATTAAAATAAAAAGCAAGATTTAATCAGTTTTCCTGGAGCACTAACCAGAGCTGTCGACTTGATCCACAACAGTTTTGGCAACTACAACACGATTACCATTTTCATGGTCATTTTTGGGCAATTCAACCCTCTTAGTTTAAGACACGAAAAGATTGTGGTTTTCATTAACTAAGGAAGTAAACATGGGAGGGTTAGGGCAGGAGGTTTGTTTTGAAATATTTGACAAAACCACAACCTTTTTCCTAACCTCAATTAAAAGTTTTACAAGCCTAAGAGCACAAATGGGATGCAGGAAGCACATTCAGGTGTCAAAGTCTCGTATCTATCTTTAAAGGTACCGGCATTGGATTATACACAGTTTTAAAGTGACAACCAACGCAACGAGGAACGTGAAATAAATAAATGAACATTCTTGGTAAAACTACATACTTAAAAACAAAAAGTCAAAACTTTCCACTCACTCTTGTGGGGGTTTAGTTCAGGATCTTAGTCATCTTCCAAAACACTGAGTTTCATTACCTCTCCCTGTGTGATAATTAGGGTGAACACCCAAATTAATCCTGGATATTGAGGTCAGAGTGTGCTTAATAAAGCTGACTTTGCATGAAATAGAAACACGTTTCTTCATTTACACACGATGTCAGTCAGGTCACGTAAATAAAAAGCTGTGTGGAAATGAGAGGATTAAGAACTGGTTTTGATGGGTCAAAGGTGCAAATGTCTTCGAACAAACTCAACAATAAGGTGAAGATATTAACAACGGCAAAGACAAGCGGGGGCAAAGGAAATGAAGATGCTTTACTCTAAAGAAACACCACCAATTAAAATGTTCCTCCAAAACTGTGACACCTAAAAGTATCTTAAACTACTCGCAAGAACTTTTTCCGTTAATGTATTTCTACAACTGTTGCACTGCTGATGCTGTCGATGATGTTGAGATGTATGTTTGGTTTTTGGGGGGTCCAGAGCAGTGTTTCTAAAATGAGGGTACCAGTACCCCAAGGGGTACTTTGGAGTAATGCAAGGATACAAAAAAAAAAGAAGAAAAGTTCACTAAAAACACATCAGTCGTGAATAATTCCTAAAATAATTATACTATAATAGGTTCAATAAAATAAGATTTTTTTTTTTCTACCAAAAATGTATTGTGCTGGTTTAGGGAGAACTTCATGGGGTAAATTATTGAAAAATGTCACTCCCAAAGTCTGGGTCGGGACCCACAGGTGGGTTATTCGGGTCGCCAAATACATTTGCAGAATTTCTTCCAGTCTTTTAGTTAACATTCATATCTGCAGTTCACCCTTGAGCCACATGAAGAAACCTGAATGTTCGTATTGTTCCGATATTTGTTTCATAACATTGAATCTAATATAAAAAGGCTCGCGTTCATTCCGTTTGTTTAACAGGTGAGAGGAAACAGAAGAAGATAGCCTGTTGACTCCCCCTGAATGCATTTATTTGGTCTCATTTATAAAGTATTTAACATGTGTAAATGTTTCAATAACACATGAATAAAACAAAGTTGTGTGATTATGTCAATATTTATAGATGAGGCTTGTTGTGAATTTGGTCGGGATCGTTTGTAATTTTCTAAAAAGTGGATCCCCAAAAAAAAAAAAAGTTTCAGAAACACTGCACTGGAGGACAGAATGAGACGAAGTAGACAAGAGTAATTAAACTGTGCTTTATGGATTACTTTGCATTACCAGTCGGGTTCGGCCGGCACAGGCCCGGGTTCGGGTCTGAGTTCTGGACCCAGATCTAATCGATCGCCCACTCTAGGTGGTCCGTGTGTCCACCAGAAAGGAATGTGTGCGTGTATTTCCGAGGGCTGTGTAATCCTTCTTACGTCTTGTCAGAAAGGTGTGGCGGCCCACAGATTTGCGCCGGCGCCGTTGACCACGAGGGACGCCGGTGGCAGCGGCGGGCAGCCTGCCCTCTGACTGCCAAGCGCTCAATAAGAGTCCGACCTCAATGCGGCTCCGAGTGGCAGAGGTGTAGCCGGAGATTAACAAGGTGTGGCGGCTGGAAACAGGTCGCGTTTGCACACAATAAATACCGCTTCACCCCGCCATGCAGAACGAGACTCAGACATTATGGGCGTTATTAATAGAACAATTATAGGTACAGAAAGAATAGCATGTTTATGTCCAACCCTCGTCACAGCCGGGCCAAACACATAACAGATATTTAACACCAGGATATAGCTGTAAAAAAAAGAAAAAGTGAGACTTGTTAAAGTGGAGACTTTTGTCTGTGCACTTGCTTGTACAAACACAGATTATGTGGTACAAGTATGTACTGTATGAAGCTTATGTGGATTATAAATAACACCACATGGAGTCTGGAAAAGGTTCACTTATTGTGAATAGAAAGTGTTCATTAAACATTTATGAGAGCTGGAGTCCACTTAGGGAAATATATTCGTCTGTCTCCGCTCACAAAAACAAACTGTGGGATGTTCAGCACATAGCTGTTTGCGGTTTTCGGAGCTTGAACTAAAAGACAAAATGTTAGTGAAACATGGAGTCACGTCTTGTTCGCTCCACGTGGAGATGAGACCTCAATCCAGCGGAGTTAAGAGTTGTTTACTCCGTCGTCCTCTGTGTATACTGCTGTTTGGTTTCATCACATTGATCACTATGGATGTTCTGGGACTGTTTCTCCGTCTCGGAGGAGGAGGCGAACTGCTCGGCCCGCATGCTAATGTAAAACAGAGCGGGGTGATGCGTTTTCTTTTTCTTCTTTCTTTCTTTCTCCCTGACACTGTTTGCATGGGGATGTAAATGTTTAACAGTGGCGTGAGTAAACACACACGAGGGTTAGGTGTCGCTTTTTTTTGTTGTTGCTGTTGAGAGGGTCTTGCTTGGGCGGCGGAGGACCTTTAACGCCCGTGCTTGCGAGCACAAAGCTGCACGTCAACACGAAGCTGTTCGTGCACTAAAGAAACACTGACATCACATGCGGAGGAATCCTTCCCCCGATAAACAAAATGAATCGACAAATCAAGTGAAAAACGCGAACCTGGCCGTGTGCTGAAGAGGGAGTTCAGCTTTCTGAAACAATAAAGCAAACAGCACATGTTAGGCAGTTGTGCTTCGTATTACAACACAGATTAGAGCTCTAAATTGCATTTTCTTTAAAAGTTGGGAGTTTGCAGAAGCCAAAGTGTCGAATATTATATAAATCTTAAAGTTGAATTAAACCAAGCACAAAAAGATAAATACCGAATAAGAGGGAATGTCGTTAGTTCATGTTTGCTGCACAGCGGTAAAGGAACTTCTTTTCTGCAATTGTTTTTTGGAATGACAAAGAAAGACTATTGACGAGAAGTTCGCTGTCATGCAAGTGCACGATGTCACCATGCCTGTGGTCTCCGGGGGTGGGCATGTGCATCTTTTAAAAGATTTGACACGAAAGCAGGAAAAGCTGCACGCAATGTTTCTGTTAAATCTTTCACAATGACTACATGTCGCCACGGGAATCAACAGCGTGCGTGTTGTTGTCTTTTTTCTCATCTACTTTCTACTCACATCTTCCTCTCGTTGGCTGCGTGTTTATGGAAGGAGGTGAAAGAGGTTGTGATTGGCCTCCGCCTACTATGCTGTCGGCATAGAAACGGGGGCAATCGTCAACCAGGAGCAGTGTGCAAAAGGCACATTTTAAGATGCGTGCTGCGGGTCTGCATAGTTTTTACAAGACTGCGTATCCAGATGGTTGATAATACACATGAAAACAAATATGACACATGACACATAACACATTTAGCCTGCAATAAAAACGCAATTATGCCTGCTTTATGCTTTTACACACCACGTAGTCTGTAATGACTGCAATGTTAACGCATTGTGCATAATTTGTTACATTCTGATACATTCTATTTGTTGTATATATTGTGCATTTTTCTTATTTTCTTCTTCTTCTTCTTCTTTTCTATTTTTGGAAAAAAAAATCTTTTCTTATGTAAAAATGCTGCTGTACCGAAAACATTTCCCCTTGCGGGATTAATAAAGTATCTATCTATCTATCTATCTATCTATCTATCTATCTATCTATCTATGCATAAACATGGTACGCTCAAAGCTACTGACGTAGTATAAAAAGTGAGGAAGACCTTTCATGGTGGACGGGTCAAACAAACACAGGACTGTCAACCAGCAGACCGGTGTTCATGTCCCAAGTTAGTTATTTTGAAAGTTACATTCACAATGTGTTTGTGACGTGTTTTCCGTTCTTAGGTTACATTGTTTGCATTTTACTTATTTATATTAGGCCACACCCTGATTTCTTTCCTAAACCTACCTAAGTGGGTTTGTTGCCTAAAACTAATTGCAGCCATTTCACGGTAACAATGTGGCACGAAAATGCTTCATAGTGCTACGCAGAATGTCCTTAAAATGTTGAATTCAATTTAATTTCAGTTTGATTTATTTGTATTGCCCAATATCACAAATCACAAATTTGCCCTCAGAGGGCTTTACAATCTGTACATCATACGACATCCTCTGTCCTTGGACCCTCACATCGGAAAAGGAACAACTTTAACCTTAACATTTAACCTTTTAAGAGAAGAAACTTCCGGGAGAGCAACAGAGGAGGGTCCCTCTACCAGGATGGTCAGAAGTGCAATATATGTCATGTGTAAACATATATTATAGTAAACAAGATAGTAAAAGTACAACATAGTCAAGCCATATGACAGAAGTTATACATATAATGAGAGTAGTAGTACTCGCAGTAGTCCTGTTTTTTGTTTCCCTGGTGTTCCCCAGCCAGTAGCAGGTTGGGTGGTGGAATAGTCTTAGCTCCCATAGGGAACATATAGGTGAGATACTTTGATAACCATGAGCTTCTTCAAGGCCCTCTTCCACCACGATATCCTCACTGTGTCGATACGAACACGCGAACCAACTCTCTCGCTTCCTGGCTCGAAGCCTTCCCCGTTTGTACAGATTCAACAAGCTGTCTGCGGACAGAAAATGATTGATGAAGGCTGTAGCACCATCCGAGTGGCCTCGTTTTTCTATCCAAACGAGAGCCGGTGTGAGTTTTCATTCTTCAGTGAGGTCAAGTTGGCCAGTCGTCACTTCTTTAAGGAGCGTTTATGGGTTTGGACTTTACTTTAAGGTAAAAGTTGTGGTGAAGCACGCAGAGCTGGAAGGAAATCGGTTTGAGGTTTGGAGGAAATAAATGTAGACGATATAGGCCCTCCCAACTGAAGTAATGCAAACATGTGTGTAGCCTTTTCCTTGCTTGACAGTGGCAAGATGTTGACACGTCATTGACCCCTGGTTGGCATGTGGCTGCAGCTTATTTTACAGCCCGTGGGGTGAACGAAAGGTGACCGTGAGCGTCAGCCGTCCGGACCATCGAGAGCACAGGTGAAGCACAGCGGCGAGGTCGGGAGGGAAAGCCTCCCTTCACCGTCGTACGAAGCCTAATATCAATGATCTGGAAGACAGATGTGTTTTAATGTCGAGGACTATACTTTCCACTCCACGGAGTGTTTGTACTGGCACGGCATTTTGACTGATATTATGGTGGCCGTTGCTCATTGTTATTACGTTGTCAATATTGCCGGTGTTCTTTTGCAAAGATTTTGATAAATTGCTCCGGAGGAGAGATTTCTAGGATGACCAGACGGGATGGAGGTGA
This sequence comes from Ophiodon elongatus, assembly GCA_016806645.1. NCBI lineage: Eukaryota > Metazoa > Chordata > Actinopteri > Perciformes > Hexagrammidae > Ophiodon > Ophiodon elongatus. Next base: position 686,657 of record JACSYO010000770.1, on the reverse strand, counting down.
AAGCTGTAGCCTCAATCTGATTTTTAAGCTATTAAATTGACTTTTTGTGATCTCACCCGTGAAGGCGACGACGTAGACGAAGGCAGAACATTTTTCTTTAAACTCAGACGCGCATAAATTGTGAGAAAAAAAGGGTGAAAGTTCAACTCTTCAGAACACTTCATGGATTCTAATATATGTATATATACACATATATTTTTTTTACCCATCCAGATAAATTATAATACTTTGTGAAGGAATACGTTGACATTTTGGAAAATACACCCATTTTCCAAGAGTCAGATGAGAAGATTGACCACGCTTGTGTCTGTAGGGAGACACAGTCCTGAGGTCAAGTCCAGGTTAGGCTCTGCTCTGCTTCTGTAACTCAATCCATTTCTTTCTTTTGTCTTTCTGAAAAACTGACGTGTGTCGCTTGGGTTGACTTTGATTACAGTGTGAATACAGAAATCTTGTGCATCATCAGTATCCATCCAGCTCACCAACTTCTTCTACTTCAACGTTTTTAAACTGCAATCTGTGCTGTCTAAAGACGTTTACATCACTCTGGACTCTGTCCTGCCGTGACGTTCAAAGGTCTATAAATGTTTGGAAATGTTGTGTCTTTTATCGAAACATATGAGGCGAGCCACATGACATACCGTTGAGAATATTTTAAGTCATTAGCGTGCAAATTTCTTTGATTTTTAACGAGGTATTTTACTGCTGGAACAGAACCTAGAAGTCCTGTTTTCACTTTGACTGTTTATACTGTAAATATAAAAAGCACGAAGGCTGTAAAACAGGTAGAAACAGCAAAGCTGGCTCTGTGCAAAGTTAAAAACTAGCTCCTCTAACATTCAATAATTTACACGTTTAAATCACCACGAAACCATGTGTCGTTTTTACATTTCGTGTCAAACTAACGAGACGTAACGTGTTAATTAGTGAGCTTTTAGAGGAGCTAGTAGGTAGACTAGAGCCAGGCTAGACTTGTTGCTTTTATAATTGATTTTTAAGATATTATTGATTATGTACAAAGCCCTGAGAGGCGTCGCACTAAATGATCCATCAGCTCTTCTATTGCCCTTTGGCTCTTCTCGCACCCTGAGATCCTCGGATGTGTCGCTCCTTGTTGAACCGAGGTCCAGATTCCTACATAAGAGTGATAGAGCCTTTGCAATCAGGGCGACTGTGGGATGACCACCCTGAGGAGATCAGGGCTGCAAACTCTGTCTCATCTTTTAAATCATCAAAAACATTTTTGTTGGTTTTACTCTGTTTTTTTGTGTGTGCGCTCTTTGGTTTGTGTTTTTGAATGTGTTCTGTTTTATTGTAAAGCACTTTGTGACTGTGTTTTGAAAGGTACCTATATAAATAAAGGTAACTTTTATCATTATTGTTTCCAGTCTTTATGCTAAGCTATGCTAAACAGCAGCTGGTTTCAGCTTCATATGTATTTTACAAACACAAGTGTGGTATTGATCTTCTCCGGTTCTTGGCAGGAAAATAAGAACTATTCCTTTAAGAGGTTAAAAAAAAGCTACAGCTTAATGTCAGACTTTGTTTTTAACAGTCTGATATTTATATTTTTATTTTCTGAGACTTTGTCAACTAATGACACTTTCTAACTGTTGAATTTCTCCTTCGCTGTAACACCGGCGAGATATCAGGCCGAGCTGCTGGCACCAATTTGGTGTACAGGTTGTAAACATTTCCTCCTCAGGTTCTGGCAACGACATCTGCAATCTATTTTCTCTCAGACCTGAAATGCCTTTTGTGTGCCAGGGCAGCATTGTTTTTTTTCCTTCTCTTTCTTCTCTTTTTTTTAATCTTTTCTTTTACAGACATCCATCTATTCTTTTGGCACCTTAAAAAACAAGAGTGGCTATGCTAGTGAAGGATCCTGGGAAGAAAATCAGAGGTTTTTGTCAGATATCAGTAGTTTAGAAGAGATGTCTTTCTTTGCCTTCTCTTTTTTTGGCCATTAAGACATCAGCCGAGCTGCTGCAGCCCGGCTCCTGGCGAGCTTATATCACGTTGTGTGGGGAAGAATTATTGTCAACTCTCTTTAAATCATGACGCTCTTCCTCGGCACGGGAAGCCACGATGAAAGCTCTGGTAAAGCCCGGCATTAAAAGGCTCAGTCAAGCTCAGGCCCAGCCTCACGTTTCTACACATGTCATGAACCAGAAGAAGGAATTTGAGTTTGAGCAACAGGCGATTGTGAGCACAAATGGAAAAGACTTGGTGCCACATGGCGAGGACGGCCATTTTGGACGGAATATCAGACTAGCTGTCCATTCCAATACTCATACTACCTCACAGTATGTCCCAATTGCAGTATGTTGAATGCAGTATGCCAAAATACCAGGATGTCCGACTACATCCAGTCGTAATGTAATGTATGTAATCCAGCATGCTTTTCTGGACATTCTGACCCACAATCCTGTGCGCTATGAGCAAGAGGGTCAAAGTTCAGAAGCCATATTATGACGAAGTATTATGTCCCAATTGAATGAATACTGAATGCAATAGTATGGACTTTGTAAGGGCAGCTGCAGTATGTACTAAAAGTAAAAGTATGTGATTTGGAACACCGTCCAAAACGTTTCCGGGAAATTACATTGAAAAAGTGTGGATCACATTATATTCCCTGACTAGATCAGATGCTCTTTTTGAATGGCTCCTTCTGCTCTTACCTTTCACAATAAAAGCCCTAGACATAAACACTGTGTCACTGTTTACCAGAGGGGACTCAAATTCACTCAGAGCCTTTCACTAAAAGGAACCTCAATAGAATGGCCTTCTTGACCTCTGCTTGTTTTATTCCTGTTATCGGCTTGTGTTCTGTATGTAATTCTAATTGAATTTGTGCAACATAAGAACGGTCGTCTTTTCACCAACCGAACCTCAGTTCTAATGCAACGCTGTAGCACCCCGTGCACTTCCTAATCCAGGTGTCTTAAACCATCCTGACAAACTACACCATCACAATGAAAGTCAAAGCAGCTGGGAGGTATATGTCTGTGTTTGACTTCCACTCAGTCATTGGAGCGTGCTCTACATCATCTCCAGACAGCAGGCCGTGCATTTCCTCACGACTAACTCGGCCACTGGAGGTCCCTCTTGCACCAGGATTGCCCGATCAGTGAAAGCCCATTTGGCACTCAGCGAGACCTCTCTCAAATGTGTCTTCAATTAGCGGGCTGCAGTCAACACCATCCTCTGACTTGGAATGTCAGCTGAGCTGCAGATAACCTTCTTGGTTTTTTTCTTTTATCTCACCATAAAAACCCCAGCGAGGATACAGCTCTGTCTGAATGGATGTCCTGCGCACATTTTTAAAGTCGCTGGACAGCAAAAAGGAAAAGTTATGAAAGGGATACTTTTCACTCCAGTGTTGATGCTCCTGCATGTGACGTTGCCTTCTCAGTGTGTCCACCGTGTTGGCGACCTCGTGATGAACGGGTGAGATAAGAGGATGAAGGGACATGGTGAAGATTCTTCCGCAGCGGGGGGTGCACGGATGAAACACATGCGTGCCGCTACGGTTCCACCAGCATGAATTTGACGAATTTAACGCACAAAAATGACAAGAATTCAGTGTTTCTCCAGGAATTCCATTCACACCACCGTAGGAGAGTCTTCGAGACCATCACCGGACACTAAAACGCTCCACTGAAATCCAGACAAACAACATTATTTTAGGTTTCTGCACTTTTATTTAGAGCTGGAAAACCCACCAAACATGTGGTAGGGGAACTGAGATTCATACATTTCATATAAATTAATTTAGCAGAGAGCTAAGGTGATGTTTGTTGCTCCTCCTGCTAGTTCATAGGAGTTAATCTATATGTGGGAGCCGCAGCGAGAGGATACTTCAGAGAGCTAACAGACCGTTAACACTCACAGCACCAAGTAATGCTGTGGCCTGAACATGGAGCACATTATCCTAAGATTGGAGGCAAAGTGTAATGGAGTGCTCAAACTACAGAGGGGACCAATGCAGCTCAACATGATATCGATTAGATCTTAATTACAAACCGCCAAGTGGGACACCAGGAATTTCTGACAGTGTCAACAAGCTGCTGACAACATGGCCGCAAAGCTTCCCTCACTTCAGTTAAATAAAATGCCAAATCAGAGCTAATAGAATCAATTCAGATCATTTAAAAAGAGCTACACACTGTTTGTGTCTGGTTTCATTTAATACGAACAAACTGCTACAAATTCACAGTAAATTAAACTAGTTGAGGATGTTTATCTGGTGTGACTACAAGCTATCAGTGGGTATTAGACTATAACCACCTCGGAAAAATGGCCAAACTGCTGACAAAGTTGGCCTCCCAGTTAGTTAAAGCTAGGGTTATTAATCTTGGAAAAACAGCAAGCGCATACTAGATTTTAAAAAGTATTCAACCGAAAAACCCAGCTCAGTGTCGCCAACTCTTTTCCAATGAAAGTAGCGAGCAGCACCAGCTCCAAAAGTTGCCAAGTCGTCAACACTGACAGCCCGTCCCTTCAGGCCTCCCTCCAAAGCCACATTAAGTTAAACGACGGACATGGCCAATGTTAGTCCTCACATCTCTTTTATATACGACAGGTTGCGTAAGTCACCCCAAATCCCAGTTGGTTGGATACATTGATGTATAGTTCAAAATGAGTAATGCAAAAATATTTTATTATTTATGTTTTACAACTAGACACCATCATGCAATGGGATCACACCAAATCAGGCGTAGAGTGTGGGGTGGGGGTGGGGTGGGGGGGCGGGGGGGGGGGGGGGACTTCGACCTTCGTCTTCATTTTGATCTCAACTACACAACCTGTAAAGTTTTATGACGGTATTGCATTGACAAAGTCTCTCCACAGACAGACGTTTAAACACCTGGCGAAGCACTCAAACCTACTTCTGTGGAAGTTCCTGCTGCAGTCGATGTCCCCGGGACACATTTTGTCATGATGGCTCACACACAGACTCACGAGGTGAAAACAATACCATTCCCGCTGTCGCAGCTGATTACAGGAGGATTAGAACTTGGAAAATGTCTTTTCCGTGACAGGGAAGCTGGTTTGTTTTCACCATGTGAGTCCGTGTGCAGGAACAACCACAGAGGTGGTTCACAGTACTTTTCCAGGTTTATATTTGCGTCCGTCTCTGGACCGATTTTGTCATCGTTTAACCGTCGCAACCGAGCAAGACGCAGTCACGAATCTTCACTAACAGGTGTGTAGTTGAGTTAAAAGTTACGTTTTAGAGATGGGTGTGAAAGCCAAGGAACTGGAAGTAACTGGGGTATTAGGTGGGGCCATTTCCCCCCCACTTTACGTCCCTTGGCCCGATTTGGCTTTGCGGCTGGTGGGATCCCCCCACGAGATGATCTCCAGTACTAAGTATTTTTAGAGCCCGTTCACACAGATATTGCCCAAATCAGATTAATAGTGTCAACATTTTTAGTGGTGTTGACAAACAATGAACTTAAAACTTACTTCTTCTTTTTTTTTGTTATTACAAATGTGAATACGTGCAGAATTCAAAACATGATTAAAACGTGGTACGAATACTTTTCATTCCAAGTTTGTTGGCGTCTGTGGTCATGGCGAGACTGGTGTCGTTTTACACATCAACTGTCATGAATGCATGCATTCAGTCAGACACACAGGCACATAGAGCATGTCCATGTATGCACACACACACACACACACACACACACACACACACACACCCTTAACTCCTGTGTAGTATTATTGTAAGGTTTCCCACCTGTCTGCAGCTGTCAGCAGGGTCTTCTAGCTATGGATACCTCCCACCTACTGTTTCTGCAATGTTAACAGACACACACACACACACACACACACACACACACACAGTAGTATCCCCCCCAAGCAGGAGAGGGGCCTGGAGGAGCACGATGACCGAGTCGTCCACCGCAGGAATGCAGCCTGCCCTTCTACCATAATTAGGTATGACAACAAAACTTAAAACATTCAGCAAACAATTATTGAAGCTGAGAAACCATCGAATTGTAACGTGGACTATTTTGTGAAAACAAACAAAAAAAAAAACTAAAAGAAAGTGAAACAACCGGAGACCCAAAACTCTTTTTCTCCGCAAAGTAATTTCAGGGGTTTTCCAAATTCTTGCAGTTATATCCCCTCCAAAAGTATGTTTTAAATAAAGTGCAAAGGTTTTTTGCGAGGCACGGTCACTGTTGAAAAATATGCTTTTCATTAGGTAAATATTAATAGGTGCAGGGTTGTGCCATGTGCTGACTTTCTCACAAACACTGTGTCGACCCGCCGCCGCCTGTGTGCGGGAAGGTGGACGACATCGCTTTAAAAAGACAAATCAAACGGTTGATTGACAGAAAGTTAATTGGAACAGCGGTATGTGGATTATGCTGCTTTTCTGTGTAGGCATATTTGTTTTTGATTGAATGATTAAATTATCAAAAAAGTCGCCCAACTATTCGTCATTAATGAAAACCACTGTTACTCGCGGCTCTACTGTGAAGCCATATAAAAGTAGCTGGTCTGGCCTTCAATTAGGGCCCAAAGAGTTGAATTGCATTCCTTTTATATCAGAAATGCAATTCTAATGACATTGTATATGACTTGACAAGTCAGCGACAGACTTAATGACTGAAAATGTGCTGTAACTGTTGCTAATTAACATTAATAGATAAATGTAATATAATGTATACTGCCACCTGTGAATATTTTATTCATGAGAAATGTAATTTACAACTAACGTATTAACTTAGCTACTAAATGTGAGGCAAATTTATTATTTAGTTAGCAAAGGTTGACTGAAACGAAGACCTATAAGAATTGCCTATTTTCATCCATTTCATAAAGATAACTTTGTGATTATTGGTACAAAATGTGTTCAATACTGTTTATACTGTGTTGACCACAGTTAGGTTTTGAGGTTAAATTTATAAAAAAAAACAGCACAACTTAAATCACAATTTCACAATTAGAAGTTTTCCCCTCGTTGTTTATCCTTCTGTCACTGGAGGGTTCTGGTACCACGTTTAAATGGTCTAAATGTTGTTTCTGTGGTTTTTCCACTTCGACAGGAATAGATTTGTGGGTGGAAACACTTGTGTACATTCCGCAAACATGTCTGCATTTATACGTTTGTACTCGTGTGATCTCTGAAAGGTTCCCCTGTATATGTTATTGCATTTCATTGGCTCCAACTGGAGCTCTATCTATACTTCTTCACTCTGTTTTAGTGTTTTCTGGACGAGAGTGTCGAGTAAAAAGCCTCCAATGTAAATGAGAAACAAAGTGCGTGAAAGCCCTCCACGCGTACATGCGTGACTTTGTATGCACTGGATCCTATTTGTGTGTACATCACGAATGTGTGTGTATATAAATATATGTTCAGTGTCTGCGAGGGGGTAAATCCTTCTCCACTTGCTCACGGACGTCTCTGCCAAGCAGACAGGGTGACATGAGAATCGAACCATCTGCGTCTCTTCCCCCCCCCCCCAGCTGGCCCGATCGCCAAACAGCCAGTAACTCGCTCCAGCTGTCTGGGAATGGAAAAGACGATCCTGAGACAAGTTCCAAGCGAATTGCAAACCGCCATGCAAAAGAATGAGGGATGGGAGAAAAACCGAGAGCGACGTGAGACGAGGCAGATGTAAGACGGTGCTTTTTTTTTTTTTTAAGCTACCCGTCTTAACTTCTTCCCAGCGACCTAACGAAAAACCTCCAGAGGGCCTCTTCAAAGAACACGGACGAGACAGGACGGCAGGTTTAACCCGTGTTCTAATGATCCCTCCATGTCAGGACTGTCAGGAACACGGCGGGGTCACGATAGCTGGGACACACGATGAGTGAGATGAGCTAAAGGGCCGTGAAATGTGAAGGTGCGTGCGTCACCTTCACAGCAGCTGGAATGCTCGGCTTCGTGCTGGACAACAATCATTTGGAAAATCTGCTGTTGACTGCAATCAACATTCAATGTGATCGCATTATCAATAATACCAGCCTAAACTACGGCGACAGGAGAGAGGGGTCCCGTCTCCCTGAAGTGAGAAAAGTGTGAATACAACTTTGGCTCCAGGTTCGGACACTTTTCCTTCTACAAGAGGGGGAAAGAAGCATTCTGGTGATTTTACTTATACTTTACAGTAAAGCAACAATCTTGCAAACAACGTTGTCGTTCATTATAAATGCATTTTTTTCACAGTACAGTACAGTTTGAGGGTACCAATCGGACTCTTGAAATTATATTTTTATCGATTTTTAGGATTAATTAGCTAAATTCTTTAGAGTTTTTGACCACCAGTAGCGCTACGGAGCAATGTTTCTTTTACGAATGCTTATTTTGGCAGTTTTTTATGCTGTTGGCAACCCTAATGTGAAGACACTTTGCAATACGGCAACAAAGTAAAAGAAGAAGAACGCTGCAAAGTTAGCAAACATCGATGTGACAAATGTAGGCTTCAAAATATGAAAAAAAGAAAGAAGTGCTTTGCAGTTGTTTATAAGTTTTTACAAGTTGTTGTTTCAGAAGAAAGGAAATGCATTCATGAAGTATCTTGGGGAGAAACACTGCATGTAAACATTCTGTTTGTTTTCTGTTGGCACTGTTGCTGCTGTTTGCGCTGTTAGCACCGTTAGCTTCTAGCCGTCAGCTCATCCATCTCCATGTCGAGAGATGTGTGGAGGAAATAAACATGCTCTGAATTCCGTATTGAGCACCTTTAAGTGACAAACCACTGTTTCCACAGAAGTAATTAATGACTTCGCCATCTGTTTTACTCTCATCCCCTCTTTCTTTGAGTTTGGTGCGAACCGTCACCGACCCCGTTGACATGACATGAACACGCCGTGTACTCTCGTTATTTGGAACCACTTGACACTTGTGAAGCTGACGAATGCTCCGAATGAAACGACAATACAGACAGTTTGATGAGCCGATGATCCTCAAACAGACTTTGGAAGATGGGAAGACAAAAATAAATAGCTGAATGGTTGAAAAGGTTAGTTCAGTTGAGCCACTGTCAAAACAGTTGACGCAACGCTGTCAAAACAAGCAGCTGTGAGTAAACCCTTGATTACACGGAGAGATGTGTATCTGCAGGATCGCCATGGAAACCCGCAGGGCGGCTGCATGGTTTGTTTTACAGACCGCTCATGTTTAACCCATTTGGTGACGTCTAATCGTGATGCTATCTCGCCACAAGCTCAGTAGCCTTCGGCAAGAAACAGAGTAGCGATGCTATCGCTGCGCAGTTATTCGCTCTAACTGTTTCATAATGCATTGACAGGAGAAATAAATAAGGAAAACTTCTGCATAACATCAGAATAGGCTCAGAGAAATATGGACTAAGTGTTTGGATTTTGTTTACCCACCGTCCACAAATAAGTGGTTTGGATGAGGATCAGCAGCGAGCGAATGAGCGCGAGCTTTGCTGTCTTTCTCCATGTGCATCACTTTTTCTCTACTTGTGTCTCAATTTGTGTGTATTTGGATTAGTTAATTCAATCCATAAGCCGAATCTTAAGGATGGTAATTAACAAGACGAACTCTTGCGAGGGAATAACGTCTTCCGCATAAGGCAACAAACTGAGGCCCGAGGTCGTTAATCAGCTCCGATGTTTCCTGGCTGCAGAACGTTCCTCGGTGATCGTAAGAGCGAGGCAAGTGTTTGGGCGCCGATTCTCATCGCCGTGGCCAAAAAAGCTGACCCGCGTGTCACTGCAGCGGGCTCGTTTTTATGCCACCGATGCACACTGTAGGCTGGTCTCAAGCTCGAATTTGGTATCAAAACATAAGGAACATATTTTAATGCTATTTTCTGCACAGTGTGGCTTCCGTACGTCCATTAAATTGCCTCAGAGCTGAGGTCCAAAGCACTCCAAGACCGCAAGCTCCCCGAAGAAAAACAACACATTCGAGTGGAAGAAAGAATACCTATTCATCTGAAGGCCAAGGTATTTTCTTTGCGGCGTGCTCGTGACTTTTTTTTAATAATCCTATATGGCCAGGTTTAAATCTTGACTTTATAAACGGCTGTGTTCCCTCCAGGTATTTTCATTGTCAATTAACCCGTACGGATTGGTGTCAAGGGGTGGTGGTTGACTCCTGGACCCCAGACAGGTTGGAGAATGTCTGGCTGTAAAAGAGAGGAAGAGGCGTCTGGGTGTGGAGCTGGAAGCTGTGGGTTTTGGAGTCTGGGGGTATACGTGTACTAACCATAGTGCTGGTTCTCACAGCATCTGCAAAGTCTGTGATTTTCAGAAGCAAAAAATAAAAAAGCTTTTTGAGCGCTAAAAAAATATACTTTCATATTGACTAAGAAAAACTTTTAAATTACAGTAACATTGTCTTCCCATGATGGCTTCAACTTTGAGTGTCTATGTTAAACTCTATGAGCTTCACTTCTTCTTGAGGGGAACCGCACACACTCGCTGATACTGTTTATGTTTTCCTCTCCGTAATGAACTCCAATTGTACTTTACTGGGACTCTTTCCAAAACTCTTCAAGGAACATTTTGCAGAAGAAAAAAAACCACACTTGAATCTGATTACGAATCCATGAGCATAGAAAGTAATTTCCACAATCTCATTTCTGATCTGAGATCTACAGTTGAACATGTATCGGGGAGTTCTGGCTTGTTTATTGTAGCCCACTGTACAGTTACCAAAGAAACAAGTGTTTCCAAACAACAGACCATCTCCACTAAGCTTTGGAGGTAATTAGTGTGGGTTTGAATAAAGGCCAGAGCATACTGGAGCATATTGGACACTGGCGAGGGGCAGAGGATACGCCGCTTTGATGTAATATGGATTGGAGAGGATTGAAGGGTGGCTGTGCGCCCAAAATACAATGTGACCTCTATAAAGAGCCCATCCAGAACCCGTCCTCAGTCTGCTCTGGGATCAGGGTATGGGGCAGAAGCCACGCTGATTGTGGATACAGAAGCCAAAACAATGATCTTAGATCCACAGTTTCTCCCAGATTTTTCTTCAGAAGTGGAGCGAGCCTCACTGTACTTTAGTTGAGGCATAATGTAAATGAAATGAAGGCTAGTATTGTATAGCTGGAAGGTCACAAGGTCAAATCTAAAGCCCAGCTGGAAAACTCAATCATCTACCCTCAACCTCCAGCTAGACAACGAGTCTCCAGTGGAATGAACTCAATGGCCAACACCAAGACTCTGGTAGTCTTGGCAGAGAGTGAGAATCCTCCCTTCTGCTCCTCCTGATCCGCAAGTCAAGACAAAGCTCTAATACAGTCTTATACTTAACAGTTTTTTGTACAATTATCTTTTAATTTGACAGACATCACATGTTTAATTCATGGCACAATTCAAAGGGGATCAAAAAATGATTTGTCTTGCCGTTGACTACCGTACATACTTTTTTTCTAAATAAGGTTCCGTGGTGGTCAACCGGTAGGGGTGTGATCCGCCTCTCTATTCAGAGGGCGGGAACAAGGCTAGCAGTATTTACAGACATTTTCTTGTAGCTATAAAGTGCAAGATCAATATATATTTTTAATCCAAAAGTCTGGCTTGCTTTGTTTGTACCAAGGAGACACAGGTTAGGTGATAATAGAATAGGGTTTGGCAAATTGATATATTGGTTATATTATTACCAAAATGGTTGAAATGCACGACCAAAACATATATTTTTTAAAAAGAGCTACAATACAAACTCTTAGAGACAGATGTGTGTGTGTGTGTGTGTGTGTGTGTGTGTGTGTGAGTGTGAGTGTGTGAGAGTATACAGGAATACTGGGCAACATCAGGTCAAGTTACAGGAGAAATGGGGGAATGATTGCAGCTGAACGTTAAATGACATTTTCAAATAAATAGATCTGCATTTTGTAACTCTCCGTCACTGATTGCTAAAACACAACAGAGACTCCAAATGCAGCCAGTTCATGGAAGCTGTTGCTGTTCCAAACACACATTATTTGATTGGCCTCTCTCTGGAAATATGTGTCGGCCGACAGACGGGGGTGTGATTTACAGTGCTGTTCAGGTCTGTTTGGAGTGAAGAGAAAAATGACCTGCGCTGGTCACAGAGAGGAAAAGAGCGCCGCCTATTTGAACTCTTCATCAAATGAATGAGAAGACGACGGCCTTACTGGCAGGTGATATCTGGGAAGTGCAGAGCAGAAACATCACAGCAGTGTGGAGCTTGCAGATTATAATTGGAGGCAGCATGTTGTGACTCCCTGACAAAGGCCGAAATATTCTTCCAACTCTTCCAATTCAAATGCCAAAGATCTGTTAACGTACAAAGCATCGAAGCTGAGAAAAAGATCGTGTTTTTCTCAGGTTGTGTTGTTACTGCAGAAGTGTACAGCATTTGGTATTGCTGTATCGTAGCATTTAGGTCAGCATTTTTGTCCGTGCGAAATCCAAACCGTTTGCACTTGATATTGAGACCGAATGGTTACCGCTCCACCGTGGCCTATAGTCAGCATAAATCAGGCATTATTTATCCTGCAATCGTGCCAGAATGTCGGCAAATGGGAGGATAAAAATGTTCTGTGGTTCTTTTCATCGTTTGGCTGAATGCCGTCTCTCAGCTTCGCACAGAGGAGAGAAACTAGCGTGACAGTAATTTACAGCAAAACGCAGTTAAGACTCACTGAGCTTAAATTAAACCAAACTCGATGCAAAATCCACATGCTTTGATTGAGGGATGGCTACTAACTTTAGCTGGTACTGACAAAGTATCTTGCGAAGCAAACTATGTCTATATTTCTCAAATTTAAGTGTGTCCAACATGTTGCATTTCATTTTCACACGTTTGCAACAGGGAATGATGCTTTACTAACTTTCAGAAAGCACACCACTAAGCTGTACATCTCCTCCAGCACTGATGCGGTGTGCATGCTCACCTGAAGAAACCAATAACACATGGAAAGAGGGTGTTTGAGTTTTTGAGGTATGATCAGATATGAAAAGAGTACGTTTGAATCATAATACAAAATGATCACAACTACATATTATCAAAATAATAACATTTTGTATAGAATAAAAATATAAAGTCCAGATATGAAAAATCTGGAATCAACATGAACTTTTAGCCACTTTGAGAGAGGAGGTGGGATTAATAACGCTCGAACAGTGTCAGCACCTGAATGCCAAGCACTGTTTATGTCAAAAATACATATGTCAAACATATGTCTGACCTGAGTCAGTTGTTTATTTTATTCCTGACAACTTAAGCGAAACTTTGTATCAGAGATCAGGAACTCAGCTCACAACTCTTTACAGTAGCTGTGTGAGTCCTGCAAAGGTGAGATAATATAAGTACAAAACAAAATGGCTGATGAACGTAAATTTAAAACATCACTACTATAAATTCCCCCGAAGCTCTTCGTCGTGCTCCATGTCTCTTTCACACTTCAGTCAAAAAAGGGGCGACGACTCGTCCACAAAATCTTGTACACAAGTGTGTAATTAAAAAAAGAAGAAAAAATCCTCCTGAGATGACGCAATTGCAAAAGCAGCTATATAGAAGCCTCCCTGGACAAAGGCAGGAGTCCGGAAACAATGAAACGAACAGAGCCAACGGGCCGTAATGAGAAAAGCAGTGCTTTACCTAATCCAGAAACTAATTCAGCTGCGTTGTAAACCTGGTGGTGAGTATAATTGGTGCGATGGTGAACATGCCTCCTCTGATTTCTGGGCGGAAAGTGTCGACTCGTGTGCCGAACAGAGCGAGCTGAGGTGTTTAAGGAAAAAAGAGAGCGAGTGTTCATCCAGGGTGGCCTTTCCCTTCCCTCTTAAAGCGTTTTTCCATCAGAGACAACGTGTGAAACCAGCAGAAAACTTTCCAAATCTTTTATAACTCTTGGAACAGAGCTGGAGAACAGATGAATTTCACCGTTATTATCGAATCAATTGCCGTCTGGAAGGTTCCGAACGTAAAGATCTCATGCGGTGCAATCCGTGACGAAAAAATAAAAGTCAAACAATACCAGCGGTATTCAGCGGTTTTGATATGAAAAATAGAAACAGAGACATTTGAAGCTGGACCAGATGACAGCTTATGGATTTCCCAGCTCTTCCCCCCCCCCCCCCATCCTGAATAGAAATAGCTTTACTTCACGATAACACTTGATGGATGTTGCAAATCAAATTTTGGTTCTTGGGGTTTCTGGCACGCTGAAACGTGTGTGATGTCTTTGTAACACCCGAGCAGGGCAATGTGGGGTGACCCTCGAAGTGAGAACAAAAACTGTTGGCAGAGTTTAATGTACAGATGTAGAAAATGTATGACTTTTACTGAGCTACTGAGTCGCTTTGGTTCCTTCTCTTATTGTTAACAAATCCAATGAAAAGACCAAAACAAGCAACTCATGATATAAGACTATTTATTTATTGCAGACATAAAAAAAAAAAAAAATGGCACACAGATAAAGTGTCTATTTTCCGTTCATGTAGATGCATTGTAGGTTTTCACAATTGTTATAAGACAGAAATAAATGCAAAATAACTGCAATGTTGTGGATTATTTTCATTTGTAAATAAAAAATAATTTGGTGCACCACCAACTGTTCATGTTAAAGGATCTCAATATAATATTCAGATTATTATTATCGCAGCAAAGAACTATTATCTATATAACGATAAAGTGGAGAAACGTCCACCTGAGCAGAGGATTCAGACGCTCTGCTCCTCTCTGTGTTGTAATCCGAGCTTCTCTGTGCTTTGTTTACGTAGCCGGGCCGGCCAAACGTGCATGTTAGTGCACGTGAGTGTGCCCCAGTGGTTAACAAATGGCCGCCACTCTGCACTGCTCTCATTCGGCGGTTACAGCTGATAACGCCGTCATGACTTACGTCGTCTTGGAAGCGTAACCGACCACCCTCCGGTTCCCCCTCAGCTATACGCTGTTAGCACTGTTAGCGTTGCTAGCGTTAGCTACCGACTCAGCCGTCGACCATGTTGAGAGCCATTCAGAAGCAATACATTTGCTCCAAATCTCGTAAATAGCACCTTTAATGCAGCCGTAATGTGATGACAAAAAACGAGCAAATACTGTCCAACGTGATGGGAAGAAAATAACAATATTAATACTATTTTCTGTTACCTCTAAAGTATAAATAAAGTATAATAAACTGTGTATGGTAATATTTAGCGAGACAGCCAAGAGTACTGAATAACAATTACAACAGGCAAAAGGTTAAGAAACATTTTCGTGTGTTTATCTGTTCAAACCCACAGTAATGTGTAAACAATAGATTGCAGCTAACAGACAGCCAGTCAATGTTTTTGTATGAAAGACATGCTGAAGTAATTTGTAGAAGTAAGATTGGATAGCTTTATTTTCTTTTACAGACAGTTATTTTTCCTTTTTATGCCACAGAGTGAACTCACGACAATTAATTTCCATTAACTTTAACACTTCAGTTTCCTCACCCTTTGTCTATTCATGGTCAAACCACATTGGTCAACAGTTCATAACAAGACAGTGAATGCATCATGGAAGGAGAAGAAAGGACAGAGGAAAGAGAGGAAAATATGAGCTGTTACTTTTGAGCATCGAAATCCACTTCAGTGTCCAAAAAGTCACTTCAAATGAGGCAAAACATTAATAAAATCTGTAATACTGCCCATTAGTTTACAAACGCTGCAATTCTCGTGTTCTGAGGTTTCATTAATGGTTGCCAAAATATACCAATTTATCCTGAAATGTCCAGTATCTAGTGGACTATTTTTACTCTCCCTCTCTGAGAGTGGAGACCTTCAGACCAACGTAATTGAGCAATTTTTTTTCTGTTGAGGAAATTATTCACCAGCAGTCTTTCTTCTCTCTCTTAAAAATTGGCCCTGTTTTTTTTTTTTTTTTACTTTTATTTGGTTAAACTGACCCCTGTGGTTGCGAATCAAGGTTCTGTGATCCCTCCTGTTTCTATCTGAACTTCCTGCAAAAATACACAGCACGGAGGGTCTTCCTGTATTTCCCTTTCACTTAAACAAAAAGGAGCCGGAGTTGACCCCAACGCGTTCACAGAATTCTCTCGAGTTGCACACGCGAGACGGGTCTCACGGCTGTGTGGTCTGTAAGCCCAGCGGTTTTCCTCGCGCCTCTCGCCCGGCCCTCTGACCAGTGACGTTTGTGTATTCTGAGTCCCGAGTCCAGCCGGTGTCAAGGCTTGGCCACACGGAGCAGTCGAAAACTGGTTCAGCCTCCAAAAGGGGAAAACGCGACCAAGATCAACAAACAGACCTAAATACGCAGGAGGAAGGCAAAATAAGCAGGACACGGACGGCGTTCGCTGCATGAGGGTCGGATCAGCCTTGGAGGTAATCCCTGGCTGCCGCCTCGGAAATTGATTGGCTAAGAAAAACAGGTCCACGGTGGGTGAAGCGTTTGGCTGATGGTTTATCTAAGAGGTGGCTGTAAGCCGACATCATGATAATTAGATCAGCATGTTTTTGATTATTACTACGAAATGAGACACCTCATATATCGGCCCCAACGGGCGACTGACAACTAAACCAGATCCCCGTCTCTTTCAATCAGGAGACTTACAAAGGGGCCAATCTTTTAAACCACTGGTTCCCAATAGTTTTAGGGCATGTGGCCTTTTATTGCCAAGAAATGTTTACATGCAACGCCTTGTCGCACATAAAAGAACCGCTCGTACAAACAGATTCGTTCTTAAAGTTACTGTGAGGATTTTTTACCTGGTTATGTCTTATGTGTACAGTGTGGATTTAATACTCATGCCTCCTTATAACTTTGTTAAATAAAAGAGCCAATCAGCGAGAAAATTGGCTAATTCTATGTAGTTATTGTTAATGCTTGTAATCAGTGACACCAGGTCGAATTCTGGTGAAATCAGATGAAATCATACAGGTTCACTGGAAACCCCTCAGTTCAGACTCCAGCGGAGACCAGTCCACCGTGGACAGACCCGGTGCCCGGCAGAGCTCCACCTCACTGCTGGAGACCCAGGCCGTATTGCTGGGCCCGCTGGAGGGAAGGGAGCCACGGGAGAACCAGAACCAGGACTAAAGCGGGGAAGACTGTCAGACCCCGCTGCTGTAAAATGAGAGGTTTTCTAAAGGGACCCTGTTGCTCAGAAACACTATCACGTTCATCTACGGGGACTGCCAAAATCCTATTTTCTCTCATTTTTTATTTTCTACGGTACGAACACCATTTACTTGTGGTCCAGGCTTGTCTTAGGACTGCAATTAGTCTGCTGTTATGCAAGTCGAACATTTTCACTAATGGATTGTATATTAAATGACTATGATGCAATTTTCTTTCATGGATCTCCCAAAGCTGGACTTCAATGTAGAACATCTGGGGCAGGACGCGTTGCCTTATATGGTTTCACACATTCTTTTACTTCAATGGTTCTTGGGTAGGATTTGAGAACTGTAATATAAATAAAGATTTTGTGTGCCAGAAGCATGACTCTGTTGATTGATTGTCTGATGACGATGTTGGTTTGTCTGTTGGTCTACCACACGGGTCCAGTTTTAACCTTTTGATTAAAAGAGATTACCTCTGTGAAAACCTTTGACTCTAATATGTCAACGAAATGACACAAGGATTAAAATAATTGCCTTAATGTAAGTTAATAACTGGGGACGTTTCATGGTGATATCTGTTAGTTACATTTTTAACCCTAGTCACCTGTAATGTCTCCTTTTAAATGGCACTCATAATACAGGCACTTATACTGTATCCACCCCAGTGTTTGTAATTTACAGAGAAAAACATGACCGGAGTATTTAGACTTTCAGATTTGCCTTTCGAGTCTGTAAATAGTTTACATGTATTTTCAGGATCTTGATGGGAGGCCACCTATAACCTTTATAAATAAATAAAAAACTAAACACAGCAAACATAAGTGAGGTGAATGGCTTCCCTGTGTTGTAGAGAAATCATGCTTTGTGGTTTTGTAAGACTTGCAGTCGAGCAGTGGATCATTACATCGTATGCTACCATGACATTTATCAAAACCAGCCACTAAACAATGAGGTCATGATACAATTCAATTTGTGGTGTTTTGTACCGCAAACTGTTCATCTAATTTTCTCCCTCTTTCTGTCCCTCTCCGTTCTCCCAGAGAAACGGCAACTTTACCCTCTCTGCTGTTGTGCGGTCTCTACAGCAACAGTGACCTTTGACCCTTCCCGGAAGAGGGGCACGGTTGAGCTATGGCTCGAGTAACTTAGTAGGTCCATTTCAGCGCCGTTCAACCCTAAACAAATAACTCAAGGCCCGTATTCTTTGAACCTCACGGCTACCCAGATTTCCAAGGTTAACACCACTCCTGCTGCGGAGAGTGATCTATAGTTTCATGCTTTGTCGTTTTTATCGAGCCCCCTGACCCCGCGGTCACTCGGGGTCACTGCAGTCGACCGCAGGAAACCGTGAGCGGTAACGAGAACGTCGTCTGCCTCGCTGAAAACCTAATGGTTACACACACTTAATGAAAAGGATACCGAAGCAGCTCTTTGGCCGGAGACCTGGTGTAAGAATCGAGTCCGACTTGGGGGGTCACGGATTTCTTGAAACTGAGCCGCGAAAAAATTTAGCCATCACCGTTGTGGAATGAATGGGAGTCAAAGGGGCGGCTGTTATACGTCTCTTAACTCTTGGACACCTCACCGTCAATCAACATCAGCCGGCAGCACTTTGTTTTATGGTAAATGATGATGATTTTGAACTCATGTCGGCGTTCGCCAATCTAAAGAGCCTCCACATGTTGCAAACGCTGAAATGTAATTTGGAGCGCTGGCAGGAAAAAAATATCCTCACAAGAGCCATGAATGTGCAGATGACTTGAGAAGACAGCGTACCTGCACGGTCCGCTCCGCGGCCCCGCTCTCCCGAGGTCATTCATAATTTTTATTGGCTACTTTAATACTTCGGTTTACAAATGAACAGCTTCGTTCCAAAAATACAGTTCATCCACTTTGGAAAATATTTCCCTGTGTGTGTGTGTGTGTGTGTGTTATTAAATATCCTGCGAGTGAGAAGTTAGCCATTTTTCGAAGCAAGAACTTGAGTTACAGGCTGACGGGATACAATCCTCCTAATTGGTTTTAAATTCGCGCCAACAATAACTCGACTGGAAAAGGTGTCAGTTATTTGAAACAATGGATGTTCTATTTAAAAAAAAAAAAGTAATATTATGAGTTCTCTTTTGTGTTTCAAGCGTTCCAGCTGTTACAGGCTTTCCATGACCGTTTCAGATGTTCTGATTTACAGGAGATGGCTCTTTTTTTCTTTTGTTAAACATATTTTGCTCGTCATCAGTTACAGTAGCCTCATTTCAGACCTCTGGATCGCCGCCAATATCTCAAATTTGACCTGAAATTCAAGGACGAGCTAGGCAAGGTTTTTTACAAGTTGACTGAAATATTTCTTTGACAAATGTTAGGTTAACTGAGACTCACAACTTCTACCACAGCTTCAGTATCAGTTTAAAATGACGTTGGCAGGAGGAATTCTCATAAAATAAGATTTCTACCAAGAAGCTAAGCTAAAAGGAGTAAGATTTCAAACAACAGAATTAATCCAAAACAAAAACTAACTTGACTTGATTGATAAAGTAAACGCATAAAGACTGTAAAAAAACAGCATGCCGTGCCATTTTTTTGCACCTGGGACATAAAGGGAGTTTTCACATGTTAGCCCTGACAGGTGCCATAAAGTCATTAGTTGCTATGCAACAGTGAAAATATTTATTGCTGCATCTGAATATCCAGGGATCCGAAGCTGTAGCGTTCACGTTGTATCGAATGAATCAGGACTTCATCTGTTATCTGCTCATCTCCTCCACGTTATACAGCAACATGATGTGTGTGGCAGAGCAGTAGCCAAGTTAGTGGAAAAGTATTGGCCCGCACAATTCATGATAAACACTTCCAAACCGCGGTGATACTCAAGTGTCAGCTAATAAATACAAACGAGGACGCCCTATTAGATATCGGTGGAGTCCCTGCTTTACTGCTCTCTATCAGCTCACACATGCAACTCTTGGATTGGATTACAACGAGGCTAATGTCTTTTGGCTCCTCTCGTAGGATGTGATACAAGAAACGGGAGAGTTTTTTTGGTGGGAAGCGAAGTCTGGGATGTAATAAAGAGCCCCAAACACTTCTAAGCTTATCAAAAATCAGAGCAGCTGTGGTCAGAGGACAGGGGAGCTGCGCTTTGGGCCCGTTGATGGTCACTCAATCCTGCCAAACGGTGGTTAAAAGGGATGAAGCGCAGCTGCTTTTACAGTTTGAGACGGTGAAGACTTGCTGGATGGACGTGAACTGGCTCGCGTGAGGTCCTGAGGGGGGGGGACCCGAACCACAGCTGCAGGGCAGCAAGCCACACAAGACCCACGTCTCTTCGCTTCCCTCTCTTTGCATCTACGCCCGTTTCCTGTCTGAGCGGGGATATCATGCAGCTGATAATGACACGTAAAATAATAGCCGCGCGGATGATGAAAACACTTGACCTCCAACCTCTGGGGGGGATTTACATCCGACGTCAGTATGCCCGGCGAGAGAGAGAGAGAGAGACAGAGACAGAGAGAGAGAGAGAGAGAGAGAGAGAGAATCTGCTTCCGTCTCGTCTCGTCTTGTTGTGTGGCCTCAGGAAAGCGTGAAAGGAGGCTGATTTCTGCAGCCTTGATTTTAGGATGAGAGAGAGGAGCTGTGGTCACGACTCAATCTGTCCCATATGGGGAAGATATGAAGCTCCAGGGACGAGCTGGGTGAGGGGGATTTGTTTGTGTTGGTGTGTCGGCCCAGACGGGGATAGGAGGCAGTCATGCCACAGTGGAGGGGACTGTAGTGTGAATCTGGTTTAATTTACCTATTTTTTAAATTGTTTATCAGTGTTTCACTTATTGTCTAACAACCCTCATGAGTAGTCTGTGTGGTGTATTAACCGTTTCTACATGTCGACTAACTTAACAGAAAAATGTACACGGTCAAGGACAATACTGTAATAAAGCTTAACTTAGCTGGGTGGCTCGGTAACACATTTACCAAATAATTTTCTTAGTACACATAAAGGGACATTGAAGTGCAACTTCTAGAGTGAGTTGCCAACTTGTATTTCCAGTATTTCAAATACAGCACAGACAAAACTTTTATATATTAAAGAAATGTATACTTGGACAGAAATCACACACGTCTATTCACATAAGAGAGTAATATTATACGCTTGTTTGCTTTCATTCACAAGTTAAGAGTGGAGTTCATTAGCCTAGCTTAGCATAAAGACTGGAAGCAGGGGAACACAGCTAGCCTGAATCTGTCCAAAGTTAAAAAAACCCGCAGATCAACACTTATTAACATCCATCCATTAGCTTCCGCTTATCTGGGGCCGGGTCGCGGGGGCAGCAGGCTCAGGAGGGTGTTCCAGAC
This sequence comes from Ophiodon elongatus, assembly GCA_016806645.1. Taxonomy (NCBI): domain Eukaryota; kingdom Metazoa; phylum Chordata; class Actinopteri; order Perciformes; family Hexagrammidae; genus Ophiodon; species Ophiodon elongatus. The sequence goes on along the minus strand of JACSYO010000770.1, from coordinate 665,288 downwards.
GTCTCTCTCCCCAGCAAAGCCTTCTAGCGCCTACTGGGGGACCCCAAGGCATTCCCAGGCCAGACGAGATATGTAATCCTTACAGCGTGTTCTGGGTCTACCCCGGGGCCTCTTACCAGTTGGACGTGCCTAGAAAACCTCTAAAGGGAGGCGTCCAGGAGGCGTCCTGAACAGATGCAGGAACCACCTCAGCTGGACTCTTTTGACGTGACGGAGCAGCGGCTCTACTCCAAGCTCCCTCCGGATGTCTGAGCTCCTCACCCAATCTCTCAGGCTGAGCCCAGACACCCAATCTCTCAGGCTGAGCCCAGACTCCCAATCTCTCAGGCTGAGCCCAGACACCCTGCGAAGGAAGTTCATTTCGGCCGCTTGTATCTACGGTCTCATTCTTTCGGTCACTACCCAAAGCTCATGACCACAGCTGAGGGATGGAACGTAGATGGACCTTACGGCTCAACGCCTGCAGCACTGCTGACACCGAACCACCTGTCCATCTCACGCTCGATTTTACCCTCACTCGTGAACAAGACCATACTTGGACTCCCTCGCTTGGGGCAGTGACTCACTCCCAACCCAGAGGGTGCAATCCACCTATTTCCGCTTCACACTTGGCTGCCAACCGCCCCAGTGCGTACTGAAAGAGCCAAGAAAACCACGTCATCTGCGAAAAGCTGGAATGCAATTCTGAGGTCCCCGAACCGGACATTCTCCTCCCCCTGGCTGCGCCTGGAAATCATAAACAGGATCGGTGACAAGGGACAACGCTGGCAGAGGAACTTATTAACAGGTTGTATCTATTTTATGTAATTTGTACTCAAACTAAAACATATAAAAATGCAATATGTGGTTTTAGTACAACCCGCTCTCACTCCTAACTCATCAAGTAAAGACACTTGGTCCGTGCAGCTTAGCGCCCGACACCGACGCACCTTTTAAGGTCTGTATGAAACACACCAGACTTTCAACTTGTCTCCGATGTAAACCGGAACCAGGACTGACTGGAGAAGACTGTCGTCTTCTAATCGGAAGACACTGTGCCATCGGTTTATGAATCAGTTCAGTCCTGATGGGCCGGTGGCTCCATGCCAGTGTATGAATGGGCAAACGCAGTGTACAAATGCAAGTCCATTTACCATTTACTGTCAGACCCGGCTGCAGTAAAATGAGGTTTTCTAAATGGAATCTGGTGCTCAGAAACACTACCTGACTTCTCTTTCACAGACGGCACGAACAGCGAGGAAATGCCGGTGTTTGTCTGCCCCATCCACCTCCCATCCCACCCGCCCTGGTCTTCCTGGTTCCTGCTAACGTGGATTACATACAAATTATTCCGTAAAATATCTACAAATTAATTTTCTTACGAATAGCTAGGACCGCTGTGTGAGAGCAGCCCGCGTTGCTCAGAATATGCTTTCACTATCAGAGGGAGAAGAGAAAAATGCTGAAGATATGTGAAAATAATGAGCCCTAAGATGGAAAGACAGACAGTGAACTTCACTAATCCTTGTGGGAAGTTGGGGAATACCACATTGGCCTAGCCAGTAGCCTGCAGTTTCAATCCACACAACAGCCAATCCATCAGATGACATGTTGAAGTGCTAGGCTTTTAGTGAGACAATGAGGCCCTCCCTGCTGACGTCTTCACAGGAACACAAGCCAAATGCCTCAAATGCATTTAATAAATGTAAACTAAGAAGGCTGAGAAATCTGTCTACAGTAAACTTTAGAGGATGACGTTCCCTTCTGGAAAGATACTGGCCTTTTAGATTACAGGAAGCCTTACAGGATGTTCTTCTGCCTGTATTCCTCTATGATTGAGGCCCTGCTGCAAGTCCCGGCGGACACACGTATCAACTGACTCCTCAAATAAAAAAAGAATAAGGGATTGCTACAGGGAGAGGGGCTGATATGTTGCAGCTGGGATTATCCTTTTTTCTTATTTTGCCCATCACCGCATGGGAAGTGTTCGAATAGGTGAAGGAAGGGTTACCTGCAACAGCTGAGTTGACTGGAAACGGTTTGTAATGAGGGTCAAATGAGCCGTGAAGCATTATCATTGTGAACAACACTGTGTAATTACCTCATTCACACATGGACACCATAACATTTTGTCTGTGGATGCGTATGCGTGTGTGTGTGTGTGTGTGTGTGTGTGTGTGTGTGTGTGTGTGCGCGCATTTAGTGCAAAACATTACTCAGTGCCTGTGAACCCAAACACTCGCTAATGAATACTCAAGAATACCCCAATACATACCGTGCATCTCTGTGTTCGCAGCTGTGTTGAAAGCACCAGATATTTCATAGCAAGTGAAATTTGGCGCTCTGTCAAGTCAAGTTGGTCTAAGACCACGCAGAGGGACCCCGAGAGGAAATTAATCCAAGCTTTGTGATCATTCACCAGGTCGAAGTTCACGTTCCAGGCTCTGAGAATGCTGATCGTCAGATTGCTGACAGTTTTGGATGTTGTCGGGTGACGAGTGGTGGAAACTGACGAGCAGAGAGCAGCTCCTACAGTTGTGGAACGGTAGATAGATGTTTGAAGAAACAGAGGCTTCTCCCACGTCAGACGATGGCCACAAAGGAAGTCCTTAGCAGTGACTGCTCGTGAAAAATATGGTGCACCTTTGCAAAGGTAGTTCTCAAGCCGTGGGCGGTATTTTCTAATGAGAATGCATATGGCAAAGGAAGCGGAGCCAAATCCGAATGGCTTGTTTCAGCACACTTTGTTGCTGTCAGCAAATACTCTGATTGTAATGAATATTGATGTGATTGGACCCGATAGTGGGTAAAGACTATGGACAGGTTTACTTTTACAAAAACAAGGAGTATGTTTACCCATTTGCTTTTAATGGAAACATTGTTTTTTTTTTTTAAAAAGAATACATTTAAACCAAGCTCAAAATTTAAGTAAAAACACTTAGCAGCCATCATGAGATATTTCATATTCCCTTAGAACCTCACATGTTCCATTTAAGAAGATGGTTCAAGGTTCATTTTAGTGATGTCTTGCTTACAGTGAAAAAGCTGACACCTAGCTTGAGGCAGAAATCCCCTTTCCCAGTAATGGCTGGGGAGTCTTTGAGAGAGAAGGTGAAATCCCTGATTTCTCAAAAGAAATTTTAATCAGCGAACCTCAGCAAAAAAAAAAAAAAAAACGCTTTACCTTGCACCTATGGAACCAAAGGCTGAAAACATGTTCGTAATAATGTCCCTATCCAGTGATGGATGGCTCGCTGAGGTTGGAGCGCTGGCAAAGTGTCTGTTTGAGTTGGACAGCCACTCTAAGCATCTCTCCAGGCTTAGTCTTTCACTATGTCCCGTCTGCTCATTTTACCTCTCTGTGTGTTAGTTCAGCTCTCGTTCCCTCTCTCTGCCTTTGATATTTTAATCCACCATCACAGCTCTAACTGGGACAATAAAACCATGAGGGGTTTAAGTGCTAAACGCTGACAAATAGAGCTGGAAGGAGTTTAATCACAAAAGTCAGTGAAAGAATATTTTCATGATTTAGGGTTTTATTTTTGAAAAGCCGTAAAAAAAGGATGCAACACTTAAGGACTTATGGTTGAAATTCACAAACTCTATGGTGGTTGAGATGGGATATCCAATCTGAATTTATCATTGTTTGATACGCTGCTGATTTAGAGGGAAATACAGGATGGAGTTCGTCTGAGGAAAATCAGCTGCCATACATCAAAACAAAAAAAAAAGTAAGCACAATCTGTTTCCAGTCATCTCCGTGTTACCTACGGGTGAACCTGACTTTACAGCCAACATGAACAAACACAAAAAAAAAGGATGTTTTATGGTATCGACATTGAGAGAAGACCTTCTGTTAACATAAATAAAAAATAAACTTGTGGTGGGAGACATATCTCTGAAGCAGGCTGGATCCTGCACACTGATTGTTGTAAGCCCTTTGTGGCCGCAATCACGAGCAGCCCCAGAGCAACAACTCCAGCCATCAGATACGACTCCAGAATCCTTGAGATCAGGAGCGGAAACACACTTTCTGTCAATAGGCCAGAGACTCGAGTAAATTGGAAAACTGACTGGCTGCGTTCAGTATTTCGGATAAAGTATGGCCTCCAAACGATTGTGGTTTACCTGCCGGAGTATAAAGATTTAGCAGAATTGGCTTTTGGTTGCCACATTATTTTATTTTTTTTGGACTGGTGAGAAGCATTAGCTCAAAATGTGGATGTGCTAATAAAGTTCACTTAACAGCGAATACACACCAGGCAGTGGTAGAAAAAAAATATTTGTAACATAGGTCGACATGTTGCAGGAGTCACAGGACTCACACTTTTGCAACTATCCTGAACTTTTGAACTTTTTTCGGCGTAAGGGAGCGACGGTGTGCCAACATTTATTTATATTTTCATCACTGATTTATTTTGGTTCAGCACCTGCCAAAACCATTTGGGATGTGTGCCATAACTTTACATTGTTTGTCATAACTTTTGTTTTTGAAAAGCAAAAAGACGCAGTCCTCCCCAACTTTTGAAATATCAAGTGTTGTTTTTCTCTCTGACAGACCATCTTGCAGCTTTTTGCAGTTACCTCATTAATTCAACGTTTTATGCAGCTGATAAAAATAATAAATGGAGCAGCAGTGATCCTTCCCTTTAAGTATAGGGACACTTTATAAACACTGCCATTGTCACAATGGCACGCTCTCAAACCCTGGAGATAAATCACTCTAATTAGATCATGAGGATATTTAGGAATTAAAAAACCAATGCAGATAAATGCAAAACCGTCAGCGTCCACATACATTTTCATATCGTTGCGCATCGCCAGCATTTTCACCACATGAAGCCCCCCCTCTGGATTCTCCCCATTTCAGCAGCACTTGGTTTTCATCTGCAGACTCATGGACAGGAGACGGCTCATCACTCATCCAAAACGCCATATGCAAAAAGAAACAGTAGTACAAATCGGCTCATGAGTATTAGACGTCTCGGATCCACATGTGAGGCATGGGGATATGCTGTCCTTGGAAAACAGCTTTCCGGCACTTCTGCGAGCCAACATGTCCTTTATTTAGCCGCCAGAGCTAATCGCACTTTCAGCCAGATTCAGCAGGGTGTGCTCTGGCATTTATTTACAGTGGACTCCACAGCCAGGACGTATCATCCAAGATTCAGTAATTCAAAGAGCCTGGTCTCCGGTACAGACTCAGTCCCTCAACTGCCACATTCATTGCTACAATTATCTTGTTACTTGGGACGTAACTAAAACATGAGATCACTGTGACTCAAGCCACCTACGCTATCATGTGATTGTGTGGACTAGCTGGGAATGCCACTAATAAATGGCATTTTAAGGCGCTAATTTAATTGTTTTTTTTCCCCCACCCAAAGAGCAGTTTCAACCTTTTAATTTGGGATTTTAGTTTGGTCCCGCCGTACATGGCGAGAAGCTGAAAATCCCCAATCGGCAAATTTTCAGAACATATCAGATCTGGATCAAATTATACATTTCAAAATAATGTTCTTAGCCTTTTCCTAAATCTTATTAAGGCAGCAGATGTGTGAAGGTTACTGTATCCAGATAATTCAAACTACGCCAGGGAAGGTATCAAAAGTACAACAGGAGATTAGATGTAAGTAAACTGAAGAAGAAAACAAAACAAACACGAGAAAACATTCCTGAGCTTCCAAAATGAGCTCAAATATAAACAGACTTCCTTGGGACTACGACTGTATATTCACAAGCAAGTCAGAGTGGATCAAAAAATGTTTATGCTCAGAGAAGTGGAAAAACTAATTGTGTGATTCACATTCACTTCCCAGTTGCAGGTAGAATAGATTCGGCTTTTCAGGGGCCAAAGGCCTCCGAGTAGATAAACACAAGACCTGGACCAGCACCAAACTTCATGGCCTCAGAGATCCATGTTTTGCAGCATTGGCAAGTTTCAATTCCAAAAAAGGAAACTTTGCCATTGCAATGCAAGTGGGCAGTGAAAATGAAATTAAGGTCCCACACCTATGTTGCTACACAGCAGTGGAGTCTTTTTCAGAGAGCTGCAGTTACCATTTTGATGTAAAGCCCGATATTCCATGTCCAACTATCCGAAAACATCAACACATAGTTGTAATTCTAGATTTCATCTTGTGGTTAACTAGAATGTGGTTTAATGTGGTCTCATTTGAAATATGTCATGTTTATGGTTTGTTACAAAGAGATGATTATGAATAAACAAAACCACTGTTAGTGAGCTAGTTGGCTTGTCAAAGTTGACAAATTTCCTATTGTTGAAGGATGTCTTCAAATAAGAAACATGTGGTTTGGGGAATTTTACCTATTTTAAAATAATATAGCCTTCCAGACACTGAATTGAATAATCACTAGGTCTTTCAGTGAGTCGAAGCCGACAGTGAAATTCTCTCCTCTGGCAGAATTACAACCCAATTGTTCAATTTAATAGTTCCTCTAAATTTTCTCACTCAGCTGTCCGGAAAAGGGAACACATGGTGTTTTTACTGGACATTTTTGTTCCAAGTCAAACATTTCTTTCTGGTATTTAAAGTGCATTTTCACATCTATACACTCTACAAAATCCTTAGTTTTCTTATATTAGCACCATATTTGTACCACGGCCCTATAGCGGTGGAAACATTAATGAACTGTACTATAACAGCATGACGTCAGCGTTAGACTTAGACTAATTTCTCAGGCTAAATAAAAGAACTTTTGTCTTGCAAGCACACCTGTTTTCCTACAGTATTTACACTTAGCTTCATTTCATTCTGCGTTGTGTTGACTGAAGCCATAGTTTGCACATGCCCCGACATGACATTTCTTTCTGCACCAGTTCTTTTTAATCTGCGCCCATGACTCCCTCTTTAATTACTCCAACTGTTGAGTCGTTTATTCTAATCTCGTTAGACTGGTCCCTCATACTAATTACAACACTTAAAACTGCACGGTAGAATAATTCCAACTTGACTTTCTCTGATATGAATGGAGCCACAGAAAGGACACAAGAACACTCTAACTGACACTGATTGGTTGTTTCTATTATTGTACTCTCCGGTGCATTAACAAGGGGGAAGGCTGAGAATGATAAAATTGATTTACTGAACAGGTATTCAGTTATTTTTTCCAGCCTTACTCAGTCTTAAACCTGCATTAATTGATTTATTTTGGCTGCAAAGGGACAGCCTAAGAAACTGTAGAATCAACATTGATGTATTATCTAAATTCGAATTATATGTCAAAAGTATTAGCAAACAAAGTTATGGAAAGTGGTGAGGGTCAACCAAAGGAAAAGTATTCGAACATACGTGTATTTTATTTTGAAAACTACCCTTAAAAGTTCAAAAACATAGTCTTGTTTTGTGCAGCAGATAGTCATTTGAATACTTTTACTCTCCACCTTTATGTAATACATGACCTACTGTACACCGTTAGAGTAACCATCAGTTTGCAGCCCCTGCCGACTCCCCACAAAACCCCCCAAGCGTCACCGCTCTCTGTAAGCAATTAAGAATAATTTATTCTCTGACTTGATGCAAGCCATATTGATATTTCCTCTCCCTCTCCTCTGGTTGAATGCGACGAGGAAAAACATGGGCTTAAAGGTAGTAAACATGAAGAGGATCTGGTTGAGAGATAATTACAGCAATTTCCATGATTCATTCATACCGAGGCACGCCGATAACGTCCATGAACTCTGCAGCAAAATGACGACACCGAGAGGAGGAAAAAGGAAAGAGGTTTAATGAATCACATGCAGTACAGTTACTACAGTCAGAAGTAAACAAGAGCAGCCCTGTGCTTCCCTGAAGCAGAAGCCATGACCTCACTTCTTCGTCCGCACAGCACTTTGAAGCTCTGATCTCCAGAGTCCCATCCGGTCACCAGCTACTGCAAGATAGGTGGATACAAACAGCCTGTGTGATGCTGCTGAGCTACAAAGCTACAAACCACTCAGTCAATCATCCAGACGGCAGTTTGTCAACGTCTAAAATGGTCTTTCCCCACCTGTCTGGTATTACTACTGCTGCTACTACTACTACAGCCTTCCTAACTACCACTACTACTACAGCCATTACTACAGCCTTCCTAACCACTACTATTACGACTACTACTCCTACAAATGCTACTACTACAGCCATTACTTTTACTATTACTGCTACCACCACCACGAGCACAGCCGTTGTTGCTGCTACAGTATACTGCTACTACAGCCTTCAATACTGCAATACTACAACCATTTCTACTACTACAGCCTTCATTGATGCTACTACTACTACTACAGCTTTCACTACTACAGACCTTACTGCTGCTACTGTTACTACTGCTACTTCTATTACTTCTACTACCGCTACTACCACAACCGCAACCATTGTTGCTATGGTATACTGCTATTAGCCTTCATTGTTGCTGCTACTACAGTAGGCTGCTATCACTACTACTAATACTACATCCATTAATACTACTACAGCCTTCACTACCATGAGTACTACTACTACCACAGCCTTTACTGCTGCTACTGTTACTACTACTACTACAGTATTTACTCCTGCTACTGTTACTACAGCTGCGGTTAAAGGATCAATGAGTCAGGCAAACATATTCAACTAAACACTAAACTCTAACCCTGCACTCGTTCTACTACTCGTGGATGGAGAAGGGGGGACGGCAGGTTAACAAGGGGGGTGGTCATATATTCTGGTGATATTGCTAACAAGAGGGACGGCACCCCCCGGCCCCCAAATCGGATTACTACTACTACCAGAATACTATTACTATTAGAATAAAATTCTGTTTACACTACTTACACAGCCAATAAAACAGAAAGGACCATAAAATAAGGACCGTGAAACAAACAGGCACAGACAACTGCAAAAAAAAAGATAAAAACACAAATCACTTGGAGTGTGCGTAAAGGAAGTCATTTACAAGATGACACTAGAGCCTTTTTACTCATTATGTCGCTGTGTTTCGCCGTCCAGACCTCCGGGCTCCTCCTCCTCTGAGCTGAGTCTGCTTCCAGCTATGACGGCTTTGTTCTTCCAAGGCCTCTTTGGGGCCTGCTAATGCAATCAGTGCGAAAAAAGCTCGGACATAAAATATAATAGGGGGGAAAAGGAGCAGGAAGAGTTATAGGGCTGGGATGAATAGTTTCCCCTTTGAGTTGGTTCCGTTTTCGTTCAATTTATTGCTCTCAGCTAGCTCCTGACCAGAGAGCTCTCTGTGTTTCAGCTCCACGCCGGAGGGGTCCGGTGAGTCTGCAGCAACACTGACCTCATCTGTGTGAGCCAAACACATGTTCTGTTCTGTAGGTTCTACAGTCAATCCCAACCCCCCCTACACTGCAGCAGGACTTAGTTTAACCCATCTCAATGCCAACACTACTGTGTGTTGTCATGGGACGTCCCAACTGGAGATAACTGTGACTTTAAAACAGGTATTCAAAATAATGAAGTTGTGGGAGAGCTCTGTGGCATGGCGTGCACTTCAACCTCTTTATAATAGTGCACGAGTAGACGGGCTTCAGGCCGGATCACACCAGCATTTACACCTCCAAAATGTTGCGTATAAATCTGTTAATTTCAATAAAACCGCAACGATCAGTTACTCGCAAGGGCGAAGTAAATCCGAGCAAATCTTTCAAGTTGAGTACAAACTGCTACAAACTACAAACAAAGAATGTGGATAAACTTCTTGTGCTGTTTGCTCACAAGCTTGGTAATCAACAGTTTGCAAGCTTGTTCTCCAATAAAATACAATCTTGAACAACAAACAAAAATGAAAATGCCAATTTAAACAAAACACTGTATTGATATTTACAAATGACCAATATTGGTAAGTTGTTTGTTGTTGTTATATCCTAGTTTTTCTGTAGCTTATAGACAAAGTTAATACTGTTAAAAGTGTAGTTATGAACGACATGGATGGAAAATCTTTTTTCCTATCTCTATTTCCGACTTGAAAGACTACAGAGGAGAGTCAGAAGAAGAAGAAGAAGCCGGTTTTGGGTGCATCTACCAGCGAAGAAGACACTCGGACGTCAAAACTAAAAATAGCCGCGTCGTGGAATCCTTGTAAGTAGCCCAGTTGTAGCCCAGTTTTCCAGCGGTTCGTAACCAGGCTCGGATATCAAACACTACTGGTTGTGTGGGCAGCATTTCACTTGATGTTACCCATAAGAATTCAGAATCTCAACAAAAGATTCGTGTGTCTAAAAACAGAGGCAGAGGAGAAAACGGCGATTTAAGCTGGTCATACGAGTTTTAGGAAGAGTATCAAGGCTGTTAAGAAAGGCCATGTAAGAATCCCAGTTGAGAAAATATAAAGAAACTGAGATATATTGTGACTCCAACTATTGCTTCCAGCTGGCTTAGTTAGTTCGCCAGCTTTCTTTCCTTTTTTTTCTTCTTTTTCTTCTTTGATTTAATACATTAGAATAGGATGTACAGTTTGCAATAAATGCACAAAGAGAAATAGGTACAACATAGCAAACAATATTAGAAGTTACGACAACATAGCAAACCATTTCCAGAAGTCCAAACATAACAATCACAGTTGACGTTAAAGTGCCGTAAGTTAGGTAGTGCTGTAACATTTTAAATCAATACAGCAATGAAAAAGCCTCAGCTTCGCTTTATGAATGATATTTCTAGATGATAACGACTAAATTACAGAAACAGCTGAAATCATTAATAAAAGCTGATTTATCTGGAGTGCTCACATTCCCTTCCAGTGGAGGACAACGTATTGATTTTATTTCAATGATTTTTAGAGACTTTTAATCAGCTTTTAGTATCCCACTCAGCCTTTTCACGGTTTATTAGTGACGCTTATAAGTGCCGGAAAACCAATGATTCCCTCCATCACGATGTTTCCCCCTCAGGGAACAGACATGCAGCTCAACTGGAAATATGTTGATTAAAAGCAAAAATAGCAGCAGGTGTCGTTCTCTTTATATTTTCTAGATGTGTTCAGGTGTGAAGAAAATGAGTCACCTCTAAATGTTGAGAAAAGCATCACTCGCTCCAGCGTCCTCACCCCGATGACGGGGTTGGACGGAGCTGGCGCCGATGCTGAATGACATCAACAGACTCTCTGGTTCCAATCTCAGCCGGGACATTTATTTATTTAATGTTTTTTTTTTTTTTTTTCGTGATACAGTCAAACTGTACAGGCTGTTAGGACATCTGAAATGGAACCACACGCATGGATGACTTCACTGATGATTTACCTTTGCTAACAGTTTGAGTTCTGCTTTCATTGACTTCCCTCCAGCAGGCGGACACAGTGTGAGGCGACTTATCGATCGCAGCAATCTGTGTCACTGCTCCGAGCACAGCTTTACTGTAATGAGGCCAAACGCTCAGAAGGCACTTTTTCATGCCGGTTAAGTGGTACCTTGCGGACGTTGTGATTCCTTATTTTTTTTTTTTTTTCATCAAGGGCCACAAATGGAGTTGATTTAGTCTCAGTCTGGATATTTGGAGCTCATCATGTGAAAAAGGGCTTTGAACCCTCTTTGGTCCCGAACCATGCAGTATTTCAAACTTTTAGAAACTCAAACAAAGGCGGACATCCTCACCTCTCTCTCAGTTCTCATCTGAGAACCGAGAGATTGACCGTATTTGCAGAATAAAAATTGCAGTGGAAAATCAAAAGTAAAAGCTTTTTGTTTGCTCTTACTTGGCGAGTGTACTTTGGCTGCGTAACCCAATAGAGGATATATATATATATATATATATATATATATATATATATATATATATATCACAGACTGTACCTATTGGTTAGTGGACTGCATTTTGAAGCCTTGAGTTCGTCACCATCTTGGACTTGGAGTCAACGGAAGTGACCATATTTGGACTGTGGAGGAGAATGCGGCTCTGGTAGAGACCTGTCAATCACCTTGTAGCCCCGCCCTAAAGCATTCCCTGCTTTATGGTCTATTTGACTCTAAATGGAACATTAATTTGCTAAATGAACATCATATGTCAGAGGTTTATTTTGAAAAGAAACTGTATGCGTGGAACAAGGGGAAACGGACACGCTGTCCCTGACACGTCCAAAACTGACGTTACTCTTCAAACCTTCACTATGACGTTTTTAAACACAACAGAATCGTTAGTCTTTATACTTTGTTAAAGGCCATTTAAAGTCCCTCTGTTTCCAATCCAACGTGGGATGAACTGGACTCCTGACAAAGAAGTCAAAATGCTGCATGATTTCTGAGTAGTGAAGTCTCAAAACAAATTGAATTGCAATCAAATAAAACCTTATTAAAAATCTGTTTTCAGCGCAATAACTCTAAAAAAAAAAAGCATTTCACAATTTGTTTTACTTAGTTAGATTGTTAATAATCAACTTCCCTTTCTGTTTTCTTTTGTTGCAGGAGCCATTAGTGTAAACTTCAGTGAGCAAACAGTTTTGAATTTGAAGAAACATTACATCTCTTTCAACTGAAATAATTTTTTTTTTTTTTTAAATAAACTATTTTGGTTGAAAATCCATCAGATCTTGAGAGATTTTATTGGTTTTTCAGATGCAGTGAAATGGCCAAGTGCAGCTTTTATAAAGTGCGTTTCAATAAATCTTCTGGGGAACTCCTCATCACACGGCTATGACATGAGCTACATGCTCCTCTGTGAAATGACATCACTGCATTTGGGGTCTCCAGTATAAATCAGGTTGATTCTTCAGTGTCTGTGGTCGCAGCAGTGCTACTTTTTAAAAAAAATCTGTATTTGCTGTTCTGCGTCCTGCGCTGTAACGCTGTCACCCCACGAGGCCCTTGTTATAAAGTGATTTACAGGACAAAAACTGTTCTCACTAAAATTTACAGCATGCTCTGTTGACACAAAGAAAAGTTCTCAAAAAATTAGATTTTCCATCCGTCAGCGACGCCGTACAAGAGGAGAAACAGGATATTTACAAACTTGGACCGCGGATTAAATTCCTGATTGTATCTGTAACATTTTTGGTTGCAGGCATCGTTGCGTCTGAAAAGTGAAGTCGGTTTCAGTTTAAGCCGTAAAACTTCCCCCCGTTTTCTCTTTCCTCACTTGAAATCACAGTGAAATCATGTAATGTGTTTTAGTCTCTGGGCCTGCTTCGCCTCACAAACCCATTCAGGACCCGTTTCACTGTCTGGCTTTCATCAGCGAGCGCTCCGTCACCGCTCCTCGACCGCTGCGCTTTGTTTAATCATCCTCACACCCGAGTCGCGCATCGCTGCTCTTGGACGGCGCTGCCTCGCCCGCGGCCATGTTGGACGCGAGGTTTTTAACCGAGAGGGTTTTAAAGTTCTGACATCCCCCCCTCCTCCCACCCCCCCTCCGAACACACGACGCGGCTTTAACGGGGGGGAGGGGGGGACGGTACCGCATGCTAGTTCTGATCCGCTGTTTATTGACGTGGTGTTGTTAAAGTTCAGATAGTCAGAGCTTTTATATTCCAACAGGAAAAGCTTTAGGTTTTATTTGAATTCAAACAAAACAGTTATTTGCTTTTAAACTCACAGGAAGTATTTTATGATTCAAGCTTTATTTTTGTGTTTGTGTTTAGCCCAAGAATGTACAAATCTGTATTGAGTGTATTGAGCGACTTTGAGCTTTGTGCATTCGGAGTTTCACATATTGGGAATATAACAACATGCACCGTGAGACAATAGGAATGTGTCAGCCGTCAGAGATTAGGCCAAACAGTTAGCGTCACAACACCTGCGTTAATGTGAGACAACACAGGGTCTGGATGCTCCTCGTTGCAGGTTGAAGAGCATCATCTTCCCACGTCGTGTCTGGTCTGTGCCGCAGCTGTGAAACCAAGCAAATGCAGCTGCTGTGTGTTGCACTGTGGGACATTGCGGGCAATGTTGCCAATTAATAAGCAGGACTGTTTTGAGATTTTGTCTTTCAGGATTTTTCCATCAATGTGATTGAGAGCCTACATTTGTTTTGCTCGATTAGCCCAAAACAAAATGTTATCCATAAACAGTGGTACAAAAGATGTACGACGTAACTATTGATATCGTAATACAAAAATCACATGACGTTATTATGGATTTTTATCTATGTCCACTTCTTCTGTTGTCAGCTCAGCTGGGGTGAATAATATTTCCTGCATTTAATCAGCGGTTTCTAAACCATTTTGCCTGGTGTCCTCTCACAAGAAAATATCTATAGTTGTGACTCCTCGTAATGTTTCAAATGTCTATGAGGTGTCAGCAATTCCACCAAGGAGACATTTCCACTCTACAGTTTTATATAAACAACTGTTTAAGGCCCAAAGCAGTAAAGTGATCCAATATTCCACCCAAAAATGCAAAGATTAAAGAAGTCACAAAAAAGTCAAAGAAAAGTAAAAAAAAAATAAAAAAAATAATAATAAATATATATATATATATATATATATATAGTAATAATAATAATCTAATGTAATAATATATCAGCCACAAGGACAATTGTTCCGCAGAACAATTGCTTTGTTAGTTTAAGTACATTTTCATGACAATACTTATGTACCTCTACTCAGGAATTTCCCTTGTATTGGAGTATTTTTACATTGTTGTACTGTCACTTTTTTCTTAATACTTCATAGCCAACAGCAGTAAATCTCCAGTCTTGAAAATGGCACCTTACGAAAATGATTTAGAGCAGAAAAACTCAAAATATTTGGGTACTTTTCAAAAGATTAATCAGGAAGTCAAGCCCTCGCTTGACAAAACAGGCACTCTGAGTTTCCCGTCCTGGAAGATGAATTACGAGTGACTCCAAGTGTTTGCAAAATAGATGGACACTATTTTGGAAATGAACTCTTTGATTAAAATTCCCTCGGTAATGTCTGACATTTAACTTCATAATTAGGAGAGCCGCTGTGGGAGGCTAACATCCCCCCCCCCCCTCCTCACTCCCCCCCACCTTTCCTACACCCCCGCCCCCCTGCTCTCTGGCTTCGGGCTGTGCAGTCATGATGCAACAGCGCCTGGTTTCACTGTGAGGGGTAACCATCTGTTTTCACCTCACAAGGACGCTGAAGAATGAACGAGTGACCTCTCACTGTAGACGTCCTCCAGACGAACACAAGGGAGAGATGATGGTGGGGGTCCTCACTTACGGTGTAAGAACCAGAATGCACAAACCACACGTGTGTGTGTGTGTGTGTGCTGCACTGAAGCCCGTTTTGAGCAGCAGATAAATCAGACTGACTAAAGGTGGAGATGCTGTGAGAGGTGGACTCTGAGGTTTTGCTGCATTCACATTGTTGGGACATTACGCCGCTCTAGTTCTCTATTCTCTTCTTGGACGTTGCCCAATATCGTGCACCAGACCCCGACTGACAGTGTTGCTGGAAAACGAAACACACGACAGTAACAAGATGTTGAGTTTTCTTTTGTTTTTCTCACTTGTTTTGGTTGAAGAATGTGCGGTTACGCTGCTCGCTGCGGTCGGAGACGTAATGTTTTGGTCAAAGTACAGCGATGACATATGCGGCTTATGTGGAAGCATCGATTTACGCTTGACCAATTTGTGGCCCGGTGCCTCTTAAGACCGCTCCCCCGAGGCGGCTGCAGACATGAGATTTAAATCACCGCCCTAATGTGTCCTGGTTGTATTTACGCTCGGCCTTATAGCTATTCAACTGTCACCCAATAATTCCAAGAAAGACAAAGTGGTTACGATGAAGCATTCCTTGGCGAAGAACGGCCTAATGCAGTGAACTCTCGGGAGTCTTGTTGTCACGGTGAGGTTTGTACAGACATCTGTGCTCAACCTCCATCTCTTGCAACCTGTGTCAGCTGGAAGAGGGAGGTTTATCCGGATGGATACAAGAGATAGTTACAGAACTTAGCAAAACTTAATCAGAATCAGCTTTATTGGACATGGATGCGTACGCATAGGAAGGAATTTGACTCCGGATTTTCCCTTGCTCTCCACGTACATACACAGAAATAGACAAAAAAACGAACAAGGACAACAAAGTAGAACTACTATGTACAAATATATATATATATATATATATATCTCGCTGTCTCTTGGGTTTATGCTAAGCTAAGCTAATCGCCTCTTAACTCCAGGTCCATACTTAACTCAGACAACAGGCGAGAGTGGTATAAATCTTTTCAA
This sequence comes from Ophiodon elongatus, assembly GCA_016806645.1. Lineage (NCBI taxonomy): Eukaryota > Metazoa > Chordata > Actinopteri > Perciformes > Hexagrammidae > Ophiodon > Ophiodon elongatus. Next base: position 649,185 of record JACSYO010000770.1, on the reverse strand, counting down.
TACGCATCAAAAATATATGAACAAGGTAGAAAAATCTCATTCTTAAAATCCTCTTCCCAAACACGCTGTTGTCGAGGCATTTTTCAGTTTTTTACTTAGAGCGAGTGATACATGTGTAAAATAATCATAAATTGTGAGCTCAATAAGATACTGAAACGATACCACGACAAAAAAACCTCAGGAAAAGTGATGTCGTAATAGATGACGTAACATGAAACTTTAAAAATTGTATTAATTAAAAAATGTGCAGTAATCTGATGTCCCCCATACTAAGTTTGCGACTTCTTTGATAATTAACTTCATATTTGCAACCAGGTATCACATTAAACAGCATTTGATAAGACTAATGTTTGTAAAACAGCGCCCCAGTGATAATTCAGGCGGAGAGTGGTACTGCAGCGCTGGAATGATTAAAGTACCAGTACTTATCAAATGGGGAAACATACTGTTTTTGTATGGCAGGGCACTGCGATACCTTTATAGTATCAGTACACCATCCAACACGACAAACAACAGATTTGCTTCTGGTTAAAATCGGGTGAAAACCTTTTAAAAAAGGTCCTTCCACACAACAAGCTTATTGTTGGTGAAGCTTGACAGAGACATCAGACCTATTCTTCAATTTCCAGCTGCAGTTTGCACAAAGCCTGCAGTAAGCGAGTTCCCATCTTCTGGCTTCAGGGGGGAAGTCAAACAGGGAGGGAGGATGTGTTCACGTCCGAGAGAGAGAGAGAGAGAGAGAGAGAGAGAGAGAGAGAGAGAGAGAGAGAGAGAGATTTTAAGACAGTAAAAAAAAAAAAAGAAGCAGCGACCCTATATGACAGCAAGAGTGAGAGAGGGGGGGGGGACTGAGAGCTAGCAGGCTGCTGACGCCTCTAACGTTCAAAAAACAACCCTTTTTGTTTAAAACATCATATGAATTATGGATGCAAAAGTTTGGGTCCGGCTACAAAAGGTTCCTTGCTTATTCGACTAGTTTAAAGGCAGAATTCGGTAAAGATGATGTCAAAGCAGCGCGGCGCCATCGATTCATAAAACTTAAGATATGTTTGCCATTATTACTCAAAGACTTGGGTCCTCCAGACAATGACTGCAGTCTTCGAGAGCGGAGTGAACGATTATTCTGGTGGTCGTGGCCCCGCAAGCCTCGCGTGTCAAAAGCCAGAGGCGGCCTCGGCGGTTCCTGGATTATACGAGGTACGAGCTCAACCAGAGGCGGAGGGACGCACAGGATCTGACGCCGCCTCGCTCTGCCAGGTCACAACGGAAGTACAAAAAAAAAAAGCCCTTAAAGTCTGTCCCCTTGTTCTGGAAGAAGCCCGGCATCTGACTCCATCTCTGGCAGCTGGAGTCTGATTGACTGCAGATTTCAGTTCCTTGACGGTCTATATAAGTGTTTACGATTCCAGTGCATCGCATGTCCTCCGGAGTCCGCCGTAAAAAGAGATCTGAGCGGGGGGCGGGGGGGCGAGTACGGGGGGGACGAGTACGGGGACGTCTCCCTGTGGCAGCGTTACAACCTCCTCACAGGCCAGATGCTGTCATCTGAAATGACATCCCCGCTCCGATTCTGCATGTTGTTGACCAAACAATCCATATGAAACTGATGGAAAACAGATCAAGAAGAGGCCCCGGTGCTGCGAAAGACTCGTATACACTCAGATTATGTTACACTGACCCTGAGACTGTTTAATGAGCCCTGCACGAATATATTGATATGTTCACTGCTGCTCTGCTATTATCTTCCAACCGACTTCACCCTAATTGTTTTTATGTTTAATTGAGTTAGCCAACAATCGTCATGTTAGCATTTTTTTTTTTTGTTTGCGGCTAGCAGACCCCCGTTGGCTTGTGCGAGGAACCCTCAGACGGGTTTTTGGGTCGACTTGCACACTTTCCTCGCTCGGCATTTTGTAAAAGGAGAAAACCAGACTAGAATTTAAATTCTAATTCCCTTCTGATTTCTGTCTCCGCTCGGGCCACAAATCACTTGGCCCTCGCCGCCGCCGCCGCTGCAGACCACCCCGTTTTCTCCACACTTAAAAGTGAGCACACTTTATCAGATGCGCACCAGCGGCTCCAAATAGATAAAACTTTGGTCTAAATCAGCTGCTAATGACGTGGGGGAAACACTCTTTTTTTTTTTCTTATGTCCTGAACTCAACTTTAAAGTCTCTGACCCAGAAACCCTCTGTGAAGCAGATAAATGGTAAAAAAAAAAGAAAGAAAAAAAAGGAAAGAAATCGCAGTTAAATTGTTGCACTTGTGTTTGATCTCGAAAAGGTGCAAGAACTTGTTGACGTGAAGCAGACGAACCCTCTGCACAGACGCAATAAAGATCCGGAGCGATGCCGTTTATAGCCGAGCAATTTCACGGTGGCAGCAAATCAGTGACGGCAGCCCAAAAAAACCAACAACAACAACAACAAGAGACGTGATGTCAGCGTTGTGTTTCAGCCACACAAATAAAGAGCAAAAACCAACAAAAATGACATGCTGTAAAATAAAAAGAAAAGAAAAAAAACAATCAAAAAGACCGTATTTAGTCTGCGAAGGGAAACCATCTGCAGGGCTTGAATACACATCATTTTCTAACACAACAGAGGAAGAGAAATATTTACTCTGACCAAACCAAAGACAACAACTGCGCTCCGAAGACACTAACAACGGCATCAGGGCCGTAAACTTCTGAAAAAAAACTCTTTGAAATATTTGCTTTTCCCAAAATGACCAGAGTCGCGGTGGGGAGAGAATCCACGAGTCGGTGGAGGATCGTTTTCAGTCTTGGCCGAAAAAAATTCTTGACCGGATCCCTTTTACAACACAACAAGCCACCGACAGGGACGTGAGCAGATCACCCCCGTCTCCATTTGGTGGTTTTACTCGGCACGTTCAAACAAGAGCTCAGTAATTAGTGCAAACGTGTTTGGAAATGTGTCGTACAGGTTTCTGCGAGGGGAACTACCTCGAATTCACTCCCTCAATGGAAATAAACATGAAATATATATATCAAGGGAAAATGTCAGGTCGACAATTACATTTCTGCTCACCAAGAAAACTATGAGGTACCACAAAATGTATCACAAAGTTAATGTATTCACAAAAAATGAAAAAATAAATCATCCACAGTGGCTCAATATTATGCTCCTTATCTGCTGCTAAATTATTAAACTTCAATATAAACCACACCGTGAACGCCACAGAAATCTATAATTCATGTTTTCTACGTCCTCACTTGAATACGTAGCATGAATTTGCTGTTTTATAGCAGGACGTGATGTCACGAGTATACATTCTGTATACAAAGTATACATATTCTGTGTACATTTATATGGATGCTGTGTCCTGCAGGTCACTAACAGAGGTGGTAAAAGTATTACGGTTTACTTTACTCAAGCAGACAGACGAATACTAATCATTTCAGTAAGACTTCACGAGACTTCTGTGTATAATTATAAACACACCTCGAATGCGTTATAATCTACATATAGCACTGTATGATTCCAGTTGTTAGCACTCATAAATATTCACAACACTTTATAACAACGATCACAACACATTGTATAGTAAAAGTATTTGTCAAATCTTTTTTTTCCCTGTATGATTTAATCATTTTTAAATAAAAATGTTAAAATAATAAAAATGTAGAAGTTAACAACAAAGCTTGCTGATCGAGGTTAATAAACGACAGATTACTGAAAGTCTGTTCTACATGTGTCTCTGTATTTAACGTCAAATCTTTTGGTTGCACTTCGTTCCTGGCTATAACTCAATTCTCCAAAATAAGAGCAGATTGTTCCAGAACTCGTGGCAGAGGATGAATCCTTTTCGTCTGCGTCGTTACATAACTTGGAAAGGCATCGACTTTGGTCAGCAGCTGACGTCAGTTATTGGTTGTGGTGATACGCTGATAGGCTTCATGATGACAATTATGAAGTCATGTCGGTTAAAAGAAAAAAAAAAAAAAAAAACGTCTCGCATGTGTGTGAGCGTTGCCAAAGAGCCGACATAATGAGAGGGGCGTTGGAATGGAACGGCTCCTCACTTCCCATCAGTCACTGGTCGTTTGTAAACAACGCCGAGATCCGGAATAAATGTTTGTGCTGAGCGCTCGTGTCACGGGGTGTGGATTCAGACGTGGAAACACCACTTTCACATGGAGAGAATCAAAAGATCTACTGTGTTTCAATCTCAGCAATTAGACTTTAGACATGTCGGGTTACACACAACCCGCACTGGCTGGAAAATTAGAGTTCCCCAACCCTCCAACCCTCCAACCCTCCATCCTCAGTTTCGACAATGAAGACTTTGAAGGGCGTTTTGTGAATCAGCATTTTATCCTCCCGCCGACGAAAGCTGCAAGAGCAGTGTGAAATTACCTCGGTCTTCGGAGAGAAACTCGAGAGAAAATTGTTTTCCTCCATTTGGCAAGAAAGGTGTGCACTCGAGACGCGTTTCCTTTCATCTAAAAACTGCACACACAGGTAGAACGAACGCAGGCCCGGCGACTGTAACATCAGATAAGTGCGTCCTCTGGAAGCGCTTCCCAAGCCGCAGAGAGCTGGGACGTCGTCCCACCGGCTGTCTGCAGCTTCAGTCCCCGACTCTATAATTAAGCTTCATTTAAGACGCCGTGACGGACGAACGGCAATAAAAAGTCTCGTAAGAGTGTTTGTGCTCGAGAGCGTCTCGTTGTCAGAGCTGTCAGCAGCTCGTCCGCTTCTTCATTTCCTTTAACCGCCGCAGTAAAGCCCACAGTTTAATTTCCTCTCACTGCAGGTAAATCCCTTTTCCCGTAGTTTGTGTTAATGCGGGTCAGTTCTTAATATTTGCCCATCAGATTATGTGAAATTATTACTTTTGTACGTCTTTGATTGAAGTGATAGGCTGTAGCAAAAAGGCAACCTCCAGGTCTGAAAATTGAAGCCAATGCATTCTCTCTAATGGCCAGCAGGGGCGACTCCTCCTGTTGCAAAAAGAAGTCTGATTGTATAGAAGTCTATGAGAAAATAACTCTACTTCTCTCTTGATTTATTCCCTCAGTAAACATTATAAACATGAGTTTATGTCTCAATCTCTAGTTTCTAATCTTCTTCAATACAGCATGATGTTCATTTAGTAAATTATGGTCCATTTAGAGTCAAACAGACCATAAAGCAGGGGATGCTTTCCCTGTGATTGGCAGGTTGCTGCCACGATGTGAGCGGTCTGATTGTTTTTTGGTTTATTTTTTTGTCAATCAAAAGTGACATGAGAGTGAGGAGCTAAGTACAACCAGACGCTGAATAAGACATTTTCTTAATGTTACAATTTACTTTCATGAAGTGAAAACACACCGTGAAAGAGCTAAACAACGCCTCTGGTGAGGTAACTGAGGTAATGAAGTGAGAAGTAGAGTCATTTTCTCATAGACTTCTATGTAACCAGAGGAGTCGCCCCCTGATGGCCATTAGAAAGAATGCAAGTTTAAGGCTCTTCTGCATCGGCTTCACTTTTTAGACCCAGAGATCGCCGCCTGTATTCAGCACATCGGTCTTCATGAGCCACACCAACGCACCAGAGCCCGCTAACCAGTTTCAGGACCGCACTGAGGCAAGAGAGCGTCATGTTCATTAATCCAGGGGTCGGTGGTTTGAACCCTGGCTCCTCCTGCCATGTTCTTGAGCAAGACGCTGAACCCCAACTGCTCCTGAAGCATCGGGCCAGCGGCTCACACTCTAGTCCAACAGGGATCTGAGCAGAGACTCGGGTAAAAGACAGTTCACTGTAAACAACATCGAGAACAGTCTATTTCATTCATAATATCATGGAGCTGACCTTTTTTTCCCCTATATACATATATATATATATATATATACGTATATATATATATATATATATATATATATATACATACATACACACACACACATCATAGCCGACTTAGCCATCGTTTGCAAACAGGAATTCTCTTTTGTCCTTCTGTTTGGCAAGTAAACATGAGAAAACTGCAAAGTCAGTAACTGTGTAACATGTATAAACATTTCCCCAGTAATGTTCATGTGGAAAATGTCTCCATATGGACATTAATACGACTTTCTGTTTAGTTCTCTGCGATGAGTTCTCAGCGAGGATGGAGGAAGCACCGCTTCCTATACGGCATGTGGCTTCCTAAATGAGTGGCTTGGTGTTACAGTGTTTGCACTGGGCCGGCCCACATGTGAAGCTGAAGCCGGTTCATGATGCAGTGGCGTAGAATAACAGCCCACCACATGCCACCTGAAAAATGTGATGTGAAAGGGGAGCTTCGTCCGAGAAAGACGGGAGATTTTTATTTCCGTCTCTCGAGAAAAACACAAAGACTTTTAAAACCGCAGCTACAGACATAAAACGCACGTCACTGCTTTAATGCATGAGATGTGGTTTATCGAGCCGCTCTCAGTAGGTTCACTCGATGGTCAGAGCTGGCCGCTCCACATTGGTTTTGGTGACCGCTAACTTCCTTTGAAACATAATCGGGTCTTCCTGTTGCACTTGGAATTCAAAGGGCTTATCCCGCTGCACTGATTAGCAGCAAAAATAAAAAACAAAGCCTTTTCCCAATTTGGTCTCTGACTCTGTGAGTAATACGAGTTTTATCTTGTGGTTCTCAGCTCTCCACATCTGTCAGACTTCTCACTTCCTCTTCCATCGCATGCAACGGACTGCAGCGACACCTCAACACCTGAAGTCGTTTTCCTTCTCTTTTTTTTACCTCAAACACTCCGTATACACAATAAACGCCCGGAGGAGCCAAGAGGGCTCGAAAACTGTTACGTCTTCTGCGTTGAAACAGCGTTCTAATCCCCGTATAAGTGATGAAACAAAAGCAGCTGTTGACACGCTATTGTTGGTTTTGGGACGTTTCCCTCGGAGTCAGCTTTTTGAGGAATTTAGATAAGACGTCTCGCCGAACGGGCAGCAATGTGCTGTGTTTATAAAACATCATCATGGGTTTTAGATGGTGTTATGGGCACAACGAGAGTTCACACACTGGGAGTGCAATAACTGGGGGGAGGGGGGGGGTCTCTGCAGACAAAAAACACTTTACCCTAAAAACCTGATTCCACAATTGTAATTTAATTGCATCATCTCCTCACTTTTTTTAAAATATTTTTTATGTTTATTAACCTATCTAGTATGTCAAAAAAAAAAGAGAGCTAGTTTATTTTTGACCAGAGTGGATTTATCAGAGCTTGCTTTCTAAAAATACTGCCTTTAGCTGAAGAAACAAAAGGGTTGGCTGAAGTATTTAAGCCATATAAGGAAATAAAAAAGAGGGTAATAATCTAGAGCTGCAGATAGTGAAACCGTCATTTCAGCCATTTAAAAATAACAATTAGCGGAGCTCTAAAGACGCTAGCAGTACTTTCCAGGCTTTGTCTTTGTTCACGGGTGCAACTGTATTCATCTTTTAAACTATGAAATGCCTTTCAGAGGTCATTCAGTCATAAAACTGGTTGAATGTATGTACAAAGGACCGATTGTCAGTCCCCCTGGGCAACAGCAGCATGTCAGCCACTAACCGCCATAAATTATGAGCAACTGGTTTATTCCAAACAGGTTGTTTTCCCGGCGTCGCTGCACGGCTCTCCTGTGTGACCTCACAGCTCAGACAGGTGGCTCGCAGCTGACGGAAACCTTATTCCCACTGTCTGCTCGCTCTCGGCTCCTCGCCTCCAGCTCGCCTACCGCGTCAAGGTGAGGGCCCGCTGAATTATGCTGGAGGTGAATTCCCAGCGGTGGCAACGGGATACGGTAGCAGGGGGTCGGGAGGGGGTTGGAGGGGAGGGGTGGGGGCACCAAATGGACCTCTCTGGAGGAACATCGAGTTCATGAGGCGTAGAGTTTCATATCTTGTTGACAGCTCACGGGGAGCATTACCATGTGAGCCGTTTGATTCCTCTGCACGCCTGCGGGACTTTCCTTTTCTCTTCTTGATTTACCTCCTGGTCCTCAACCCCCTTCCATGATGAGATACTGGCAGGAGCTATGCGAAACCAATCGCCTGCAGTTGTGGGTTTTGCTTTCAGGCGTTGTTCCCGTCGCGTAGCAGGCGACGGCGACGGGATAAACCCGCTAGGAATGTTGGGGTCGGGGGGGGGGGGGGGTTCTGTGTGTGTGGTGCGACACAGTGTTCATTTCCGGCTGTCTCTGGCGTGCATGCGGATCCTTCAGAGCAGCATTCTGCGGCGAGCGGTAATGCAACACGTTTGGTGGCAATAAAGATGGAAAGCATTTAGGATTTCTCCCAACTCCTCCTCCTCCTCCTCCTCCTCCTTACAGAAAATATCCTTCAAACAAAGCTTGTGTCTGCTCCGCACGCGGCCGTGACTTGGTAATAAGAACGTGATCATGTGTGATCTGCTAACAAAAGACACGCTAACGCTCGAAACACCGAAGGAACTCAAACAACCTCCCAGCCGAGTCGGCGTGATTCACGTGGCGAGCATATCCAGAGTTGTTTTGACAGGAGGTCGATGTTAGAGGGAAGATTTAAGAGTACCTGCGTGCAGCCTGCAGGTATGCAGCCGTTGAGCTCAGCGGGGCCACACACATGCACCAAAAACCTTAATCGGGTTTTTATCTGCTCAGAGAGAGAGAGAGAGAGAGAGAGAGAGAGAGAGAGAGAGAGAGAGAGAGAGAGAGAGAGAGAGAAAATAAAGGTATTGTTTTTACAGGATAACGGGCGGCTTGTTTCTGTAGGTTTGTTTGATGCCATCATGGAAAGTAAATGTTTTTAAACAATATTTAAACTTACACAGGAAAGAAAGAACTCTTGTCAATATATATATATATATATATATATATACATACATATAAAAAACATCATGTAAATATATTTCCATGCATTTATGATTAATACATGATAATTATCAATTAATTATCCACCTACGTCATGTCTTTAAAGCAATATTCATTCCAGCACATTTGCAAGACTATTATTCAGCCCAGTATCATAAGAGGTCATGAAATGTAATCTATTGAGTTTGTGTATGCAAATTCTGCCAACTGAAAGGCAATTAGGGTATTTTTTTTGTGGTGGACACACTTATTAAATGCATCCATGTGACTGTAACGGTCTAACCAAGCGATCTGTATTAAATATCAAAAAAGTGGTTGTGAGGTGTTAAGGTTAGCTAGAAAAATCTCTCCTACTGTGAACTGTTTTATGCCATACAGCCTAAACTATTTTATAATTACCTTGTGTACAAATTATGCCAAAGCAGTTAGTTATGAAAAAGTACTGTTACATGTATTGCACAATAGTGGGAGGTACCTAAACTGACCTTTGCACTCGACCCAACCGGAATGTTTTTCCTTCACCTCACCGAAACCTAACGTCCGTTTTGTAACCTACCTGGAAAAAGAAGCCGACCATTCGTGGCGCCGTACATGAAACCAATAGATTGCATTTCGTGACTATTTCACAAGCTGCCGTGAGACTGCGTGGTATTATTGATTACAATACACAGAAACTAATAGACATTGTATGTTGTCGTTACTCGCTTATCTGTCTTTACTCTGGTTCAGCTTTTGTTTCTTAGCTGCATGTCTACTTTTGTGTGTATACAAAGAAAGAGCAAAAATAACCAGTCAAATAAAGCAGATTGTGATTAAACCGTGGCCCTTTTATCTCACTGATGTTATTTATTTAGATCCTTGAAATATTTTAAAACAAGACAACAGTTTAGTCGTATGGGAACGTAATTTAGTAGGAGACACGGTTGGTTTAATCTTTTTTTTGTGTGCAAGTGAAACATCTGTGAATAATTTCATCAAAATTACATTTACCCCCCCCAAACACTTTCAATTAAAAAGATCAATTGATCTATAAAAAGTCCAATCGTGACAAATGCCCATTACTATTTCATAACGCTTGTTTTGTCGGACCAACAACTTTACATAATAAAGTGGATGAAGGTAAATGACGGTACTGAGAAAGTGGGCCGGTTAGCGAGTGAAAGCACTCACACAGTGAGCTCACTCTGTTTTCCAGAGGCCTGACACAGATTGATGCACTCAGCAGAGGCACATTAGCCGGCCTGGAGCTCACATTTAAAAGGTCAACCCTGATTGAATCCTGGATAAGAACATGCAAGAACAATTTGTAGATGCCTTGAATTCTAGGAGCAGCGGTGTGGTCTCACTCTGAACCCACGGCGGGGCAAAACAGAGACCTTTTTTAATGGCTCGGAGGAAAACGGAGCGCTACTGAAAACTCATTGTAAAAAAGATAAATCGAGACATCGACACTACAAGTGTGCGTTCAGAGCTTTTTTTTTTATTAAAAAATGCGATTTCATTCCATATTAAAGAAAATAATCTCACTGCAACGTCAATTTAGTAGGTGTGAGGGAAAGATCGATACAGCAGAGTGTCGCGATATTTTGCTTGGCATTGTTGTATTGCTACACAGATGCAAAACCATTATACAAAATATGAAAATATATATATATATATATATTACTACTAGTAACAACTGCTTCTTCAGTTCATTTTTTTCTTGGCAGGAAGTTGGTCAAAACAAAGAGTGTTGGTCAGACTGTCTGCTTAACTGACAAACCCAATAAAAATGATTGAAGTGAAAACTTTATCTTAAAGGATAAAACAGATGTTGACAAACTGCACAAGTTTAAAAAAATAAATATATATCTGAATATATCGCGGGACTCAGCAAATCGCAAAATGTTTAAAAGAGCAATAAGGTCGTATTGTGACTTACGCACCGTGATGTTGTATCGCATCGCGATGCCTCCGGTGACCATTTAGCACCTGTTTTCCGGAGCTTTCCATCACATCACATGCTCTTCTTCAGTTGTCATGGAATTGCAGATTTCCACATTTCTGAGCATTTTAAAAGACTTTTTTGAGTTCGAAGTTCATTTTAGACTTTGGAGACAACAGTTGAGAAAAAAAAAATTTAAACTCCACTCTCCTACTCAGTAGCTGATCCAGAGCTTTTGATCACATCACATGATCACCAGCAGAAATGTTTTGATTTTATACATCAAGCGTAAATGTTACAATTCCTCTCAGGAAGGCAACATTGTTTGACATAAAACCACACGAAAAACGTCCAACATTTTAGTAGAATTACATTCTACAACTCCTTCAGTGAGGTTTTAAACATCCGTACTTCCTTTACAAAAGAGAAAAGATCACATAGATGGCAACTCCATCTTCCCCTTCATATTCAGCAAACAGCCAAGGAAGACCAAAAAAGAAGAAAATAAACGTTTCTTTTGTATAATGCCGAACAAATTTATTAAAAATTCCTCTTGGATACTGCTTTCTGGGTGGCTTGTGCCGTAATCTCAAACATGAGGTGATGTGGAGCGAGTCCAACACAAACCTCGCTCCCAGACAACAGCTCGCCTTGGTGGGTAATGTCCAGGACGCTCTGGATTCCACACGGTTTGCGAGCACAAAAGGCAGCTTTCCCCCTCCCCGAACGCAATCACTTTATGAAGCATGTGAGAAAATACCGCCAATAATGTGACAGTAAACAAGATTATAAGGGAGCTGGGGGTTGATTTCACGAGGTTACAACCCTGTGCTGTGGGTTAAATAGAGTTTTGCAAAACACAATCTGATGACTTGCTATAAGCGGCAAAAAAATGGTTCGCCATTACGGTCATCCTGTTGAATGTATAGTATCCCATTATGTCGGTGAAATTACACTTAATTAATTTCAAGGGGAGGGCAGACAGCGTTCCCGCGGTTCACATCGGGGTCGGAGGGTCTTTCTAATTTCCCTCCCTCAGGCTGGCTGAGTGAATGGAGGGGCCTGTTTCTGAGGTGGATGTGTGGGGCGAGTGTGTGGGCCTGAACTTCAGGGCACTCGGGGACGTGACGTCGGCCTCCCCGGGAACCTGCATGTGCGCGGAGCCGCAGAGCGCTCAGTCCTAATGGTGCCTGACAGCTCACGGCTGCGGCTCAGCTGCTGGCGTTTACCAAAGGGAGGTCTCGGCTTACGGGCGGATGGCTGGCAGGGTGGAGCGCCCGAGGTTTCACCGAATCCTCCAACGGTAGCAGGCACACGAAGCGACCGCGCCGTGAGCTCACCGGGGATTTCCACAAGGCCTCGGCTACGTCTCGACGCCCGGGGACCTCGGGCCGGCGTGACATTTCACCGCGTAATTAGATTACAAATGTAGTGTGAAATGAAATTTGGGAGGGGGGGCGGGGGGTATCGAGTGAAAACCAGGTGTTCTCCGAGGTCCCCCGTGTTTTTTGTTTTGTTTTGTTTTTTCCCCCAAGATGCCAGTAAAGTCCATGGCTTCCTTCACGGGGCGGTACTACTATTGTGTCACATTTGCTGCCTCCAAGGTCTCCTGCACTTGCCAGTAAGGAAAAAAGAAAAGTGTCTTAAAAATTCTTTCTCTGACCCCCCCCACCCCCCTTCCTCAAGTCCATCTCAAAAAGGTGCTCACACACTCACTCCAAGGTTGTTTCAGAATAAAACAATTATACACAGAGCTCACACACACAGGTTGTCGTTACTTCGTGACCTCCCAAGCACTTACAATAGCTTCCAGCTGTCTCTTTGGGACTCTCAGGGAATATTTTCTAAACCCGAGTCACTTGGGCAACAGCCCTTACAGTTGATTAGCGAGGCCTCATTCCAGAGGTGAAAGATAATTGTCCCCACCTTGAGGCACCAATAAATTCCATTATTTAGTTTGCAAGGCAGAGAGCTTTTGTCCAAACATTGAAAAATTAAACTTCATCACGGCAAAAGTAACGGTTAATTAATGCGATAAATTAGATTAGCTGCACTTTACACAACCCCGTGTTGAATTATAGAAGTTTAGAGTGAAGAGCAGATCAGGAGTATATAAGAGTATGTGCTAATGAGTCATTTATCCGACAATAAATGGCAATTATCCTACGGGCAGCGTGGCGAATATGAAAAAAACTTCCATCTGCTGATGAAAGCCATGAGATGTGTCTGAAAGCTCTGGAAGAGCAAAGAAAATCCACCTTGTATTAGGATTTCTTGACAAGAAACATGAAATTCTGACATTTTCTAGACTAAAAGATTTATTTAGGGTTTTTTATGATTAGATTGAAATGAAAGTTATAATTTATTGAAGCCCAAATCTGAAATTATTGGTACAATGGTAGATTAGTCGATTGAAGGAAATAAGGTGATAATCAATTCTTCAATTGTCAAAAACACCTTACTGATAGCATCTTAAATGTGAGAATTGGGAGGTTTTGTTAGTTTTCTACCAAAGTCAACTAAATATTTTGTGTTTTGGAAAGACACATGTGAATGGGAACTTGAGCTCAAAGAAAGTGTGATTTTGTGTTTTCTTGACAAAATTATCAGCATATAAATTAGCTAATGGAAATATTCATTGGTTGCAGACTAATGACAAATGGGTAGGTTATGATTAACATACCAGACTTGTACAGAAGTTAAAATAACATCATCTTCCCAGTAATAAAAAACACAGCACATCATAGAAACAAAGTTCAAGCCACTCAAAAGGTCACACAACTTTTGATAGAAAGATAATGTATCATCTGTTTGGACTGTAAACCTCCAGAAGTTGGTGCACTTTCATGTAAGCTGTTCAATGAGTATGAGAAGATAAACACAAATAAATTGAATTTGCATCAGTGACCTGAGGTAATAAACCGGAGGCTCTGCCGCAGACATTTTTCAAGGGTGGGAAGCAGTGGTGAAGGAGGTTTCAATGGCACATAATGTATTTTCCTTCAGGAAAAAGAGAGTTTACTGAGGCTTGGAACACATTTCCACATCGTATGTCAGGTCCAGGAATCCCCAAAAAAGCTACACGTCACTTCTGTTAATTCACACTCCCGTTCACTTCCTTTATGCATATAACGATCGTTGTTTTTCCTTCAGCACAGGGAAGTTTTGAACAGGAGTTATCTCAGGCCTCGTACACAGACAGGAAGTGCCCTAATTTCCGCCACTATTACCGAAACCTGTATTTGCACGTAATCGCTGCATTTCTGGTGCATGCGTGCACCATCACACGATATATGTATTGGATGCGGAGACGAACATCTGTTGACGATCAGGGGCATCGGTCTTGACAGCGTAACTGTCAGCACGCATCTCCTGCAACAAACCATCTACTGCCTGCTCCGTTACGTTAACCAGAGGCCATTTCTTTGTTTCCCCTCCTGTGCGGTTTTGCAAGGAGCGTGTTTTTACAGATGACTTCCTGATTGGACGTTTCTCACAGGGGGTAATGAGGCCTCGACCCGCGCAGCGCACTGTTACCCGTTTACTATTGCGAGTGGTGAAGGTTTACGTGCTTGCTTTAGATTGATCTGTACAAAGTTGTTTTTCTGTTAGCTTTTACAACTTAAACATTAGGGGTTGAAAATCAGAGGAAAGTACAAATTCTAAAGTACCTGTACTTTAGAATTTGTTACTTTGAACATGTCACTTCTATATTTATTCTAACCCAAACTAATATTCTCACGAAGCCAACAAAACTACTCGGATAGGTTTATTTTGAAGACCGTATGCATGTAAAGAGCAGAAATGTCCGACATTTGAAGGCGAACGCACAAAAAATTCGTAAGATGTTACACGAACCGTTGAGGATACGTTAAACATGAAAGTTGTTTAATATCCACTACATATATCTGCCAGCTATAGCTTGGTGTACTGTTATAGTATACTATACACTTTGGGGTTGTTTAGTTAAGGCTCCTTGAAGATTTATTTTACCACTAGTAGCACTGTGGAGCGAGGTTTGTTGACGTTGGTGGCAGAAATGTAGCACAGAGCCAATAAAGGCAACGAAGAAGAAGACTGCTTGGAAGGAAACACGAATCTAAACAATGAAGGCTTCAACTTCTTCCAAAAGAATCCGGTTTCGCAAATATTTTATGAGGCAAGAAAAGCATGAAAGATGTACGTTTGACCTCAGAACACAATACGTGTTCGTGAGAAACAGCGAATTTAAACTTAATCGTGTATCTAATATTACCTTTATTTAACAAGCTGCCGAGTCTACCAATCATAACGATTACTTCAATGTTAAAGTACATTTTGTTTGCAGTACTTTTACAGAGTTATTTCTACACTGGCAATAAAGGAATTGGTAAGCAACATCTGATGATTGATGGTTCAGAAAAGAAATACAATAAATAAATCAATGACGTGTGGCGAGTACTTCATGACCGCTTCAATCCGAGCTGAAATATAATAGATGTCTACATCATTTTAAACACATATCCCCCAAATTTAGACTGACATTTGGTCTCTTTAGATAGTTTGGGATGTCTGCTAGAAATTAAAACAAGGTTTTGTGGGTTTGAACTGAGTTTGGCTGCACCTCACAAGTTTTATAACAACTGATCAGTGAGGTTTAAGCTGTTTAACAAGCTCAGCAATGTAATAGAAAAAATGTGAAGATACACGAGGAACATGCATTCTGCTAAAAACAAAGCTGTTTCCCTCAGTGAGCATCTCTCTGAGCCAAGTCAGCCTTCTGCCTCTGTGGTGCTCCCTGTAGGGCAGTGGTAGTCCCACATTTCCATGTTATGGGAAGAGAAAACATCCTTTCTGCTGTGATCCCACTGAGGGCTAACCAGAGAGATCACTCTCAATACATGATGGTTCAGGCTGGTCTCATCCAGCAATTGTAGCTTTACCTACAAAGATAGTGTAACGAGTCTAAAGACTGCAGGAGTCCACACAGGGTGCCGGGAGGTGAGGTGGATGTGTCCAACAAACAACCATCATTCAGCCGGGAGGCCGCTGTTTGTTCCCCGGGGGGAAACGAGAAGTCAACGTTGATTGGCGGTTACGCCATTTCTGTAGTTATTTTAACCCAAACAACGATCTTTTCCTGAACCTTATTAAGTACTTTGGTTGACCAAACCTAACTAAGTTGTTTCCTTTGAAGACAAAAGTAAATTATTTTAAAGATTCTTTTTAAAAATTGACACGCGTTGCTGGCTTTCGGAGCAAAACGCAGGAAAAATAAGGAGTAACTTTTCGTAAGGTATCATACGTTGCATTGAGGATACGTTGGATGGTTGCACAACGGCTAATTGAAAGTTAGGATTTCTCCAGCTGGAATTCATCCGCTTTTTGTTTACATTTCCCAAAATGAAATATACATTTGGGGCGATTTAAATATATTGTTGGCTGCTCTGTAGGTGGGAGCTTATTCAGCTCTATGCTACAGATGGTCCAGTTTATGAGCATATAGAAGGGCTCTGTGCTGAAACATTACGAATATCACTATAGTGCGGGCATGTGCTTCAGTGTAAAACTCTGCAAAAACATTTTCCACGCAGATATTCGAGCTTAACCAAATACCGCCACAACTTTAAAACTGGAAATTGTGTATGGACAGGAAATATTGAGTGACGTTTTGCAAGATTCCTGAGTTAGCATAAAACTCAAGCCCCAGTTTAAGCACATTAATTGGTTATTTTAAAAAAGAAAAAGAAAAAAGCACAAATGACATGTCAGACTAGAAGCGTACAGCTGGGCTGCACAATGAAAATAATGAAAGCACTGCACCTGATTTTTTAACAGCACTAACCCAGAACCCGGGACGTAAAGTGAACCACAGGGAAACGGGCACTCCAAGGATTTGGTCAGCGCCGCCTTCAGGAGCAGGCAGGTTTGCGGCCGAAAGACGAGGGTTTGAGTTTCCAGACGAGCTGTCAAAATCTGGGTCAAGAGACTCTCTGTGAATGTCTGCATGTGTGGGCGTGTGATGGCGGTTGAGTTGTGCTCAGGCGACCTTCACTTAGCTCGCTGAGGAGATCCGTATCATCACAGCCGTTAAATAGTTGCAGATACTTCGTTTGTTCCTGCTTTTCAGTCACGTCTTATAACCACGTACGCTTTTGCTCGTCAGCCACTGACAAGATGTGGGGCGAGCGCCTGCGGATCCACCTCATGGCAAATAGTCCTATGATAACACAAAGATTCGGATGACAGCAATCCACAACACATTCTCAAAAAATATTCCAACACGAAAAAAATAAAACAGGCCATAGAACCGCTAATTAGGTTGATGCTTGATTGATGGTTTTAATCGGATTTTAAAATGCTTTAAAAACCTGTTTAAATTCTAGATACTGGCTTTTAAATGTTTGTCATTAATTTAAGTGGGTGGTTATGATTCTTTTAAACTGTTGATGAACAGTTTTTTGGGGTTTTGGGCACAAAAACACATTCAAACCTGAAACAAAACTTGTTTAAATAGTTTAAACTGGGTTTAAACCTGAGCTTGAGAGTTCAGTCTGGACCCTGGAAACTTAGTTTACAAAACAAGTTTGACTGAAGGTCCTCAACAGCACATCGAGTTTTCTCAGTTGCCATGGAAATGTATATGTTCAAACCTTTCATCGTTTTGAGTACTTCTTGGACTTCTGATGTATGTTCAATTAAAATATGTTTTATTTTATATACACTCAAAATACTGGTTTAAAGTGGTTTCAAACTGTTTTAAAGTGGATTTAATTAATTTGGTTTTTGAAACATTTCAAACCAGTGACAAACTTGTTTGAATGTTTACGTCTGGGGGTTTTGAGTCACACAGATAGTTTTGGTTTTATTTGTAGCTGTTTTATGATTTTCATTTCACTTTAAGGACTATTAAGTTGAAATGAATTGTTGTGGTGGATAAAGCATTAAAACCCGGAGAAATAATCCCTATGATGCTTTTAATTTGAATGTGTTAGAAAGGAAGCATGCTGTAGACTGGGTTCAACCATTAGATCTTCTCTTGAAGTAATCGGGGTCAGGGGGGTCATGACAGGCCATTTCAGAGGAAGTGGTGAGTTGTGGAAGTGGCGTGACCTGCAACAAGGAGTCACCAGAAAACAATGAGATGGGATCCATATGCATCCCATAATCCTTCACAGTCCAAAACCACTTTCGTTTCGCAGCGATGGGCGTAGTTGTGGGTTCAAATTCCATACGTCCATACAAACGCTCCTTATGTTTGGCTTTCCCCCCAGACCCTTTGCTATTTCTGTGATTTCTTTATGACTTGCCAATAGAGAGGGGCATTAAATCTGTTTGCACTGGCTCTGCTCAAAGTATGTACACATGTTTCATCTCAGCTTAGATAAATCCAAAACTTGTCACTCCCTCTAGTCCAAGACACTGAAACGTGTTTGATTCTCTTCTGTCATTTATATATTTTTGAAAAGGTTTAATGTCTAAATGTATTTTATACATGATGATGGAGAAGGCATGAAAGGACTATCGAGGGAGCCAAGGGGTCAGAGGTCCCACGAACTTACAAAGATGCAAAAAAGCCCCAAAATGACCGTAAAGACATGCACAATGAATAAAAAAAACACAAAATGACCGTAAAGACATGCGCAATGAATAAAAAAAACACAAAATTAATAAAAAAACAAACACAAAACGATCGTAAAGACATGCACAATGAATAAAAAAAACACAAAATGACCGTAAAGACATGCACAATGAATAAAAAAAACACAAAACGATCGTAAAGACATGCACAATGAATAAAAAAAACACACAAAAATGATAGTAAAGACATGCACAATGACCACAAAAATACTGTAAAGAGACGCAAAATGACCACAGAGAAAGGATGCAAAACGTCTGCAAAGGGATGCAAAAGAACTGCAGAGAGATGAAAAACGACGGAAAACTACCACAAAAGGGACACAAAATAACGGTAAAGGGATGCAAAAGGACCACAATAAAGGACAAGAAAGACATGCAAGCAACCACAATAAAAATGAAAAATGATGTAGAACTATGTTAATACTAAAAAGGAAGATCATTAATAATAATTAATTTGTGATGAATGTAAAACATTACATTTACGAGAGACAAATAATACTTTAAAGTGGCAATAAAAACGTTTTCATCATCAGTTATCATCATGAAGTAGATTGTACAATGTAATGGCTATTAAATAATGACAGCATGTCACTTTCACTATGCAACTCGAGGGAAAATGAAGGCTCAATTTAAGGCACAAAGGAAATGCGACAAACTGGAAGAGAATAGTGCTTTTGTTTTTCCCACTAACTATCGTTTACCAGAGAGCATCAATGGAAGTTCTTTGCAGTCACTATGGAACAACGAAAGTGACAGTGGAAAACAAAATGCAATGTCTCCTGTGTTGTTTGGCTTTGAGGAAAATGAAAAGCGATCCGTTTGTGTTATTGCGACAGCAGCCCCAACAATATTATAACTTGGAAACACTAGCAGTTTTCTACTTAGAGGGTGAAAAACTAAAAAGAGTTTATGGGAAATGACGACTTCATTACAAATAAAGCTTTGAGCTGATGTTGAATTTGGAACTTAAGCAGTGAGTTCCACTTTGGTGCTGAAAATTATGCTTCAATATTCCTCTGAAAGAACACATTTGAAGCCACTTGGATCAACAAAGCCATTGCATCTCCTTCAGACTAATAGGGTCAAATTACCTTTGGATGCTAATCCAGGGTCTGCTTTGCAATTTCCTCAGCCATATTTTAGGTGAGGGGCTACAGCAGGAATCCTGATCTCCAGTCAGGACTCACAGAGAGTAAGGGACAGCGTCCAGGAGGTTACATTTTCTTAACCTTTCATTTATTATAGATAATTACTGTAATTAATCACAAACTGTCAAGTCACATCCAAAGTAACAAGACCAGAGTCAAAATATAAAATTACAGTACAGTTCAACATATTTGAGCTCTGTGTGTTTTAAAATAATCAAAATAACGATGTCATTCATTAGATTATATATTATCGTGCCAAAGCTCTCTTACTGTGACAGAACCATCTGCCATAGACGTCCCCTAATATAAAAACACATTTTAATAAGCTTACAGTGAGTAAAGTCATAGTGTAGTTACTGAATAAGGAAAAACAAAAGGTTTACATTATATTGGTATTTTGTATATGTATACGTCTCTGGTAGCGGCAGCGACCTCTCAATCAAAGTAAACCCCGCCCCAAAACATATCCTACTTTATGGTCTGTTTGACTCTAAATGGACCATAATTTACTAAATGAACATCATGCTGTATTGAAGAAGACTTGAAACTAGAGATTGAGACATAAACTCATGTTTACAATGTTTACTGATGGAATAAATCAAGAGAGAAGTAGAGTAATTTTCTCATACATTTATATACAATCCAACTTCTTTTTGCAACCTGAGGAGTCGCCCCCTGCTGGTCAGTAGAGAGAATGCAAGTTTTAAGACACTTCCGTATCGGCTTCACTCGGCAGACCCAGAGGTTGCTGCCTCGTTGCAACTAACAGTCATGTTCATCAATCAATCTGCCGATTTATTTTCCTAAATCACTGATTAAGTGTTTGGTTTATAGAACATTATAAACTGTAAAAATTGAAAATACCAATTAATCTAAAAATGCCATTCCCAGTACTTCAGAGCTCACAGTGATGTCCTGAAATGTTAATTCCTGTTGAGGTTTCGACCAATTTGTTGCTGCATTAAAAAAGTTTCACTTAAATTGTAATTACTGTACATTTTTTAATTTTTTTTTTTTACCAAGTTGCTGGTGTACAAAATTCAGTAAATTTATATCTATGTATTTTATTGTTAGATTTTGTTTCATAGAGTTAGGAAAGCAATGTTTAGGCTTGATGTTGCCCAACACATAAAAGAATGATCCCAGTCTCTTCCACACAGCGAGGCACACAGCTTATTAATCAAACACTAGTATGTGATTGGTACTCGTTATCGGCCGATACCCAAAGCCATGGTATCGGTTTCGGGACTAAAACAGTCTGCCTGCCTCACACTGATTAATAAACATCCGTGTGCAGCATGATCTATAATTGTCCCAATGATCAAACACAGTTATCTGGATTTCAAAAACCAGAGAAACTCATTTGCAGACCCAGACTCTGGGAAGCATCACGTCCAAAATATCTGACTTTCAGTGAAAAGTTGAGACGCTTTCACCTGCTTGCTGACAGACAGCGGTGTTCACTGAGACTCACCATGGCCCGTCTCTGAATTTCCATCTTCTTTTCATCGAGCCTGCAACTTCCAAGAAGAGTTTTGGCCGTGATATCCGAATCATAATCACTTCTAATTGGCGAGTGGAACCTGGAGCGTGAGGGAACCGGCTCTGTTGGTCGTTGCCGACACATTACAAGACAGTTACATAGAGCAGGACTGACGGAGCACTGCAGGTAGGGGACAAAAGGTAACTGGACCTCACATATGGTGCTGACAAGATGATGGATTTGACTTAATGTTGTGCTCTTTTTCCAAATGTTTTCCAGTCAACAGTTTTGGTATTTTCTTTTAAGATTTGAGTTGACAGAAATCTGCCAAACACCACCAAAAAAAAAACATTGTACACCTTTTTAAAATATATAATGTTGTCACGGTGTCCGGTTTTGTTAAGTGTGGGTTTCCTGTTTTATTTTGAAGGTTCCCTGTCTCGTGTTTCCTCGTGTCACTTCACTTCCTGTCTTCGTGATTGTCTCCTGTTCTAAATTGAATCCTTCGGTGTCTGATCACCTGCACCTCCCCTGTGTATTTAAACCCTGTTGGTCTTGTCCCTCCTTGTCCGTTCGTCTGTTTTCTTTGACTGTTTTTCCCGTCGGTCCGGTTCCTGTGTTCTTGAAGATTCTACGAATAAAATCACATCCCTTCAGGGCATTTGGGTCCTAATCCTGTTCCCTTTCTTGGGAGAACTACGACAAATGTCTCTTTATGGCATATAATGTCACAATCAGTCAAAGCGAAGGGTAACAATCATCAATATTCCTGTCCAGAACAGGAATTAAAAGAGAACCACAGCAGTAAAAAGACGCTTCTTGTTTGAATTATATGCAAAAATGATGTGCGTGATCGGCTTCAATAAGCCATAAATGACAAATGATGCTCTCGGTGGCATGAAAGGAAGACAATAACAGTCCCGTGACAGCGGCTACAAACTCTTGGATGCGTTTTTCGACCGCGGCCCTCGTGGTGAAACAGCTGAAGGAATGAGACCTGAGAGAACCGCCTGAACCGAGGCTGCATAACTGAATAATAGTTAATCACCACGACACGTTACGAAGCAGATGAGTTTAATATCCCCGGGAAGTGATGTTTGCGAAGATAAGTGGTTTTAAATTGCTGTACAGATGGAAGGATAATAAACATTATGTCAATAATTAGCTGGACTTCATCTGAGTCAAACTGTGACGGGTGTTGGTGTCTGTTGGAGGAGGGTTGGCTCCAGAGGACCAAGTAATGACTTCTGGAAAGTATGTTTTCTTTAGAATAAGGTTGTTCTTAGTTCGACTGCTTCTGTTGGGGGTCGCAACAGCGGATCAACTGTGTCCGTTTAGTTGGTAACCGATGCTTTGAGCGATGTGATATGGAAATCAGATGTTTTTATGATTTGCATATTTAACATGGCATAGGTGTTAGGCCGGATGCCCATCCAAACGCAACAACCACATCTACAGAGCCCCATAGGAAACCCACAGAGAATAAAACAGTCTGCAACCAAAGACTGAATTGCTAACATCAGATTTAAGCATGTCAAATAATTATTGTAGCACCCTCAGGTAATAACTGAGGATGGTACAAGCTAGCTGTTAGAGAGCTAATGTTAGCAAGCTACTGTAGTTAGCTACAGGACTTGCAAACATAATACTGCAATGCTTTATCCACATTTCACTATGACGCAAGTTGCATATTGTCAAAATGTGTGAGCTTAACTCAGAAATGCAGTTTGTCTAAAACTGACATTTGGACAAAATGCTTTTTGCACATGCTAGACCGTCCTAGAGTGTCAGGATCCCACAGTTTCCCAGTGCCTCACGTCTCATTGCCTGTATCCTCAGCTTATAAAAACTTAGTTCTGGGTTCTTTACCCTGTTGGTTGTTCTTATTGTAAAGCACTTTGTAACATTGTTTTTGAAAGTTGAGATATATATATATATATATATATATATATATATATATATATATCTAACTAGATGTGAGGTGACAGTGACGATCACTGCAACAACATCCCTTGAAAATAAGACTCATTAATTTATTTAAAGTGCAGGAAAACAACAACGAGCACCAAATTTATAAAACAACAAATAAACCAAGGAATAATCACATTAAAAAGGCCAAGCCGTACTTTACAATGCAGTTAAATTCACTTCATAATTTTTAGGTTTGCTCCTGCTTCTACTAAAAGTATGTTTTACCGTTTAGGAGGAGACTTCATAACGCAGCGCCTCCCTGGTGCGATCATGTTTAGAGTAGAGTTTTCTGGATGGTATTTCCTGCTGACACATCCTAATAAATGAGGTGTTGAGATGTGGTGCCCCTCTCTGTTTTTAACAGTGGCTCTTCCCAAACACCATGGCACTTTCACCCTGCATGATTATACATTAATCCCTACCGTCTGATTTATGTGGTCTGGTTGGATTCTTGCCTCATTGCCGCGATTAACACGTCGTCTAAATCTGATTAATTCAAGATAAATGAGGTGAGCAGAGTGATGCTTTTAGGCCTGCCGGACAGAGGCGGCAACATCTTTTTCACACGAGAAAAATTAACTTACACAGGTGCGAAATTATTGCTTTGAGGCATTTTTATAGAATATCCTCATTTCATACAACAAACACACACATTAATGTTTTGACCGGCGGTAGCTTGGTTATTTTAAAAATTTGCAAATTGCACTTATTTGTGCAGGATTTCCTGTGTAGCGCCAGCGACGATTCTCTCTGAACAATCAGTGTTCTGCAGTGCTGAAGAACTCAACCAAGGTGGTACCGAAGAAAACTACCAGCTACTATCTCCAAGTTTTGTTAATGGAAAAGCAAAAATAACGGTTCCAATGTGAAACAAAATGAACTGGACTGCTTGGTGGAAACTTGGCAATCTACTAGTTGATACTCATTTTTCTTCCAGGGTGTCCATTTTTAAAAGTTTGTTTGTTATATCTTACGTCCACGGACATGAAATTATCAAAAGCTTCTAATGGACACAGCTCATGGCCTTCATCAGTGGATGAAGTTTGCCATCACAGATTTATAGTATGTAGACTTGATGCGAAATAATTCTGGGAAGAATTCTGTCATTCTGCTACTTTTAAAAGCTCAATAATGAACCTTCATGCTCAAGTTTAACTCATCATCAAGTTTTCATCTGGTACTGCAGCATCATGCAGAGGAATTGTTGCTATAGTTACCTTCAGTTTGAAATACCTCGCACATAAACTCAAAGGGTACAAGGTCGATCAAATGTCTATTTGTGCCAGCCATTCAAAGTATTTTCTATGATATTTCAATGATATTGAACTATTACTGTGTGAGCGTGAATCTTTTGCAAAGTTCTCCTCAGTGGCAGATCCAAGGTTTTTGTGACATTTATGAAATTAAATGAAATCATGAAATGAATCAGCTGTTGAAAAAGCTCAGATTCGTGCTGCTGGAAGATCAGATCCAGACAAGAGATGGATTTTACAAAAAGGGTCCTTTGGGTTTCTCTTTGCATTAAAAGCTTCATTTTTTTTTATCTTCAGCAATCGACAAAAAATATTTTGACTTCCTGTCATCATGTTACAGTATCACTTGGACAGATAAAAAAAATAGGTAGCATGTTGTTCAAGTCGAAGTTGACTATTCTCTAATGAAATGGTTAATTAAAAAGTTAAGAGAATTATATGGCAATTTGTAAGGAGCAGAATCAATGTACAAACATGTGGTTTGCATTGGAAAATGGCAGTAAAAATATGTATCATTTGGAATTAATTTGCTGAAATATGCACTGGTAGGATCCTTTAACAGTGAAAGGTGCCTTTCTATAACAGCTACCTGACCTTTGACCTATACTATTACACCCTTTTCTTTCACAGTTTTACAAGTTGTGTGGTGTTTTGTATATCACCAGTGATGACCACCACATGTACAGTAAAAGCTCATGAATGCTTCACTGTGAACTGGCAAAATCACAAGTAATTATATGACATTGAGCATTTGAAACTCAAATTACTCTTCAGAAATGTAAGAGGAATTTTCAATTTCAAATAAAAACTGACTTGAAATAGCGAGCGTGATTGGATCAAGTCCAGTATCGCTGGACACAGTTGTTTTTAAAGCAGTTGACACATAATGATCCATCGCCGCCATTTATAGTTTGTCCCTCAGGATCCTCCTCATCTGAGCGCCTGAATGTTCCCATTCACTGTGAAACGTAATCCTCGGATATATGTGAAGCAAAGTGGTTTCCTCCCCTTATTAGCGTCCCCGTAAATCAAGCCAATGGGGTGTCCCGTCGTGAACGAGGCCTCCTCGTCTGCAGAGCTTATGCCAGTGAAGTATTGTGGAAATGATGGGGCTCTGAGCTCACACTGAGGCATTGTGGAGGCCAGAGGAGAGATGCTGCTGTCCATGTGTGCGCCCCAGTAGTACCGTCGCAGTATTTTCATTGGTAACTGTCACGAGAACTAAATCCCTGTTGAGGTCTTTTTAAGATGAGTTCTTCTTGACATCTTCATCCCTGATTATGGAATATTTTTAGTCGTGAACTGAGCTCCAGGAAGAGGAGGAAAAACCACACAAAATTAAAAATAATGTCAGATCAGGGTTCAGAATCAGAATCATCCAAGTAGTTCTAACAAACAATTTGCCTTTGTGTTTTATACAGTAAGAAAAACAAACATATACAGCATTATAAAAAATATGCATAATAGGTCTGCTTTGAAAATGAAGAGCTGCAGAGTTCTGTACAGGAATGTGCAAAATAGTCATTAAAAAATGTGCAAAAGTTCAGTATAGCGAAGTAAAGTATAGAGAATAAGTGTGTTAATGTAATGCATTGTGGCAGATGGAGACTTAGTGGGTTGAGTTTTTGGATGTAAAAGAGTGCTGCGCCTATATTTATAAAAACAACAACACGAAGGCTTCACGATCCGAACCAAGATGGCAAACATTATTCCTCCCATCAACTTTGACAAAGATCAAACCCCTTCCGTTCTCACCTTTCACAATAAAAGACCTGAATATACAGTATTTCACATTTTGGTGTCGTTTTTCCATCACGCGTGTGTGTAAAGGCCTTAATGCTAAAAACAGGTCCTGTATGATGGACTAGGGCTGCAAACTATGACGACAAGTCATGTTGAATTTGTTATCATAAATACACAGCTGTTTTGGAATTGTATTCATGTTGTAAATAGTTTCGATGAGGTGCTGTTTTTTAATATAAAATATGAGTATTGTACGCTCTATAAATGGCGGATTGGATGACAAAAATGGGCCCTAGAAAGCTGGATTGGCTCATCCCTCATCTTCCTCAGTACTTGGCTAATAATCCATGATTTCTCTGCCTGGAGTGACAGAATATGATATACACGCAATAAACTATATTTTTCCAAACAACATTACAATCATCATGTCCGTGGAAAAATCTGTGCTTGCTCCTTGTGAGAGAAAAAAAACTGTCTCTGCTCGTCACAACTGGGCCAAACACTTAAGACTTTTGGGAAGCGGGGCAGCAATCATAGCAGCAACTAGCACACCACTACATACATCACAATAAATGCCAAGATCCATTAAAAGCTTTTGAAGACCAGGATCGATCATCCAGCTCCCCCGATGTTAGTGAATAACCACACTGCCAGTCAAGAATCCCAACTCAAAGACGGACACTTAGCTTCCTACTGTGTCCATGTGGTGTTTTTCAAATTGACCTGGACTCCCTCTGGCCGGCGGTAAACCGAAACCATTCCTCTTGCCCTCATCAGTCAAGTGTCTCGTTGTGACCTAGACATCCTATTCTTTCACCGAGGGACATCAGCTCGGGTTCAGCGAGAAGGGAAATGGTGTGAGGGGGCGAACTCAGCTGCAGCACTTTAACTACGACGACTTTCATAGCTGCTTCTGACACCCACACCCTCGAGCAGGATGGATCACCCCGACCAACGCCGCTACTAATGATGATGTGAGCGCAGAGGGCAGCGGGGAGGCATCCATCACACCAAATGTGTCGTGAATTTTATTGATTATCTGCTATCGCTGTAATCCTTCACACATGTTGGACTTGTTGAACGGTGGCAGAGGATAACAGCAAAGGACCCGGGCCAGTAGCACCGACGGTTGCAGCTACTGTGACCTAACTGTTGGAGGACCTCAACATTTCTCCTCCTCCCGGCCAGCTCGTACATCACCTTCCAAAGAAATGCGGAGAGGTAGGGAAACAGCTGCCCCTTCAGACAGTGGCCGCTTTATCCTCTGATGTTCAAACCAAGCAAAGCGGAGCCGGTGAAAGCTCAGCGGCTCGCTGCAACAGGCCGTTTATCCTCCATTCGCTATGACAACATGGATATTGAGCTTCTCACTGTGTGTTAGCTTTGAGCCACAGCGCTCAGTGGAAGAAACAACAAAATGTCTTGGCCTTAGCGTAAGGTCAAGCGTAAGAGCCAAGACTTACACCAATGCAATCAATGCCCAGTGAAGTGTTGAAGCAGGCAAGGCAGATGACAAAGAGGACGAGACGTAGAGTCTACGCTAGTGATGGGTATTAGCCATAAAGCAAAATATTGGATAATTTTTGACCCGTTTCTGGGACAAGAGGAAAAGTCAGAGGTTCATCAAAAGGGACAAATGTCTTGTGCTGTGTTCACAACAAAAGGGAAGGACATTGTTTGCCTCATTTGTGTATTCGCTCGAGAAATCCACATGACGCTGCGAAAGCCTGTCGGCGTTATTGTTAAATAAGGTGGGTGGCAATACACCCCAAAAACAACTAAGAACGATTAGATGTGACAAGTAGCTGTTGCATGGTCGAACACAAAACAATAATGCCCAGGAGCGGAGAAAGAGCTGGCTGTTAGCGAGGCGGAGCTTTATAGGTGGAGAGCACCGGGCCCAGGTGCTTCCAACTAGGGCGATCAACACCTCCAGGTACCTGCTAGAGACACAGGTAGAGACCTCCAGGTACCTGCTGTAGACACACAGGTAGACACCTCCAGGTACCCGCTGTAGAGACACAGGTAGACACCTCCAGGTACCTGCTGTAGAGACACAGGTAGAGACAGACAAGTGAGCCAGCTAGGGAACCGTCACAGAGCTCCATTCAGAAAACAAGCATTGCAAAAGATGTTTGCTTGTCGTCTTGATTGATGGTAGATTGACCTACTAAAGCAGTAATTCAGACATTTTACAATTCGGCATCAATATGTTGTTATTTCGGCATCTTTTTTATCCGTTTATTGCAATTAAATCACAGCAAAATTGTTTATTTTGAGTTCGTACAGCTGCAGTGAACCGGCCAACGTGTGGCTTGCTAGATGAAGTGAATACAGCTCGGTGAAATTCACTGAGCGCCTCCGGAAGATGTTATGAACCCAGACACGATGGTGTTTAGTTTCCCGGGTCATCTGGGACTTCCACAACATGTCCAAAGCAGCAAAAGTGGTTATTTCCGCCATGATTGATGAAACGTCTACATGGAGGGAGCCCACGCTTCTCTCCGGCGCGTCGAGTGTGAGTGACGTGAATAAACACAAATGATCCCGCCATCAAACTCAATCGAGTAACGCGATGCAAAGATTTGTTTCATGTTTGGTGTGAACGACGCAGCATTAGCAATCCATCCAATAGTTGTTGAGATATATCAAAACACACAGTCTCACAGAAATTTGTGTCACCAAATGCAATCTATGGGTTTTGTGTACAGGGAAACACATTTTTCATGTCGCTCGGAAATACTTTTTTTTTTTGGGACGACATTACCACTTAGTTTTAGTGGGATCTAAATCTGCCATCATTTCTGTAGCATTTTAAACCCACACCATTTAAACAAATGGTACATTTAAATTAAAAGAAAAGAAACGTAAACTGAAAACATAAATGTGGCATTTCAGCCAAACACGAGGTAAAATAGCTAAGAATGCTTTACTGACAATAAAATAAAAAACAAATAAAACTAATCCAGTAGCCTACTCTTTCTCCACGAAGTGCTGCAGTGATTATTGCTTTCTGGATGGTGGCAGCCTTACAAGAGAGGAAGAGGTTATCACAACACATGGCCAGTTGGGCACAAATAATAATAAAAAAAAAAATACATATATATTTTTTTAATGTTACATTTTACTTTCTTATTTTCTAATTTTAAGCATTGCAACTCATTTACAGCAACACCAAGCATCACCATGATAAAAGAGACTAGTAAAATAATAATAAATAAAATGCAATAAACAAGTTTTTCAGTTCCCCTGCATGTTCTGGAGCTTCTTACAACAGTCTTGTTAATCCACAATTATTTTTAAGAGTGACTTGCTTCACAAGGCTTTTGGGAAACCTCTCTTAAGCTGAACTCCGTAAAAATGGACTTTTATGATCATCTTAGACTTAAAATTCTTTTGGGAAGCGAGGCCCAGGATTTGCTCCAATGCAGTCTCTGCTTGGGGAAGTGTTTAGCAGCCAAGACTGATGACAAGGAAAAATTATATATTCTTAAAATATTCAGCACTGCATGCAACAGTCAAAATTGGTTCGCTTTTAAAGTCCTACTTTTGAAGCCGCTCGAGACTCTGACCCGAGTTTCCAAGGAGAAATCCTGCTAAACAAATACATAGAGTGCTCCGTGGCACCGCCGTTAGACAGGGTGACTACTCATGCACATTTACGCTCAATGAGAGAACATTAAACGCAGTTGTCCAGCAATTTGATTGGGCGAAGAGATCCAGCTTCACGGTGGTTTGTCGTTACCTACATCCGATGCCTCCCAACAAACCGTCTGCAAAGAAGAAAAAAAGTTACAGCTTCACACCACGTCGTAAAAGTCTGATCACATCGAGAGGGCATCTCTCCCTTGACATCCGCTATTAGATTATCCTTGTTTTACAGCTTTCTGAGTAAAAACAATGGCGCTGACTTGATGGAAAGGCCCCGTCGTGAAATGGACTTGATGGGAAACCATGCGACCTCATGGCACCAGGAGTCCCCCGCAGGCCGGCAGCCCCCTTATTCAAGATGACACCGCTTCAACTTTCCAGCACTCCCACCTCGTTCTGCCATTACCTTTATTGAGGAATGGTCACTTGAACCATTGCACTTATTGTAATGATTTAGCTGCGTCCAGTGAGGTAAACAAAAGATTTTCACCAGACAGATTTAACCCTTTTTCTAGTAAAACCTATAAGGGGGGTAAGGTTTATTAGTGGAGGGGGGTATTATGTGGACTGCAGCTGGTGTGACTAATCAACAAGAATTTTGAACACTAACCATTCCCCTCGACTATAAACACATTTTTAATTAAGTTGAAAGTTGTCAGGCTATAGACTCCTGCATCCTGAATGTGGTTTGTACAGTTAAGCAGGATAAATTGAGTCCACATGTTTGTAAAATTACTCTTTTTACAGCAGCTCATCATAAAGCTGAATAGATTCTCCTTGTGTTGCATGTTCTAAATAATAATTCTTCAAATTAAAGTGATTTAAAAAGCCATAACAATGGTTGTAAGCACTATGTACAACACATTACAGTATCTAATATACTTTATCACAGTTTTACTTGTACTTAAGCAGCTCCATTAAGGAGCTACTTTAAATATCTACTCACCTACACTTCAGAGGGAAACATAATATATGTTCCTCCACTCTACTTTACTATACTAATTACTTTATTCACACAAAAAATACATCTATATTTTGGCCACTTGTTTATACCACTACATACAGTATATAAGGTCATTTAAATTATCTCCACATTGACCAGCTTGAGCATCACAATACTGCTTACTCATTAATATATCAGTAAAAGTAATCGTAAAACAATAATATAACCAATAAAAAGGCCATTATGGCTCATGAATACTTTACTTTTGAAGAAAAGTTTGCTGAAAATACTTGAATTGACCCTTTGCTAAGCCCCTCCCACCCCCCCGCTGCTTCTCCATCAAGCTGTCAGAGCTACGTTACTATGGAGCCCACACTGTCACTACTGTCGCTATTTCAGATAGAAGGGTCTAAAATATGCGTTTGAAGGATATATCCAGGATGTCAAACTGATGCAGCAGTGAAAACAGGCTGAAAAGATAAATATAGAAGCTCAAGCTACAGATCACAATATTAAAGTGAATAACATCTGAAATTGGATGGTAGTCGATGGAGCAGAGCTGGATGCTATGCTTTGATTGGCCAGCCTGCGTTCGAGGGGCAGGACTTAGCAAAGTCAATTGAATGATGACATTTTTTTGGTAAATATTTAGACAACTTCATATGTTAAATACTTCAACAGCTGCTTTTTACATTAAACACAAATTTTAAAGGGTGCAAACAACTGAGGTGATGTGAGCACAGAACAATCTGGTAAAAGACTCACCTTCTCGTTTTTATCATGTCACTATGCATGAACTGAAACATAAAAAATGTATTTAAATAGGACACCAACACTGGAGCTAGTGTGAGCATTAAACGGATGAATCGCGATACTTTAACGTCGGGTGAAAGACTCTCACTTTCTTGTTTATGTTATTTCAGTATGCTGTCAGACAGTCCAGGAAACCAAGACTGGGCAGTTTTCTTGCTAACATCTTTGCATCCCGTTTCTGCAAATGACTCCCAGGCGGCTTTTCCTCCCCTGCAACACAGAGTGGGATTTACAACGAGATTATGGGGCTCCCCTTTGACCCCAGAGGCTGTGTTCAGCAGCAGTCACATTTTTTTTTTTTTTTAGACTCATTCAGAGCTCCCTCCCTCTCTCCCACCATCCATCCACCGACTGCCCCCAGAACAATGGCTTATTCTCCTGCGCCAGAGCAGCATTACGGGGCCTGTGGCTTGGCAGTGCAGTGGGCCTCCGATTTCAACCACATGTACTGCACTCAAATCAAAAGAGTCAGCCCTGGCAGTATGGCCGCATAGCTGAGGGAGACACAGAGAGAAAAAGTACAAGCACAGGAGGGGCGGGGAGAGGGAGGGAAAAATAAAACCAAGTGATGTAAAGAGTAAATAGTCGAGGCGACGGGTGGGAGAGAGAGAGAGGGAGGAAATATGGAGACAGTAGGAGTTAGAAAGAAAAGTTGACGAGCAAACGGCTTTAGCGCCGTGAGGTCAGGACACGGAGAGGTCAGGTCTCAAGGGAGCCATTTTGGAAGGCAGTGAGGGATAACCTTGCGTTCACCCCCAAGCTGGCTGTTCTCATTGAACTCCTACTGTAATTTCCAAATCCCACGGACAGTAGCATTTCAATGGAGTCTAAACACGCCGACAATGCTCACTCCAGGCAGATCTGTAATTTTTTGTTTTGTTTTTTTGAGGCGCTCCAAATGTTTGCCCAGTCATCTGGGGCCCTCAGCGAAAAAAAAAAAAAAAAAAAAGAAAGATTCGCTGAAAGTTTACGAAGAGGTTAAAAAGCGAGCTGAAAATGAAAACACCGGGTGTTGCCAGTGTTTTCCAAATGATTGCTCAGTCGTCTGGCGCTGAACCCGGCGTCTGCTTGGGCCCGGGCCGATACATCTGGGCCTCGGAAGTTCACTGTCAGATACAATTTGAACGTCAGAGGCGATCGTGTCATTAATGTGACAACCCAAACTTGGATGCTTTTACCTTTTTTTCTCCTCCGGTGTGATAAGGAAGTAAGAGAGGCCACAAACACACCGTGAAGTGTGAGGAAATGTGTTTTTTTTTTTCTTCCAATGAGATCTTCAGTGCAAACAGGTTGCACCCGGCAGATACTTGGACGCTGCTTTGACGTTTGCCGTGATCTATCTCCTTTAATATCTGCTAGAGTGATGTAGCTTTCATTGTGACCATATTTCATGGAAGAAATACAGAGAGGTTATCGCTGCAATGAAGTGCAGCGCGGCAGCTTTCCTGTGGGAAAAGAGCCGACATCATGGAAGCACTTAATCTAACCAGATTGAATGCCCAAATTGCAACGACGCTGAAGTCCCCTTTGTGAGCTCTGTGGGAAGAAAAGTGCATTCGGGGACAGCAAAGGTTGTTGCGTGAGGTGACCAAGAGCATATTAAGCCCTGGCATCAGCTCTGCGGTTGTTTGTAAACCGGTGGACAGTTCCTGGAGGGAGCGGGGGGGCATTTGGCAACGGCCCGACGAGGTAAACTGAAAGCCTAACGAGAGCTAAAGCAACCTGACACCCCAACAGATGTTCCAAAATCTCAGGAGACCCTGTTTCCAATTTGACATAATTTACTCTCACTCCCTTGCCCTGCTGCTTAATCTTAATTTCTTTATCCCAACTAGCAGAAACTGGTGGATTCCCAAGCAGTTTTTTTCAGACTTAACTAGCCTGAATTGGGGTTGAAGGTGAAGTGCAACGTTGGGGGGGGGCAAGTCCATGAATGCATAATGAGAGGGGATGGGAGGGATGGGAGGGAGGGGATAAAGATGTGCTTTCACAGTCAGTGTTCCCTATTGTGACAATTTCCTGTAAATGGTGAACATCTGTAGCTATGGAAATCCATGCAAGTCATGATTGTTTGATGTCAAGCTGTTGTCAAGCTGGATTTATTTAGATAAAATGTGTCAGAATAACAGAGTTCGCGTCCTCCAAGTTGTAGGTTTTGCTCCATAAATCTGATCAAAGCTCACTGCAGATAAAGCAAGAGTCACATCTGCTTCGGTTGAATCTAAATCAAACGGAATTTGCAGGAAAGATAATATGAAGATCAGTCGTCCTTGAGTCCAAATGCTTCACCCAAAACCTTCATTTTACCTCAAAGTAAACAATGATGATGTCCAGAACGCCGGGGATGAGAAATAAATTCACAAGTTTACAGGACGGGTTGTCAGTCGGTGGACCTTTACTTGTACAGACACATCTGGAGCTCCAACTTAGCCAAGTTTGGACATAAGTGTGTATTTACTCAGACTGAATTCACACATCACTTAATTAAAACAGATTGCATCAAACAAACTAGTGCTAACGTGGACATAGTGACACCCAGTAACTGCTGGGTGGAGCTGTTCTCTAGCTCACTGAGCTTACTGAAATAACTAACATTAACCATCTTGGCTTTTTTGCAACCAATGAATGGAAGTGATCATATTTGAACAGTGGAGGAATGGCGTAAAGACGCCGTATATGGCTCTATTAGGGTAGCTACCGGTCAATCAAAAGGTAACCCAGCCATAAAGCATACCCCGCTTTATGGTCTGTTTTCCTCGAAATGGGACCATAATTTACTAAATGAAACTAGAGATTGAGACCATAAACTCATGTTTACAATGTTTACTGAGGTAATAAATCAAGAGAGAAGTAGAGTCATTTTCTCATAACCAACCAGAGGAGTCGCCCCCTGATGGCAAGTAGAGAGAATGCAGGTTTAAGACACTTTCGCATTGGCTTCACTCCACCTGGTCTGAACACAAAGCAAGTCTTGTTGTAAGTTATGTTACATGAAACTAGCTTGGAGCTAGCTTCACATAGAGCATGGTGGAAACCAATCCTGGCCGACAAACTTACAAAAGACTGAAACAATTTCCTCATATCTCAACATGGAAAAATTCTGCATGAATGTGACAGCATAAAAAAATCTCGTATTTATCTCTGGAAACTCTTGACGGATAAACTGAATCCCACTGATCTCTGATATTCAGTCATTGAAACACAATCTATCTTCTCGGCAGCTGAAGCTGAATCCTCTTCAGCGTCTCATTGTCCCAACAGTTGGCCAGATGATAGAGAAATCCCAATATGCTGTTTATCCTCAGCAGTAATATGTTATGTCTTCAGCAAGTGGCCGGTGACAGTCCTCCCTACATTTCTGTAACGGGATTCGACTGGCAAATCTCCCCCTTACCCCTTTGACTTTTTCCTTATTTTTCCAAGCTGGCCATAATTTAGGTCTGTAAAATTGGCTACAGTTTAACATGCTTTGGTAAATCTCCAGGTCCGACTACCGTACGCCGCCTCCTGACAGACGTTGACCACACCTGTGCTGTTCAAACAGCTCTGAGTTATTTAGTATTCTGCGGATGTTTCACACCATTTCAAAAAGATTAATACAAATCTATTTAAAATGTCTCAGTGCTGCACAGTGTAAAACAGTAGGGCCTTGTGTCAATGTGTGAAAAAAGCAAACATTTACATGAAATAGTTACCAGCTAAAGTTCATGTTGGGAGTCTATATTTTACTCTGAACAAAGAGTTAAATGTGTGTAACAGCCAGATGAGGGCACGCTGACAGATTCAATTAGGGCGCTGTTTTGGAGTTGTGTAATATCTGCAGTGTTTCTGACAATCCTCCACCCCCCACCTGACTGATTTAATAATCTGAATTATGTCTTTGCGTTTTGCCGGGGCCTAATGGCGAGCTAGCACAGCTTGAGTTCCTGTTGAAGGCCTGGCCTGAGCAAAAGCTAACAAGAGAGGTATTTACATTTGGATCTCTGGTAGAGTACTTGTCCATGTGGCACAAACGCCCGACGGTGAGAGAAGTGACCTCGTGGTCCGAGAAGGTGGCCTGTTTGATTACGTGAAGCAGCTGGTAAAGAAGAGATCTCGGCTGCTCTGTTACTCTTCAAGAGCTCTTGAGCAAGGCACCAGCTCCATTAGGGACGTTGAATGGTAAGGGGCTGAAGTAAAAGAGCAGCTGCTCCCGTGTAAAAACAACTTCTACACACAGCTTACTGCTGGAAATCGTGGTTTTAATTGGAACTAGTCAAAACAGAAATAAAATCCTAATTAGGAATTTGCAACAGTTGTTATTTTTAGGAGGTTAGTGAAAGGTTCACTTAGAATAAAATCACGGTTATATGCTAGTCTGCCTAATTTGAATATAACCGAGACCAATAAGTCAAGTTGCATTATCACTGGGATTCAAGATATATGGGGGCTTCGTTTTTCATGTTTGTTGCCTGTAATGGTTTTCAGTCCACAAACCAACTCTTTGTATGAAGTGTCCTGGTTAGTGGTGTCACAAAAACCGATACTTTGGTACC
The DNA here is from genome assembly GCA_016806645.1 of Ophiodon elongatus. Classification (NCBI taxonomy): domain Eukaryota; kingdom Metazoa; phylum Chordata; class Actinopteri; order Perciformes; family Hexagrammidae; genus Ophiodon; species Ophiodon elongatus. The sequence goes on along the minus strand of JACSYO010000770.1, from coordinate 613,278 downwards.
AAATCAATGCCTGAACCCAAAACTGGGTTCAGGCAGTGATACACTGATTTAAGGCCGTCTAATACTGGTTTCAGGCAGTTTAATACTGGTTTCAGGCCGTTTAATACTGGTTTCAGGCAGTCTAATACTGGTTTCAGGCAGTTTAATACTGGTTTCAGGCCGTCTAATACTGGTTTCAGGCGGTTTAATACTGGTTTCAGGCAGTCTAATACTGGTTTCAGGCAGTTTAATACTGGTTTAAGGCCGTCTAATACTGGTTTCAGGCAGTCTAATACTGGTGGTCTGTGAAATCTCATTGTGTATTTCTTATGTATTCCTTGCATCTTACCTCAGTTCTCTATAAATTAAAGCCACACTTTCACAAAAAGAAAGTCCTGCGTTCACATTTAATTCCCGGTCTCTTCTGAATTGAATTTGCCGGCTTGGCATTTTTCCTAGCAGCCTGCTGTGGTCCATTTTAAAGCATAGGTAACAGGTGAACATTCAGTTGAATGGCTTTGGGTGGTTGGATGTCTGCTATAAAAAAACAGCCACCAAACCCCCGAGCAGCCGTGAAACATTCAGCAGCAGAGGACTCAAATATGTTCTGGATTTCTGCTTAACTGAATTTATTATTTTGAGCTGCACTCTTTTCCCTCCTGGTGTCCTTAATGAAGACCTACAGACCGAATGGTATTAGCTCGGAGGCATCTACATATAATAACATCCCTCTCTTTGTACACCTGAACACGGCAACGCATGATTCCCCCCCCAAGCTCTTTTTTCCACATTTAGGCCCCGCTTCATTAAGGGAGCTTAGACAAACTCACCGCACATGGCAACGTGTCGACTGAGGAGGAATAACGGCGGCGACTCCAGTTTCAAATTCCTGACCACTTGTCCTGAACTCCGCAGCAGACGTCCCTCATGAACAAAGGGTGCGATGACAAAATAAATACAGCAGGAGGCTAATGAGTGTGTTTAGGTTATATGGCCTGAAGAAACACATGGGTATACCCAAAAACACTGCTTTACGCTAATTACTCCCCAGACGACTTGTACGAAATAATAATTATGATGAGAAACTTTATTTGTTCAGCAGGTTTTCAAAAACAGTTGTGCAGAACGTGGCAAGACGTCATGTACAAATGAGTGAAATGTGGGGTTTTTTTTGCAACAAAACATCACACAATTAGACTTGTTTGTGCTCTGCGTGGTCATGTATTAAATGTGTTTATGTATCACTCAGTAAATTATTGCGTTACGCTCCTGGCCGGTTGATTTACATCACGTTTGATCGCAAAACTTAGTAGTGCAGCTAAAGAACAGTTACAGCTTAAAGACTTTCCAAATCAGGGGCCACCAACGCTCCGGCTTAAACGCACCAACAAGGCTTCTTTTTTTTTTTTAAATGGTGTTGTTTTCACATTAAGTGTGTATAGAATAAGTACAGGTTATTAAGGCGTTGGACAGCCGGTTGCAGCTTGGCAGGCTGTTGGCGGAATATAAACAATACACAGGGCAATTATTTCAGGCCCGCTTATTAGAAGGGCTACAGATGTGTTTCATATTAATCACTGTGGTTACGTTTGACTCCTTTTTCTCCCCATGCGCTTCTTCTGCTCCCGTTTTTTTCAGATGAGGGCCGAGTGCTCCATCAAATCGTCGTTACCGCCTGCTTCTTATTCCACATGAGAAGTAAAACTACTTCCAGTGTGCTTAATTAAAATGCTCGACAGCGACTGCGCTCTGGTTGTATTTTCCAGGATGACACCAGAAAGCTTTTAACTTGTATTTTGTTGTATTTCTCTTTTACAGGATGCCCTGTTTAACATACATACATGTAGAGATTTATGTCTGCGTATGTTTTATTGTTTTTGAGCACATTTCTGCGAAAGCAATTGCCCACTTTTGGGAGAAATAAAATTGAACCTTGTACTGTGATTTACTACCTGAGCTAGTAGCAGGTTTTTTTTATGATAAATAACAATCCAGCCTTAAAATAAAGTCAACTTTGGGTTTTATTCCAGGCTTTGTGATGGTTTCAACCAGTATTAAACTGCCTAAAACCAGTATTAGACTTTGTGTTGTATTTTGTATCTTCATGCATCCTGCAAAATGTTTAAATGCTGCTTTACTCTTATTACACTAGCTGACATACAGTAATATGTGTGAATTTGACAGCAACTATGACGTTCTCTAAAACTGCTCAGCATTTGAACATGCTGTGAAATGATGTGTTGTTAAGGCCTGACTGTTCTTAGCGAAGCAATTTATCATGTTTACGTCACTTTTCACCTTCGCTCGAATAAATCTTTATTTAGATACAGTTATATGCATTCAGGCCTTTGCAATGGAAAAAAAACCTGGAGTTCTATATTCTGATGATTAGATCTGTCAGTTGAAACCTCTAAAAAAAAAACTACGCCTCTAAATGTGTAATTTTGTTTTTCTTGGTTTAAGTATTTCTCAGGTGTAAAGTTACGTATTAGAACGTTTTTAGCAGCAGTTATAAAAAAGATCCTTAAACTGAACCAAATGATTTCCCTGTTAATGTTTCTAAATCAGTGATGCTCACAGTATGAAACATGCAACTGATAAAAATCAATGCACACAATGTTGCATTCATTGAAAATCATCAACAAACCATAAAAAGACGAAGTGTGGCATGCAGGGAAAACTGTTTTTCTCCAGCTCCCTTATGCAGTAAGGAGGTGAAGGAATGAAACGACAAAGATTTATTATTAATCATTTTGAAATGTTTGAAAGCAACCTGTCAATCACATGGTAGCCCCGCCCTAAAGAATACTCTGCTTTATGGTCTATTTGACTCAAATGGACCATAATTTACTAAATGAACATCATGCTGTATTGAAGAAGACCTGAAACTAGAGATTGAGACCATAAACTCATGTTTACAATGTTTACTGAGGGAATAAATCAAGAGAGAAGTAGAGTCATTTTCTCATAGACTTCTATACAACCAGAGGAGTCGCCCCCTGGTGGTCAGGAGAGAGAATGCAGGTTTAAGGTGCTTTCCCATTGGCTTCATTATCCAAGTTTCTGTGAAGTTTAAGAATTTTAGCTCGTGGAAGCAGCTTCCTTTGGTTTGTCTGTTAGCTCATTGACAGGAGGTGGAGTGTAATCTTACCGAAGACAATATTAGCTGCTGTTAAAAGAAAGAGGAAATCACAAAAATACAAGTAGGAATAAAAAGCATTCTACTGCAGAAGATGCATTTTTTAAATGTTTTATTGGCATCAAAGCCAACGTAAGTTTAACAACATCAGAACATTAGCTGGTACTGTCAGTTATCATGTGAGTGAGGGAGAAGTGAAGAAAGTCTGCTGCTAACTCCTGAGTGCTAATTATTTTCACCGTAGGTGCAGTCATTTATTTTCAGGCCTGAGCAAAAGCATTAAAGTGTTGAAGCATCGAGACTTTGCTGTAAAACTTTACGCCAGCTGGATTCAGCTGATTTTACAAGCCCTCACTGTACCACTAAATTAAGTGCTGGGCTGTATTCTCGAAATTATTTTTAGTTTTAAGGTAATGAATCAGGCATGAATCATTGTGAGATTTGTTGAACTCTTGAGGTGAAATACAAATTTACAATAAAGACAGCACCCAGTCTGCTTGGAATGTCATAAATTGCTGTAGATTAAAGTTTAATTACACTTTTAATAGTCAGGAAAAAAACAACAAAGTGACAGATGCATGAGAAGAACTCTTGATTTAGATTACAAATGGTTGCATGATTTAAAAGTGAGATCAACAGCAGGTATTCATCTATTAAGAGACATGACTTCATACTAAACGGAACGTAAAATGTGCTCCAATATTCCATATTCACTGATGTTTGGCTCAAAACATCCAGGGCTTTAATTGGCTATGGCCGATATGGTTGCTGGGTTTGATTTCCATGATGTCACACGTTGGTAAAAGTGGAGACGTGCCGGCGGTGACAACTGTGGATGACTAATTTGAACGCGCCGCTGCCAAAGAAGCCAAGAGAAATAGGTAGCAGAGTGCCCACCAACTCAAAATAGCTCTCAAATGTTCTTGGAGTTGTGTTTTTCCTGCAGGATTCCCATTGGACGCCTTAAATCAGGGAACTTGTCAGCAAATGTGTTTATGAGGCAAAATGTAGTTGGAGGTTTTCCAGACAGCTGAGCGGACGTTAAATCATCCAAAAGTTACATCTCAGGCGTTTTTTCCCTCACAGGAAACGAAAAATTGTTTTTTTTTTTTTTTTTTAACAGCAACGATGTGGAGAGTAACACCGTTTATTTTTATTCTGAAGTGGTTTGTAATAAAATGATTAATTCCTGTGAGCGTCCCCAAGTCGGATCTGTGTGAAAGGGTCTTATTTAAAAACCACCACTGGGGGCAGCAAAGTGGGAGATCTTCAAATCGGACACATAGCGGCTTTAAAATAGTGGATCAAACAAAACGTAATAATAATTAGATACAACACAGTTAAATATGTTTTATTAACTACTGTTTGTGAATATCAATATGAAATCTTGAGATTTTATTAAAAAATAGATTAAACTAAGCACAGCATTAGTACAAGCAGTTTGTAAAACTTATTTTGGTTAGATGCCTGATATAAAGTTTGTGGTCAACATAAGCCGAAGAGATTTTAACGTTTTGTTCTACGACATAAAATACGTCAGCAAAAAATCCCTTTGGTGAATTTTGAATTTTTCCCGTGTTTTGAAAAAAAAGGCGGTTGCTAAAAAGTGTCTTAATGAGACAACTAAACTCCATCACGAGAACACGAGTCCTCCTTCAGCTTAGCCGTGGTGACGTGAAGTCATGTGACCGTGGTGGAGTTCCTTTATTACGTGAGGCTTTTACTTCTGCTGATTGTATTTTACTCTTCAAAAAAATCATAAAATTGGTGTTCATTTGTGAAGATTATCTTGATGAACAAAACGTGTAAGTATCATAAACGTTTGTTTGCCACAGAGCTTATTTTCTGACATAATTCCAATGGACACAATCCCATTGTCTTTTTGCTAACTTCTGGGGTTGGCCTACAAAATGACTACAATTAATCTCTGCACTCTAAATCTTCATGCTGCTGCAACTCCTTCCACAACTAAAACCTCCTCCTGTGCTATATTTTTGATTTTATGTCAATGTATGTGTTTATTAATAAGTTCTTGTTGCTGCTCAAGGAGAGCCTTGTATCTCCAAATCTAACTGCATTCGCTATCAATTCCTCGACGTGAGCATCTCTGACTGACCTGTGAACCTTTTCAAACATGAGCTATGTTATTAGGAGGAATCTTATTGTTCACGGGATAAGCCCCTTGGATGAGTCGTCTAATTCCCTGAGATGAAGTGTCCTTCTCTACGTAATGTTATGCATGTCAGCCTTCATACTGATCTAATACTAATGTATGAGTCATGTTCAGGGCCGGGTATCAAACCTCAGTGATGTTTGAGACTGAACTTATTTTAAAGCACAAAAGTACCAAAAGCTGTTTTATCACACAGTAACTGATTCGAACTGATTCTACACTTTTTATTTGAACTAAAGATGCCAACATTCTTACTTGTTTGACTACAAACTTATAGCGCAAGAACTTCCACATAAAATAAAAGTTTTCAGGACAAAACGTGTTTTTATTCCTCACAGCGGTGTCGTTTTTTTTTCAGCCCTCATATGAAACTTCTGCGTAGTGAATTTAAGACACATAACACCAAAAACTAGAAATGTTTTATTCATTAATTATTGCAGGGAATGTCACATTTCTAATGAAGTCATAAAAATGTTTAACCCTCAGGCTGATTAATCCACACAGAGTCCTGTAGTACTCACACACTCATCAGTGAACGGCGTTCTTCCCACGCTTAATTGATTTCCTCGTGGTGGAAGTTTTCCAAACATGAGCTGTAAATTTGGATGGAAATGATGTGCAACCGAGGTTACGGAGTGCAAAAAACACAGTGTTTCCAATTTGCAAAGATTAAAAAATATGAGCTGTTCACACCCTAATGCTCCACTTAAATTCCGCCAGTGAGGCAAGTATTGACATTTTTAGAGTTCACTGATGAGCTGCAGTAGAGGTGAGAACAACACGGATACCTGACGCTCTGAGGAGCTGCAGTAAATTCACTGTGATGATGAGAGTGATGAGACTCCGTGTGTGTGTGTGGCCTCTGCTTTTCATCTTTTAACACTTTGCTCCCCAAAACGATGCAGCTAAGAAACATCTGTTTGACTAAACCATCGCCCATTCACGAACTATTTTCTAAATCTAAGAATCAATGGACTCGTGGGTGACACATATTGGTGATTTATAACACTGCAGCCTTGAAGATTAACAGCGATCATCAGTTATTTTAAAGAGTCATATTTTAACGCATCCTTACAGAACGGTTCGGGAGATATATTATAAAAAAACAACACATTTTTCGAGAGTTTTCCTACGAAAGTCTAGAAACGCGGGTCAATTTCCGCTCGTTTCATGCCTACTGTCTTTTCTAAATATACCTCCCTCTTCTCAGGAAACAACCTAGTTAGGTCTAGGCAACAAAACTACTTAGGTTTAGAAAAAGGTCGTCGTTTGGGTTAAAATAGCTACGGACGAAAGTTACGTGACAAATAAATCAACATTGACTTCTACAGAGGTCTCCTGGGTGATAGATCTGTTTGTTGGACCCATTCGACAACTATTGGGTGGATTGTCATGAACTTTGGTTCAAACATCCATGTCCGCCCTCAGGATGACGCGAGGAGGCGTAAACGTGCTAAAATGACGTTAGCATTGTCATTGTGAGCGTGCTGACATTTCCTACTTTGTATTCATGTAACGAATATACAAATGTCAACTAGATGGTAATCTGCATAAGAACCCAAACAAAAAAAAAGTTGTTTATAATACTTATAGAGATCAATTTGACCCGGAGAGACGTGATCACTGCATAACGTATTTGATTTTGTCGACAAACATAATCTGAAAAAAAACAGCGAGATGTTGCTCAGAGGGGAAAAACCGGTGTCCGGTTGGAAAATCCCCACGGCGTCCTCTTATCCAATGTAGAATGGGCTCAATGTTTGGTATAACCAGAATCATGGCATTAAGAAACACATGTAGAGCAGAGCAGCTACTCCTTCGCATTGAAAGGGGCCAGCCGAGGTGGTTCTGATCAGGATGCCTCATGGACGCCTCCCTTTAGGGGCTTTGTGTAACTGGTAAGAGGCTCCGCGCTGGAGGGATTGTACGTCTCATCAGGGAACGCCTCGTGGTTCCCCAGGACGAGCAGGAAAGCGTTGCTGCCCCTCGTGACATGACCCCGGATAAGCGGAAGATAACAGATGGATGTAGAAATGCATAAACATAAAATATACGTGGTGGGTACTTTACAAAGAAGGAGAAGTTCTGCAGCGACTGAGTGACTTTGCTAAATGATATGTCAAAGACAAATGTGATTTTTTTGTTTGTATTGTGTCAGAAATATCTTCAGTATAGCATTACATGACATTTTTAATGCAATTTGGTATCCGTCAAGTTGTGCAATCGTATGTTACTGATTGTTATCATCTCCGCTGGATGACACCAGTGGAAAATCCGCAATGTGTATTGCAGGGGAATTGAACGATAAATCATGTAAGTGAAAATATCCTCCATTAGGATTCGTCTTGACAGCATATCATTACTACACTATTAATCTTTCAGATATCCGATCTGTTGTAAAAAAAAGTCTCGTCTGCAGTATTAAAGCTCGTGGGAATAGAGGCGCATGAGAGCGTATTCTCAAACAGCTACTGGTGAGGATTTTCTTTTCATTCAAACAAAGTCTTTTGTGGTTGTGTGATTTTGTTTATTGGTAGCAATCCATCACTGTCTTTTTAAATGATTGCAAGGTCATGTAAAAGGTAATTATGACTGTGTGTGATTCTGATTTGAATTTGGCACGTTTGTGGGAAAGGGAGTTCCCCCGTGTGTCTTTGTTCTTACCCACTCTCTCCCAAGTATAAAGCATGAAGCATCAGTGTGCCAGCAGAAGGAAAGCGTCTCATCTTACGATAATGAGCTGGAATATTCCCGCTACGGTAAACATGAACATAAACAACATGTCGAATTTGTCAGCAGGCGTTTCACAATTCCTTACTTGAAGACTGGAGGCTTTATGACACATCTGCAGTATTTTCCACCTCTTTTTGTGCACTAGACGTCTCCGGTAGCAGTGTGGAAGTGTTGAATGGTTTTCAGACACACATGATCACAACACCTTGGCTTCCAGTTACTCCCTGGATGAACCGTTTGAGGGAGATTCCTTGGCCGTGTTTGATTTGGACGCATCGGAATTTTTCTCAGGTTTTCGACATCTTTGATTGATGAACTTCTTGGGATATTCAATGGCTGCTTAATTAGAAGGTTGAGTTAAGCCACTGGAAAATAGTCTATGTTGCCTTTGGTTTCTTTCCTCTGTTAGAATAAAAGCTGCGTTCACACATCATTCTACTGCTGCTCACTCAAAGTCCTACTAAAAATTATGCCATATGTCAGATTTAAATAAACAAAACACATCTACTGCCCTAATTTTACCCCCAATTTCAGACCACACAAAAATAAAAGAGTTAACAGCCATGCTCCGTGAGGCTGTACTTATGCGCAGTGGGGCTAAAGGCTAACATCAGCATGCTAGCACACTCAAAAACACTAACGCGCTAAGCTAACTTTTGGTGATTAGCACTAATAAAGTATTTTTGTAGACCAACAGGAAGTTAGCATCACACTGGCTCCCTCAACAACAAGCATAATGGGATTTTTATTGCAGAAAATAAGTTCTGTGGCAAACAAACACTTATATTTCAGTAAGATAATCTGAAGGAACTCCACCATGGTCACATGTCTTCACGTCAAACGACTTCTTTAAGACACTTAAAAGCTTCTAAATTCACCAGAGGGGTATTTACTGACCTATTCTATATTGTAGAACTAAACACTAACCACAGATCTTATTTCAGACATCTAACCCAAAAACACATTCAAACAACACATAGATAAGGGGACTGAAAAGTGCTAAAATGCCGACTCATCCTGCAGCACTCTATTAATAAGAAGCCAGAGCTGAGGCTGGTGGGAATGTTTAGCAGGTACGAAGTTTACAGCTTAAAAATTTCCCCCAATTGGCTTGGTTGCTCGGTAACTCAAGCAGTCGCATTTTGTGTCACAGTAGTCTAGTCTGCAAAGGATACGTGCGTAAATGCAAGTCTGATGCCCAATAAAACAATACAGTACAAATAAAAACACAATTTATGGTTTTATCATTATTTTACCATTTTAATTATTATGCTAAACTATTATCATATTGTATTTATTTTCTTATTATTGGAGCTTGTGCTTTTATTTTATTGTGTCTGATGGCATGTTTCCTCTTTTACTGCTGTTAATTTAATGATTCTGTATCGTGTTATCCTTATCTTAATGTGTAGCGCTTTCTTTCATGTTTTTCTTTTCGGCGTCAGGTAAAACTTGGAATGACTAGTTGTTAAAAATTAGCTCCAATAAAACTGAATAAATCATATTTAATAATGATGACTAGATTTTTTTATAAGTTCTTAAATGATTTCACAAATGTTTGATTGTTTATGTATTAAACACAATTTGTTTGTGATTATTAATTTCTAAATGATACATATATATAAAAAAATAGAAATAATATTTACCAGAGGCTATAATAAACATATCTAATTTCTTGTTGTTTTCCCACATCAACCTTCTCGAAAATAACAAAGAAAAGAAAACATTTCCTGCATATTTCACTGTCACCTGTCAACATCTGGTCTACGAAATCCCTGACGACAGACAGCCGTAAACCACTTGGCACCGTTCTCTCTCAACATATTATTGTGTTCGCAAACCAACACCACAAAACTGAAGGATTTATGAAGTGGGGCAGACTGAGAGGGATGAGTTTGGTGTTGACCTGTGCTCACATGGAGAGTTTACCACAGGAGAGTTGCGCAACACTGGATTCACCAAGTCGGGGCCAATAAAAAGGTGATTTGTCAATTTGGTTCAGGTTTTTCAAAGACGTGACTTCCTGTCAGGTACATTACACTCTATTTATTCGCGTCTCATGAAACTTCTAACGTGTTAACAGCCTGGACAGACATACTTTCCCAAAGAAAATACACTTTTTGTCAATTAGAAGGTGTAAATACCAATTCTTTTTTTTTTTTTTTACACTGAGCTCTCCAGAGAAGTCGTGCTGCCGTTCCCCCTTTTTTTTCACACTGGTGGAAAAAAAGAAGAAGAAAATACCTCAGCCATGTGTTCCAAATCAAATGGAAATGATGGAATTAAAATGAAACGGGGCACTCAGATAACCATTTAATTAGCGCTTGTGGTAGCGATCAGGATGAAATCCAAGAGTGGAATCATGCGGTGTATTTCCTTCAAGCCATCAAGACTATTGCATGACCGAAAAACGGGGCGCTTCCAAACCTCGGCCCGCAAAGGACTCATTTCACGCCTGTTATAACGCTATGGCACCTGGTGCCTCACGGTCGATCACCGTGTGGGAGCGAAGATATGGATTTCTTGTATGAAAATCTAAGATTAGATCGGATTTTAGTGGAGTTTCCTATTCGCTCAGCGTGAGACGCCGACGCCCGAATAAAGAATGCATCGAGAGAGAGAGAAAGAGCGAGAGACCCGCTCCCTCGCACTGCACACTTTTTCATTGACATTCAGTATTTTTTTTACACGCCGTTGGATTTTAAAGAGCCATGGAGGTATTCGGCACTACAGCGGCGAGGCCTGAAGGAAAATAAAGAAATCTCTCACCTCAGCCTAAACACGTAGTAGCGCAAGTACATAAACAATGTGAGGTTGGAACGATCGTTTCAATCAGGCCTCGTAGCCAAAACACAAACGCAAAGTCTTCCGGGAGTCGGGGCAGGGCCTCCTGAAGCCCTCCGAAGTGCTGAGAGTCCCACTCACATTTACAGCGTTTTGTGTAATCATCGCCTCTCCGACGTGATGAAAGGGCCAATTAACGAGATGGCGAACGCGGAGCTCATAACGCAGCCCCTCTCTTCAATTTCCCATTTACGGCTTCCTCCCCGGGCCGGTGTGTCATTGTGGAGTCGGAAAAAAAAGAGAAACTATCTCTCTCACAAACAGGAAGTGGTTTCCAGACCAAGAAGCCTGATAAAATCCACCAGGAAAATTCAACAGGGACATTCGCAGGGCCCCAACCGATTAGATAATATCTAACTGGATTATGTCGTCTAAATGCACACTGAATTATAGCTCCCTAAAAAAAATGTAAGACTGAAAAAAAGCAATATTACATCAGATGAAGAGCAGGTTATACGTGGACACCAAATTGATAATGTACATCTTACTCGGACTCCATACATAATCAGGATGAAATACATTATTAGTGGCTGAAAGAGTCACAAAATATATCCAATAGATACAGGCAATGTTATTATAAAACATTATGTCCGCAATTAATGAAACGGTGAAAATAAAGACAGTAAAATCAAATAATCTTTTAGGCATGCAGGGTTTCTATCCATTCATATGCATTTTGATTGAGACATAATAAGAAGACCAATCTTCCCAAAAAGATTAGAAAAAAGCCGAGTTCATACAGTTGAAGGTTAATACTTTAAACCAACCACCTGTTGAGATTCACCTTATCACCTGTAACTTGGTATTTGTTCCTCATCGTCAGGCTTGTATAAACTTTGTGACTTTCTGTTTGTAGCATCATTTACTATGAATTACATTTTACCACTTCATTTTAAAACTTCCATCAACCTTCTGCAGGTTTCAGTAGCGGCAACGCGGCACATCTGAGCACGTTGAATTGCATGTCACCAAATATAAAACAAAAAAGTTCATTCTTCTAAAGGACCGAAACTCAAACTACAGTGTTTATGATTTGTGCGAGTCCTTCTCTAAATCACCAACATCTTGTGACAGCTGGAGACACATTCAACAAGCTGCCAGGAGGATCGTGGTTACGTTGTATTACATCTTTTAGTGTGAAAAGACAAAAACAACAACTTCTTTCTACCTTATGTGGATAACAAAGCCAAGGCAAGTTTATTTGTACAGCACATTTCAACAACAAGGCAATTCAAAGTGCTTCACATAAAACCATTGAAAGCATCAAACAGAATGCAAAAGAAAAGATTTAAAAACAATTTAGAACATTCAGTAAAACATTAAAAAGCTAAAAAGAAAGTAGAATAAACAAACTACTGCATCCTCTTGTATCCTATCGTGGTGCTGTCTCATAAAAGGGTGGGGTGGGGGGGGGGTAGGGGTGGGGGGGGGGGTAGGGGTGGGTGGGCATTTGTTTCCTGCTAGAATAATCTGTTCAGATACTGGGACAGCCATGATCGCATCATCACTGTTGGCTGTTAAAGTGTGAGAAACGGAGCGTCCCCTCGTTGCACTGTGCGTCGAGTAACCGTTAATGTTTATCTCGTGAGTTCTTGGAAGGTTGCGTCGCTCTTGGCTTTGCGATGAAAGGCTGAAGGGGGGGAGAGATGTTCGTCTGGCCAATTTGACTCGACAAATATTGTGCTGAAATACAACTCTATGACTGTATGTGCTCAACCTCTCTTCCGGCGTTGAAAAGCCGTGTGGCTGCGAGGCTCGGCCTCGGCTTCCTGCTATTGACGGCCGGCCCGTTGTTTTTACCCGCTCAAACCAAACACAGAACACTGTGTGTGTGTGTGTGTGTGTGTTTGTTTGAGGGCCATTTATGCAGTTTTGATTTATACACAAGCAGCAGTAGGGTTAGAATCTACTCCTGATTGATTTTCTGAGAGGAGCTGGTGAGTTCAAGCCTCAGAACTGGGTGAAAAATCTGGATTTTTTTTTTTCCAGCAATGACTCGAGCTTCAACTTATCCTCCAGTTTCTAACAAAACTGTGGTTTTACATTTTACCCAGGTGTTAATGTGTATAACGTCCGTACGAATGTGAAGCAGGGTGTTGCTCGGAAAGAGCAAAGCTGGAAGGAAGGCAAACCTCCATCAACACTGAACGCTTCTCCAAAGCAGCAGCTTCCATAACAGTTTGTCTGTTTGTTATTATTTAACAAAAAAAACAAAAAAAAAACAGCACGCGATGTGCAGTTTTTTTTTTCAGCCAACGACTTGGAACGACCCAGACGCCTGACTTGAATGCAGACACCATAGTTATGGACAAAAAAGAAAAACACAATAAAAATCAGCACCAAAAAGCTCACGAAGTGATCCGTCTGACGTTGTTTCGGCCAAATCCATTAATCATTAGCAGACCGAAAGCAACAGCTCCTCACTCATTGTCTGTTCATGCAGTTAACTACCGCGTCATCGGGAGCAAAAACACAACAAGACGAACTGACATTAATTGAATTGGGTCTGCTCTGTTTACAGCACTTTTTTTTTTTACAGTTTTCTAACTAGGTTTTGCAACAAATAAGCAACAAAATATGAAATTTACAACGGAATATAACATAAAAAACCTATAAACATTCTACAGTACACACAGTATGTACGATAAAACACGTGTGGTGCTCCATTGCTAATGAGTCCATATTTTATTTAAGCCAGTTATTCATACTGCAACAGTCTTTTTTCTTGGTTTTCTATGAGGATGTAGTGGAGCGTGTAGATGCAATAAGGAGCTTTGTTTACTTTTTCTACTGTCAAGTAGTTTTTTCCGGGTAAACATGCTGCTGGACAGCAGGGAATCTCTACATCTCGTATTAAAGACTGCTGGTGCGACACATTTAACCGTAATTAAAGACTCCATTCTCATCAGTACAGGTCAGAAAACAGACGAGATGAAGCACCACCGTCCTGCAAAGTAAACATTCAGTCATTTCATTCCTTTACAAGTGTGAAATGTTGAGTTGAAGCTCATTTGGTCAGGTTTAACGATCAGAGTTTCCATTGCCTTTACTGCCATGGAGGCAGAATAAACAGGAAACTAATGAAACTGTAAACTTAAGCATCAATAACTTTTACGTGCAACACTTGGCATTCGGCACATCGAGTGTAACACTGGTAAACAATCTGTAAACATGGAAGGGAAGGTCCAGACAATCCAGTGTAAAGTCATGTTAATAATTATTTGTTTGTTGGGACTTTTCCACGAGAGACGTGTATCCATGGTAACAACACAGGCATGTTGAGTTACTGTATGAGCTGTCGGCTTTAAGAATATATCACCTCGGAAATAAATCAACCCGCGACTGTTTGTTTTGGCTCCTGATCACACTCGTCTGTAGCGCTGCCATGTAATGTGGTAACACCTATGTTGAAGTCGTGTGATGTGGTTCTGCGAGCCATATGTGGAATCTGCACAAAACACTACGGCACGATTCAATAAAAAAAAAAAAAAAAAAAAAAAAAAAAAGAAAACAGAAGAGAGGTTTGACTTTTCTCAAAAAATTAATTTTCAACAAATGTTATGAATGGCTTCATCGCCAAGTATCATTTCAGGTAATAAACTGTGGCATCTGTGCTCTTGATGAGGCCGCTTTTGAACGCGGTCCATGCTTTCGCACGCAACTTTTGTCTCCCAGCAGGTGCTCCGGTGATGCATGCGCAAAGAGGCTGTTTCTAATGTTTTCTTGTTATTGCGTTACCACACTATGAGGTCAGATGAGCAGGTTTCCGAGATTGGGAGGTTAAGGTTTATGGCCCGAGACCACAAAGAAAATCTAATATCATTTTTTTCATTTTTCTTTTTTTTTTATGAGCGGGAGGGATGTGGTGGAACATAAAACGGTGGGGAAATATGTTCAAAGACGGAGAAATGAGTTGATCAAATGAAGAACATGTATATTGTTTTCCATCACAGACCCTCTTTTTGTGCTCTCGACAGCAGCAAAACAATATAATAAATGAGCAAAGAAATGAAGCTCACGAACGCTCTGAACTAGAGACGCGTGGATACACCAGTTTGTGTGAGTTTTATTTTCCATGTCTGCATTAAAGTCCACATAACGTTAGACGACGGCTCATGTCCAGAATGTTAACGCCTACAAATAAAAGTGTCGAGAAGTTGGATTTTAAGTGTGCATGAGTACATATAGATGTGCATATAGACGTTTAATGTGTCCGTTTTGGACTGCTGTCGCTGTATCAGGGACTTAAGTGGCCTTCTGTGATCTCAAAAACCGTCCTTACAAAAGATAGTGGTCAGTTATTACACCTCCATTGAACTCAAGACATACTGCTCAGGGTTTTTTCTTTTAATTTGACTCCCCTGTTTTACCGTCTTGGGACTTAATTGCCGGAGCATCAGTCGCAAGCGGCTACGCTAAGTAATGAGGTCAGGGGTCAAATGTTTCTAAATTCATGGCAATCATGCAAACACATAAAAAAAAACTGCTTCAGCAAAGACACGGCTACTAGAAGTGAGTTGATATTAACCCTGACTGAAAGATATTCAGATAATCACCGTTGTGTCAACGATAATGAACATTATCATATTTTATGTTTACAGTCGGGTTACTGTACAATGTAAAGATTGTGTTAAGATGGTTTAACGTTTAAAAGCACATCACTTTAGTAACCTGGGTTCAAGGTTACTAAAACACTTGGTTAAAGTTAGGGAAGGATTGAAGGAAACACAACCATAAAAGTAGATATTTTGGGTCTTTTGAAGTGTGGTTGTATGAGGTACTTCTCCACAGCCAGTGTTTTACTTACTGTATATGGAGTTTGGAGAAACAGACATGAGTACCAGCACAGAAGCACATACATATTTTAGACACCTAAAATAATCAAATATCAGTTCAATTGCACTCTATATTAAGTATATTGTGACCGTTTTACCTCGTAATCATACGGCCCATTCCAACGCGGCTCTGAACTGAATGTGAAACTTTATCTGTGCTCTCGTCAAAGCCACCTACAATACGTTATTATGAATCCCACTGCTTTTCTTGGCAATACCCGCCCCGTGCCACAATCAACCTCTAGGATACGCCAGGCGTCCATGCTACTGTACGACTACTGACCCCGACTACTCGAGGTCAACGCCTAACCTCAATCGATCGTCTCCGCCTCAACCAGCCACGCAGGGCGTTGGACCAGATAGTCCACCACCTTGTTAGGTGTGTAAAATACATTCCACAGCAGTACATTGCTTTGCTCCTGTGCCGATGTCGTGTGAAATACTATTTATTTACCATTTCCCCGTTGAAATGACAACACATAACACTATTTAACGGGGGAACAGACTTTGACATAACTCCTGTCTGTTTCTCCAAACTGGGAGCGCACTGACCGCCATCGACTGTAGGTAATACACTGACTACTACCTCATACAACCCCACTTTAAATAACCCCAACTATCCTTTTCATACTTTTGCATCCAAGGGAGCAGATATTGTCGGGGGAAAAAAAAGGAAATAAATTCAGTGAAAACTTTGTAAATATGCTCAGTGTGACTATTTTGCACTGGCAGTAATTTAAAAGCTGGCAGTGAGAAAAACTTCCTTTTTATATTAAGAAAATGTGACGCTGGCAGCATTTGCAAATTATTGTATACGGAATTATAGAGTTGTCAGCCAATAAAGTTAAACAACGAAAACTGTGGGTAAACTGTGATCAAGTTTACTTTTAATCATTATTGGTCCCCATAACTCTGCATGTGATTATGCTGCATCCCCAATCTGCACCAAGAGATAAACAGTGTTTCAGTAATCAGTCACATCTGCTTGTCCCTGAACTCTGCTGGTCTGCATCCAAACCAGACTCGGGCTGAGGCCAGCTGCTGCTGGTAAGTGATAAATGTGCAGGTACCCGTGGTGGAAACAGCAGGAGGCGGGGAGGTAGTAATTACCTGAACTTAACAACAATATACACTGGCACTGCTTCACACTCTGTAAAAAAAATAAAAAAGAATTCCTAATATTTATTTCCATCATTTCTTTTGGAAATTATGGCCCTTGTCTGTCAGTCTGAAACCGCTGACCTCCCAAGAGAGGCCTCATTATTCCCGCGGTGGCTGCCTCTCTACCTTTGATTCCAAATAGCACCCCTGTGCGACCCTGACCTTTGACCTCGGGCAGTAACTCCTCTGCTTGCTCAGGTACCTCGGCGCCACGCTCCCGCGGGACCCGAGCAGCGCCTTTTAATTGCTTATCCTCATCTCTGTGCAGACGTTTGTGGCGATGCAACCGGTGCATCGTATAAATTTGCGGGGCCTGACGTCGGGCTTTGAGGGGGACCACTGCCAAGCAATATATATATATATATATATATATATATTCCTATGTGTGTGTGTGAGCCTCCGTGGCCTCCTTGTGTGTCTTGGACAAGAATAGATTCATGAAGAATAGAAGTGGTTCAGTGGTCTGAACTATGGCAGTCTGAATATGAATATTCTTGGCCTAACTACGCAATAAAACCACTACTTTACACTCAAGGGGCACAAAGAGGTCTGTGACATGTTCTTTGATGGATCACTAGGTTTTGCTTCACTGTGATTGAATTAAAGGGCAAATTATGACGCCGTTAACAAACAGCAAACACTCAACGTTCATTAGAGGCATCAGCGCAGGCAGTAGCTCCCCTCCATCTGCCAGCTCTGTCGCTTCAAACTGACGGGGTTCACATATTCGCATGCCAAGTAACTAGTGAGCCCGACACTGCTTGTGATTAGCGGCTCATTTCGGTCGGCAAACAAATAAATGCAGAGTCAGGATTTTCAGCCTCCTCCGTCCAAGTTTGTCTCGACTGCATGTCCTCGGTAGTGCCGGTCCAAGCCCCAGACCGCACACTCTTATCCTTCTACTCGGCGAGTTCGTCCAATCACGGCAGCGGCTCCGGGGTCGACGCGGCAGAGCCAGAAGGGCCCCGCCAGGGACCTCATTCGCTCCTGCCTCGCTGTCGCCAAACCCTTGGAGCCGAGCCTTCGCAGCCAGAGGCCGTCCCGTAAAAATACAAAACTACACGTGGAAAACAAGAGCGGTGAAATGGCGACAACTCCGGGTTTTTAATGTTACTTCTTATAAAAGAAACTCCCAGCTCCTCCTCTTTTTTTCTGCTTCTCCGAGACAGAAAGGCTTAAAGACTCCACTGCCTCCTCAGCACTGGATGAGTTCATTCTCACGTCTGCACGGTTGCTCCTGCTGCAGCCCCGAGGCCGTCTTTTTCCACATTCAGCAGGGGTTTCGGTTCCATTTTGGAAGAGGCAATGGTCCTCCTTCTTTTTCAGGCATATTATCCTAATCGCTGCCAATGTGCCACAGGCTAAGAGGGCACCGGGATGATTTATGCCCAGCTTAAGTGATTTAAAAGCTCTTTTAAATATTTCACTAGTCTGTTTCTCCTATAGGATATAAATACTCGTACGGGAGGAGACGGGTGTGGGTTCAAGGCACAGCTTGCTGTTCCTATGCCGGGGGTCACGCATCATTTATTTGCACTTTAGGTGAGCAATTATGAGCATTAGACGAAACGGGTGAGGTGGTATCAACGTGAATGATTTAGGATAAGGTAAGTCAGAAATTGCCGATATGGGAATTAAACTTTCCGGGAATTTTCAAAGTAGTTTCAAGACATTTTCTTGGCTCCCGGTTGAAGAAATGAAAAGTGTGTGTGAGGGGGAGGGGTGCGCGCTCTAGATCTGCTAAGCTGACAGTGCTGAAGTTCTTCAAGAAGTTATAATCACACACACACACACACACACAGGAGCTCCCATTGTGGTAGTTTTGGGTTATTTTTAGTCGGTGGCTGCAATTCCCATCTCCACACATGTGCGTCTGTTCCCATAAGATGCCGTGAAATGATACGTCACTCCCTGGAGGCGGCGGCGTGCAGAGCTGTCGCCGTGCAGCGACTTACCGTGACGAGTACCCGGCGATAGAGCGGAAGGTTTTATCGCGACGCTGCCGCCGAGCTGCGTCGCTTCGGTGCAGCAGCAACGCAGAAAGCTTTCAACCCCGGCAGGCCTTGATCCCATTATGCGCGGAAGCCAAAAAATTAATCAGAGCACAATGCAATTCAACCGTCAATATACAACTGCATTACGGCTCAGGACATAAAAAAAAAAGAGCCAAATCCTGACATGCTTACACGAGATCCAATATGTGGTGCTCACTGGGACTAAAGGCCTGCGCTGTGGGCTGCACCATATGGACACATCGGGGTCTCGGTAATCCTCACTGCTGTGGTCACCCACCATAGTGGAAATGTTTGTGTGAGTTCAAATCGAATATGTCAACCTCACTAAAGCTACAAACTTCCCCAGGATCTGTTGATGCTGTGGGAACGTAAATATCTGGAGGTAAAGGAAGCGGCGGTTTAGTTTCCACTTCTCAACGCTGCTGCATGGTGGAGGCCTTGGCAGGCAGACGCCACGGCTGACACTAGATGGCAGCAGCACACACTGGTATCTCCTCATTCATCCGCATGAGCACTGAGCTCTAACACTAAATATGTGTTTGTTGGAGAAAGGTAAAGCTTCTTTTTGGAAGCGAAGGAGGAAGAAAACTACAGCTTGGCCACTGAGGTGTGAGGAAACATCCGGACATTGTCGCCTGTCGGCCGTTTGAGTCACATCCTGGTCCAAAAACAAAAAAAGGAGCGAGCGCCGCTCTAGGAATCCAGTCAGAGGAAGGAAAGGAAAGGAGGAGGAGGAGGAAAATGTCGCAGGAGCAGGGTTTCTGTGTCTATCTTGTACACACTGGGGGCGATGTTTGGAGTGGAAACACCCAGGGAGAGAGATAAGGCCAGACGTCACGTCTGGCTTTCATCACGGCACTGCCTCCTGCGTGTCGTTGCCTCGGCGGCGCAGAGCGACGAGAGCCAAACTCCCCGTTTGAACAACACTGCTGGAATCTGAGGTCACCGTCCTGAAGCATGGCAAAACATGTGCAGCGTGCTGCACACTATCGAGAAGCCATAATGCATCTAAAATGGGGGTCTCACTTACGCGCAGCTACTACAAGGAGACTGCTGAAAGTAAAAGTTACACATTCTATTAGGAGAGAGCATTTGCACCGCCAGTAGATGGAGAGCCACAAACGTTTGTTTACCCCGAGGGGAGGGGCGGGGATTTACACCCGAATCTTCCAAGCTGATTCCCCAGCGGCGCAATTCATCCCGACCACTTTTTATAGCTTTCAATAAAACACGCTTTAAAAGATGTTCCTTCCCTTTTGTATGCGGCTCTGATCTGATCACCAGAGCTCCTCAGACCGAGGGGCCTGGGCCCCGGTTCTCTCTCACATCCTCCACTTACCCTTCGCGCCGGAATTTGTTTTCTTAAATAACCGCTTAATTCAAAGCCCCGTGATGTTTTGCGAGGCCGTGTCAATAGAATGCCAATAAGATACCCGTCAGTCTGCCGGTGAGGCCCTAGCGCCGGCGGTGGCGGCCGAGAGTCATCAGCGGACATCTTTTACTGCTGCGGCATCAAACACGCTCTAACTTACAGTATATGCTCGTCCGAAGAGCGGCCCTCCCTGGTGTGCGATTTTGCTCCCAAACTGAGGTAAAACGAGACGCTTCTCACGAGGTCCGGCCATATTTCATGCTGTAGTTGACCTCTGAACTCTGAGAGCGGGTCAGAGCCCGCAGATTAAGCTGGATGTTATGAGGCGAGTGCCACATGGGCTGTGAGAAAAGACTGTTGAAAGGGTTCGCCCATTAATCACAGCCTCAGCTTTGACAGGGTTGAAGCCCCGGAGTCACATTTCCAGCCCGCAGGATCAAAGTTGGTAAATGTCACTTGTGTGACATGTGTCTCGTTCGTTCAAATTAAATATGAATGACTTGGCGCCTTTGATAAAACTACAATATCTGAAATAATGACATTTCAGTTTTGTGATGTTGCAAGTTTGAATACATTTACCGGATGGGCAGCAACTTGTTACAAACCCTGTCAGTGTCTTTGATGTTGAACCTTTATTTGCTTCAATGGTGAAAAATAAATAATGTCACCGACGTCCACACACATAGTTTGAACTGTTGGTCACTGAGCAGCTTCAACAGGAGACACACCTTCAACTGCCTGTGTGTGTGTTTCAGGAACAAGAAAGTCAATCTGCATAATAATGTGATTTACAACAAATATTTTCCCTAAAACGACACGGGAATAAAACCAAAGCTAAGACGGATGGGAGCAAAAAGAACATTATCTCTCATTACGGATCGCTCCTCTAACAGTGACACTTAATGTGACTTAATGGTTTGTGTGTAGCTGAAGCAGAAACTGAATCAACACAGACAGTCATCACAGCATGATTACATGTGAACAGAGCAATCAAAATGCATTTTAGTTAGATTAAAACAAATACAAATGCACAAAATAGCATTCTCATGTTATTCTTGTTTTCTTAAAGAACCTTGACGTTGTTTAACTTTTAAGAGGCAACATCTATAAACAGCTGCTTGTTGTTGACTGGGAGCTGGACATTTCACCACTAACATATCTTCTACTCTGTCTCTATGTGAATACACTTGATTTGTGCACAAGCTAAGATATACATACAACATTTTGTTGAACACAAAATATGCTCCCAGAAAGGCTTTAACTCTTCCAGCAGATTGAAATGTATACATTTGGTTAGTTTTCTATTTAGTCTGGTTCGGTTTGTAGTGAGCTCAGGAGCAAATTCAGCTTTTTCCTCTCAAGAGCTGCCACTTCTGTGCAGGGAGTCACAGACTTTGACACGTTGCAGTCAAATCCAGTTTATCTGGAACGGCTTTATGAACGTCACTACTTTTGCTGGCTTTATTTAGTGTATTCTGTATGTTCTCGTCGGCCCAGGTGTCAAGCAAATGTTGGACTTTTCAATAAGTCCAGATCGGTCGTCTCCCACTCACGTCAACCTGTCGTGGACCTTTGTCCATGTCAACAAGTGCCATGTCGCCACACTGGGGTTCCTCTGGAAACAGTCCGATATCACCTCTCGCAATCGGTCTCGGACCGGTATTTTATTTTATAATTACTGTGTTCACAACTGTCAGAACGAACGAACGAAAATAGACTAAATGCTGGCCTTAGGCGTTGCAGGAAATTATTATGTATCGACTTATCGGGAGTACATTCGTAGCGGAGTACAATCCTGTGATCCTTCGTTAAATTCTGTGCACGCGTGATTTAAAGTACTTTTTTCAGACTCTTAAAAGTAAATCCGGCTGAATTGCTTTCTTCCAAATCTATGTCGGCCACACCTGCTGGAGATATCACATATCAATTACTGGACCGATCTGTTACATCAGCTTCGGTTCAGGTGTTCATGTTCACCGCAGACACTCACAAACAGACATATTCTCACAGACACCCCGTGTAGCCATCACTATTCTAACACTTCCAGCTGTACAGCTGCACGAGAGTCCGTGTGAGCGGCGCGGCTCGCTTCAGTATCGACCGCTCTCAAAATATCAAGTGAATAATGCAGTGTGGACAGGGTGGAGCGGAGAGGTCAGCTTTTCAAAGCAGCCGCTTGACAGGCTGCTATCCTCTGCCGTGTACGTTTGACCCCCGTTTAATCTGGCATTCACAACTCACAGATCCTACATGATCTCTGTGTAGTGAAGGCAACACCGCATCCTAACAGCTACCAGACTCAGGGTCAGCCTCTCCTCTGCCTGGCCTTTTGTGAGAGGCTTGTGAGGACAACAAGTTACAATGCCTTCTATGTTGTGTAAGGAATGACACTGGAGTGTTTAATGTCTTGAAACCATGTTAAAGGGACACTTCACCCCCTTGTAGAGTCAAAGGGTGGTTGAAGAACTCGGTCTGTGGTCGGAATTCATGTGAAAGGAGTTAGAAGCTACAACCCATTTTATTTGTGTCGGATTTTTACTTCCTCTATTTCATTATTTTACCAATTATTTGTATCTAATTTATTTGTTGTTCTTACCTTATCAGTTGGTTTCATTGTTTTTTTCTATTGTGCCGTTTCATCAGCGTTTGTCTTGCTTCAGTTGGACTTTCTGTTGTCACATTGCACTGCTTTGGCTCTGCTTAGTGTCAAAGCACTTTATGAACTGTTTTAAAAAGCGGCTCTATAAATAAAGTTATTATTAGAGTTACAGCGGGGATACACTGTCTCGTCTGAAATGAAGACTGCCTCCACTAACTTATGAAGAAATGATTGCACTTTATGGATACAGTATTTGGAAAAAGAGCAAAGTTGGTACATGTCGCAACAAAGGTCCCATCTGTCGAGTGATGTTGTCTACTCACTAAATTCATAACTATATGGGATGAGTCAGTATCAACAGCTCAGTGGGTGACAATGTCGGATAGATCATATTGTATGTATGATTTTGTGGTATTTAAAGAGTAACTGCACACTTAAACGTGTTTTTTAAGCTATAAACTAAATTATATGACGAATCACCATGATGTTAGTTTGATACCTGTGGCTGTATGGAAACATAACTGGATACTGTGTTTAAAGATGGCGCCCAATTCATTCCCATGGAAAGCTGTTCACTGGGCGCTTACGCCACTCTACAGACCTCTTGTGTTTTTTGGGCCCACAGAGCACACTCAGTAGAGTGAAGAGACTTCCTGTGGCTGAGCCGGCTCACTTCCTGTTGGCTTCACGCTCTCTTGAATGATGTGAAATGGCCCTTCCAGACTTTTCCAAATTTTGTTCGACCAAATTCTAATAATATAAAGAGTCACTTTGGGCTATTTGTCACTCAGAAAAAAAATGTTTTAATTGTTAAACAACCGTTGCCTTTTTTTAAATAATTGTGTGTGGTGAAGTCTTTTTGGGCCATTGTGTCTCAAGAGATCCTGCACGTTATATGAAATCACCTTGGGGATTGGATTTAGAGCATGCATCGAGTTGTTAGGAAGTAAGTTAGTTTAAAATGTGGTATTGACCTGCTGGATTCACAATGTATCTACCTTATCTTACTATCCGTCTCTATATATACTGTATGCAACCATGAATGAAGGGCATCTTAAACCTCCTTCTTAAACTTCTTTAATTAACACTGTGTGAATTAATCTCTAGGTTAAAATCTGTTTTAATCAATAAATAATATTTTATATGACTTTAGTCTTGAATGAAACTGTGCTGTGATATAAAACTGAACATTATTGCAGAACAGATCACACTTTCTGCCTCTTCCAACCATCTGCAGCTCCATTTTTTCCGTTCTTACGTTACATAAATATGCACAATGTCTTCCATTACTGCAGTTTAATCGGCCCAGTCGCCAGGAAAAAATGTTGGCATTGTACGTTTCTGTAAACCCCAGATACGTTGAATGTGGCCTTATTTTGCATTTGGACAGAGAACGTGATGTTTTACGACGGAGAGCAAGTGAGAAGTCCCGGGTCCAAATCCCAGACGAGCCCCAATATGTTACGACCCGGCTCAAAGGCTGCAACATGGATGGGAGACCAGGCGAGTTAAAAGCAATAAATAGACATTTAATTAAAGAACACAACTAACTTTTAAACAAACAAACCAAATAAGCCATAGTGTCAGCCACAGGAGAGCAGCCAGCCAAGCAAGGGAGCGAACACCTCCATGTTCAGGTGTTACGTCTTTATAGCCGGTCCTCCCACCAGGCTCAGGTGTAGCTCATCAGCTGACGATGCTCAGCCTGAAAGACAAAGAGACAGAAAAAAAGGCCCCTAGTGGACGGGAGGGGTCGTCACATGTTGTATATTGAGCGACAGTTACAGAAAGTTACGTGGTATAATAACGAGTATGATAAGCAAAAAAGTCCTCTAAGGGTGGGCGGGTCAAATATACACACGACCTTCACCCAGGAGACCTCTGTTCGTGTCTCGTGTGAGTGCAAAAATAAACGTTAACTTTATGTTTGTTTGTTTAACTTTATGTAACGTTAAGCTTGTTACTTAATGTTACATAAGAAAGTCCGCTAAGGACATTGTGATATATTTATGGTAGTTACATTGTTACGTGGTTATTTTAAAACAAACCATGATCTTTTCAGCAGTTTTGTTATTTAAACACAACCAATCATTTCACACTATGTGGTATTGTTTGTTCTGTAAGCGCGATACAAGACTGCTATGAAACTTATGAAAGATATTTTTGGTTCGGAAAAGTTAAAACCCCGGTGACATTTTTCCTGGCGTCTGGGATGATATTACCAATTCTTCTCTGTCTGCATGTGACACAAATATACCTAAATATGCAACCTAAAGTGAAGCTTGTAAATTAATGGAACATTCTGAGCACTATGACCAAAGCTAGAATAAAGTTTGTTTTCTGCCAATTGATTTTCATGGTGTATATTACGAATAATCCATAAACCATAATAATCCATGTTAATAATGAAGCAGAAAATCCTGCAGACTCACAGCTAACACACAGACAGAGGTTAATCTGTAATGCACCTATTTCAAAGATCATATTCTCCTTGCTCGATGTGAAATTGTAATACTTGCCTGCCAGAAATGGAAAAACCAGATGAAGATTCATTGATAATGAAAGTATCACCGGGGATCTGCGGCTGTTCCTGTGCATCCTGGTTGATTTGTTGGCTCACTCACAGGAGCTCCAGAATGAATTTATTCCCTTTATCTCCGCCAATGCCAAAGAGTCGTGGGGTTCCACACGGCGGCCCGAGTACCGCAGCATTTATTTATGTTTTCTGGAAGCCTCTGCTGCCATGAGGCGATCCATCATGAGAGTTGTGTCTGCCGACATAAGAGTTTGAGGTAAAATGGGTCTCATCCCTCCTGTTGGCTTTGTTCATGAAGCCTAAGTGGGCCCGAGTTTGGAAAAGAGACAGAGTCTTGATAATGTGGTTTGGAGCGGTTGACACTGAGTCAATGCAAAAACAATCAGAGTCATTAGTGGGAGATAGTGAAAGCCATTGAGCTGCCCCCCCACCCCCTCTCCCTCCAAACAGACCTTGAGAACCTCCTCACTGAGTTCCTCCTAAGCCTCGTGTGCTGAGAGACCAGACTCTGGCACATCACAGGCAGAGAGGAAGCATTCGAAAAAGATGCCGTAATGTTCATCAGATGTGGTTCACATCATATGTGCAAATGTAATCCATAGTGTTTTGTTTTACACCGCTCGCTGTATCTGGGTGGAGGTATCAACATGCTGCAAAGACAACAAACTGAAGCAGAAAGTGAGGACAATAACAGGATATTGTTCGAGAGTCAGTTTCATGTCATTCAAAAGAATGAGGTCATCTGTGATTTGCATTGATTCTGTGATTACACAGTTTAATATATGATGAACAGGGACTAGAACTCTTCATTGTGACTGCCACACTGAATGTCAGCGTGTACATGTGAGTGTCTTTCATTAGGGATGCCCTGACTGATCGGCCGCCGGTCGTAATTTGCCAATATTCAGTAAAATGTGCGATACGGATTTGCTCTCAGGAAGCTGATCTTAGATAATGTCAAATGTATGTTGTTGAATCTATTTTTTGGTGAGAAACTTGAAATGTATGAAGGAGATGATTTCATATAAAATAGATATTAGAGAGGGAATTATGATGTGTTTTACTTCCTCGCACAATCTCTAAGCAGCTTATACTATACAATTAAAAATACTAATGCCAAGATATTTTTTGAATGAAAGCAAATATTTGATTAAACAATCTTTTAATTCCTTTCAATTGTGTGTTTTTATGCAAATAACCAAATTTGGCAATAACAAAGTAAACATTTAGAATTTTGGACGGTTTACTCTGTCTTCAGGGCCTTTTAAATAATTTTTCCAGAACGCTGGTGAAAAAATAAATAGTCTGGAGCCTTGAGCACCAGCTGCTATAACAAAACAGAACAGCAATAAAAAAAAAAAATCTGTAACGGCGGATATGATTTATCAACAATTGGCAATCGCAAAAACACGATCAGGGCAACTTATTATTTAATATGGACTATTTACATGAAACACATTCTCTCATTATAATAATTACCCACAGATTTAACATATTACGATTCAATTCAAGGAAAAGAACATCAAAAGTAAAGAGTGCAAGTGTAAAAGATGCATGTAATATGGTCTCGCTCCCTGCTGTGATCAGATCTGATACAAGTGTTGTAGACTAAAAACAGTCAGACGAGATATTTTATGCAAACATCAAGAAACACTGAAAATATTCAGCATATGGACCTCAGCAGCCCAAAATATCAAAAAAAAGAAGATATGATAGCATTAACCAAGGACCAGATGTACTACTGAAGATTATAGTTATTTCAAAAACAAGGTAATTAGCTTTCCCCTCCGGGTTATCTGATCTAATTTTGCATTAACTGTTTATTATATCATCAAAAGCAGCTGCGAGGCCAACGCAAGTCTTTTAATAACTATTTCATTCCTGCTTTGCTCTTTCTTCTCTCCTCCCAGAGTAAATCCGGCAGGAGCTCTGATTAGAAACGGATGCTTCCTGACTGTTTTTTTTTTTTTTTTTTTTACCTCCTCTCTCCAAGTTGAGGTCAGCAGAAAAACCGAAGAGACGTAACGCAAAAGGTTTCAGACTTGATTAGCTTCCACTGGCGGGCTGGATCCGATGCCTGCGTCGGCTAATTGCTCGCACCGCCGTTTTGTTGTCGACGCCAAGAGAGTTGCGTTTTGTTGCCACGCAAATCAACGTCGCTCTCGCAATGCCACGTGTGCTCGCTTTGACTCGAGCTTCAGATCGGGGGCCATGGGAAAATATGGCTCCCCAGAGCTGGTTGAGCTCTGCAGCTCTACGTGTCACGGTGGTTTTATGGGAAGGAATGTGCGATGGGCATGACATGCAAATACTCGTATGCAATGACGGACAGTTTGTCAGCCTCAGAAAAAAGCTTCTAATCATCCTGCTCAGTTTAATATTGGTACTATAGTCACTGCAAGATGTTACAAGTGGTTATATCTTGACTAGTGTGATTATACAGTAGCTGTGTGGTAGATGAGTAGCCCTGTATCAAGAGAGTGTTTGAGTGGGATCACAGATTTTAATTTGAATATGAATTTATTTGACATTATTGTCGGATAGCCCCATGAGATGTAGCATCTCGTGGACCAAATACAAACACATAGAGACAAGCACATCATTCCATAACATACACTACAAAACCACAGATACAGGCAGCTCGCTTCTCCTCAGCTATTGTACAGGAATGGATAGAAGCAGGATGATGATAACGACCCATATGATATATTCATGAATCACATCAGCATAAAAAAGCAACTATTTGGACTTCAGTTCGACCGAAGGAATGCGCAACTTAAAAGCATAAACAGGTTGATTTAAGATGGTAGTAAAGATGTCCTGAAGCAGAGGAAGGAGGTAATTGATCTTGGAGAAGGAGGGAAGTTATTCCAATCGAAAGGAGCTTTGCATTGGAATGACCTGCCTCCTCCTCGGGACAAAGAAAAAGGGGCACTGCGTATGTCTGAGTGGATATGAAGATCTACATGGAGCCATGAACTGTTTCAAATAGGAAAGGACAATCAAAATAAACCCATTTGAAGATAAACTGAACCCGGTGGAATCAGCCTTCTAGATCTCGTGTGTAGCCACTGCTAAGGAAAAGAAAGAAGGATTGAATCGAGCGACGATGGATAAGTGAGTGAGTGATTGACTGACTTGCTGAAAATGGCCGTTTTTTAGTCAGCTTTTAAACTCCACAGTCCAACTCCTCTGTGTATCGGACCAACCAGTAATCTGAGCAGCGTAGCCTGCAGATGACCTACACACACACACACGCACACACACAACAAGGCCTACCAAAAGTCGGGGTACAGGGCCTCATCCTGTAACAACTCCTGCCAACAAGAGAGCCGATTCATGCTGGCACCATCAAAGAGCAGTACGGCGGCAGGTGAGAGTATTAACATTCTTTGGTTAGAACATGAGGATGTGTTTATTCTCCTCTGCATGTCTAATGACGGCATCTGGAAGAGCAAAAATCCGCCGGAGTAAAGTAACTCCGTTCTTCCTTTTTCTGTCAGTTCTCACAGAATGGGGACAGAAACATTTGGCAATGCTTAAGAGATCCTGGATTCACACCTGTTTGTTTCATTATGTCACAACCGGTCGCAGACACTTGTGGTTTTTAACAGCCGAGCAACATGTTTTTATTTTTTTTGCCACTTATGAGCATATGCCCTTTTGCACTGAACTATTTGAATGAGTTGCAAAAAGAAAACTGTGGTTGTGTGGTGATGGATGAAAGTTTTTCATCCATAGCATAATAAACTGTGATTGATATTTACACGTAGAGGTGCATCAATAGCATGGCTAGAACATACTTACTAACCTAAATAACACTAATAATAATATTGATAAAGATAATGCTTATTAGCCCAACTCTTACACTGGGAACTCAGTAGAGTAAAATATCCTTTTCCCAGTAACTAAACCCAGTAAAATGGCTAATTCTGAGGAAATAGAGAGGCCCATAGCACAAATTAAAACTCCGGCTGGACTCACCAATGAGGCATAAACTGCATGTTTTACCTTTATATTGTTTGCAGACACTGGGATTGCAACAGAGCCGATGTCAGCTGGCCGGCAATTAAAAAACGATTTTATGACACAGTCTACATTAATGTATGAATCCATGCGCTCCACTTTTTTACAATTCAGCTGCAACACAATCACTGTCCCAATTCTACAGTAATGTGTGTTTAATATCCCGCCATATTTCAAAGTCCCGTTCCATTTGCATGTCATGCTCTAAATTCTGGTTGACCCTAACCCACTTCTTGCTCGACAGTTTAAATCCCTTCATAAATTGGGGTTAACAAATTACAGGACAAACTTCATTGTGCGTCTATTAAACAAACAGCATTAATAAAATACTGCAGTGATTTGTACAGCTGGTGTGTTTTCAACAATATTAATCCCTACTTTTAGCTGCAGTAGATTTGCTTCCAGTATTCCCAGTGAGAGGCCTGTTGAAATATCAGAGGGACAAACTGAAATGTCCCTAATGTGGTTTCGAGAGCTATTCTGCGGGATTGACAACTTCCCAAAATCTGCAATTAGGGCTCATCTCTTTGCCCACAAAATACAACACAGGTCAGCATCAACTGGTTTCATGTGCAAGTCATGGTTTGAAGCTGTCAAGGCAAGCATGAAGAATCCAAAGTGTCTCGTTCTCACGAACAAACCCATGTCTACTCCCTTGGCCTTCTTGAGCATTAATTATGTGCTGCCATTAACTTTGACAAACGGAAGTGAGCTGATGTACATGAAACCACATTGCATGGGAACATTTGCTATGGGAAGTCAGTTTCTCTTATATAGGTTTCCCTGTTTATGGTATGGGGAGTGGGGCTTTATGAGTCACAATTGACTCACACATTCTTGAGCAGCTAATTGGCCACGTGAAAAAAGAGCAGTGCTCTTTAAATTGGGTAAAAGCATCAAAACCACAATGAAAAAAAATTCCACATTATTCATAAAAGCTCTGCATTCATGATTCTTCTTAAACCTGCAGTATTTCTTTGGCCTCCTGGGGGAATCAGAAACATGTTGTGAATAGGGACACAGCTATTAATATATTGTTGAAGCAACATTGTCATTGTTTTGTTCAACTTTTTTTCACATTATTTTCTTACATAAAGTAAACATACATTTTTGACAGAGATAACACAAATTTTTTTTGTAGAATTGTAACTAAGATATGTTGGATGTGTTTCAGTTCAGAAATAAATCTGCTAGTGCTCTGCTATGTAAAGAAAACACTGTTTCTAAATGACCTCAAACATATCTTTGTGTCACAAGTACTTTTTTACCAACCAGCAGACATTTTGAAACCAACATTTGCAATAAGCCAATATCGGCTAATACCAAACAGCGGACAAAGTTAGCGACAGCTGACTTCCGTCAGGAGTAGGTGGAGACCAAAACAGAGATAAAACAAGGTGGAAAGATACTTGATGACAGGGGAATGCTAATGCTAAAAACAACAACTTCAATTTAAGTGTGTTTCACTGCCCCAAAGTTGTCCAAAAAGAGACCAATTAATGCAGATTTAAGTACAACACTCGAGTAAAAGTACTTAGTTACTTTCCACAACAAATTTAGAGAGAAGTCGTCTCACGGATGTAAACTACGAACCTCCTTTACTTTGGAAACATTTTTATGGAGCAGCTAAAGAGTAAGTGGACAATGGACACTTTGACCAGGAAGGAATGTTTTTCCAGGGGAAGAAAAGGTTAAGACCAATTTCAGGGCCTGCGTGTTGCTACTGCTTATTTGGCCAAAACATCTGTAATAGCAAGAAATGTAGGCCACGGCAGCTGAGAAGCCTGTGGCCCAGAAGACACGGGGTGCAGCATGAGGACCTTCGAGCTAAAATCAGAGTTGAGACTGATATTAATGACAAGCATCATTAATGTCTCACAAAGTTTTCCCATGCAAGCATCCAGCTATGTATTGCAATATGTGGTTTAGTGTTCGTTGACATTTGACTGTGAGCACAATGCACAGCACGGCAGGTTTGAACTCATCTGCTATAAAGTGTACTGAAGGTACAAAACCATAAATTTGGGGGTATTTACTATCAGTGTAATGAAAATAAGTTTTAATATCATGTCCCAGCCAGTATAAATATGACATGGGTGTGTATCCAGGGCTATGGTCTGGGTTATTGTTCTCAGATGTCTGGGAAAAAAAGAACCCAGCCTGTTGTTCTCTCTGAAGAGAAACATTTGGATATCCTCAGGTAGCAGATGACGGAGGGTGTGACTGAAACTCATTTCTATTGTTAAGGATGCTAGACTGAAATTTCATGTGAAAAGAAATGTTTGCCAAAAAGTAGTTGAAAAAAGGACAAGAGCAAACAGATTCGAAAAAAAAAAGATTTAAAGAGATGATCCTAGTTTATTAGAACTTGAGTCTTATTTTCAAAGCTGTGGCTACTTTTAGTCATGCCGGTGGCATGGCTGTATGGGACGTCTGTTGGTCAACCACTTCCAGACATCCAGACTGAAATATCTTCTACTGGATGGATTGCCATGACATTTGGTGCAGATATTTATGGAGCCCAGAGGAGGAAAAACAGAGGATGAATCCTAATAAACTAATCTGCCAGTGTGTTTAGTGCTCATTAACAAATGTTGGCATCCAAACTCTGTTTTCTCTTCCAAGTAAATTCGGCTAAACTGAAGATTCTTGTTTTTTATTGTATTACTGTTTTTATTCCGTGTCCCTATCTGACTCATCTTTTAGCAATGTCAGCACATTTCCAGATCTCAGCAATTACCTTAGTGATGTTATTGTTGCTGTAGGCTATGATGGCCAAAACGACAAAAGTGACACCTGTGTTGTTGCAGTTGAAAGTTTGTAAATGTCTTTACTGATCCATCTGACCTTCACTTTCCACCAAACCATTTCAATGTCAAACAAGAGCCTGTTTCCACATGTGTCTCCTCCACCCAGCTATTTTCTGGCAGGAACCAGACTGACACCATAATACATGCTTTTATTAGTTGTGCTGTCACAATTTCAGAAGTGACCAAGGTTTGAAGGCCAAATCCGGCCCATAATTGATCTGGAATTCTGTTTCTCTGTAAATGATTCCCGCTGGGTATATGTGGGATCAGATTTTTAGATTGTTAGAGAACCACAAAGATCTACATCTAATGATGTGTTTCCACTGCACTGCACGGTACGGCTCTGCTCAACTCCACTCACTTTTGGTTCCAGGTCCTTTTTTCTATGCCATGTTTCAACTGCAGATAGTACCCCCTCAATGTAGGCAGTGACATCTTCAACGGGAAACATTTCAACATAGTGTAAGGAGTGTGTACAGCGTAGTATACGGCAAAATTGTGCGAACTGCAACTTAAAAAGAAATCTGGGTCAAGGGAATTATGAATTGATGTCATTATTGGCCGTAGCTTGGCTGTTTATAAATGGCTGTTTTTTGTGGTTTTAGCAGGTTAGAATGGAATGGTACTATTGGTGCCATTCACAACTTTTGCTTTTGGAAAAAATGAAAAATAACCGTTCCAATGTGAAACAAACTGAACTGAAGTGGACTGCTTGGTGGAAACTCGGCTTAAGATAGAACTAGAGATGTCTGTCACACTTGCATGTATCTTCAGAGGTGATCACAGATGACATTAGAGCCATCTGATGCAACCAAGGCGATTTAAGTGCAAGGATTTCCACAAAGGCAGTCAATAGTGGATCTGCATAATATGAGTTATGTCATGGGAAGATGAAAAGTGTTAAGTAGTAGAAATGAAGTTATTGTACGTGTGAAAGTGGGAATAAATAGGCCCAGTATCCATGTTGTACACCCATGTGATCAACTGTTGCTAACGGGAGAACATCATAGCTCTATCAGTGGTGATGACTCATGGAAAAGGTAAAGTCTAAGATGAATAGAAACCAAAAGGAGGTGATCCAATCCCAGATGAATTTGCTCAAAAGCCCTCAATGAGTGAATTTGCATAATTTAAATGAAGCTACACCAAGAGAACATACGTGGCAGCAGACGTGGAGCGCAGCGATTTTAAGATGAGCTGGCAAGAAGCTCACCCCACAGGTTTCAAATAATTAATTCCCAGTCATGTGTTGCTGATCATCTGAATATTTCCACAGTACAGTAAAGAAGAATCCTACCATGACTCAGATCTGCACGCAGCTGTGCGACCAAACACATCAAGGAGAAGACGGGGGGGAAAAAATGGCAAGCATGCACAGAAATTCATTGACTTACGGTACACCCTGCAGGGACACCGCAGCCACAGTAATACAGTCAGACCCCCTTTAAATGGAAATACTAAATGTCACGGGACTGTGGTCAGTGCCCAGATGATTACCACAGATTTAGCGGTGACACCCGAGCATATCACGAGCCAGGAAAGAAGCTTTCTCAGATGTATCAGCCCATGTCTGCAGACCATCTGAAAGTGTTTCCCAGGAACACCAACAAAGAAGCTGTTTAATCAAGAGCTCAGCTTGTGCTTTTATTCAGATTAGAAGATCGATTCCTTCGATACGAAGTTTAATAAATATCCTCCAGTGATGTCACTCGGCGTCGGTTAGGTCTGAGGACTGCGAGTTTGAAAATGAACAAAATATGGAATTGTGGTGTTAAAAATAAGTGAGCTTCCCAGACCTCTGTAGCCCCGCAACTCATCTCTGCTTGAGGTTAACACTTAGAGGCTACCATGGATGTATAGAAAGATACGGCTACAGCATCGTAGGCGGAGCCCCGTTCATTCTGATAAAAGTTGCTCAGTGGCGCAGGAAGCAAAAAGCCTTCTATTTCAGAGTATAGAATAAAAATGGTAATACCTTCTGATGATCTTTCATTCTCATTCACAAGAATGGAGGAAGGAAAATAACTCTCAATTCGGCTATTAGTGCAGTTACAACTTTTAGGACCTATTGATTTAAATAAGGTTTATTCATGTGTTCTTACTGGGAAGTTGATTTAACTTAAATATCTGCTGAGTTACAGACGTTTCTTTCCCATCCATCATCACATGATGGACCCGTTAAATTGTAATTCCAGCATTTGGCCACTATTTGAAAAATAAATTAGCTTCAAAGCCTAGCGCTCTTCCTGTAGGCTCGGTGGCTACATTAGCCAACACTACCATAACACACCTATATATCCAAAAGAATCTGATCAGTTGCATTTTGGGTAATGTATCTGCCAGGTTTTGCCAAAGCCCCCAGGAAGAGAGCCGAGCTTTAAAGCAAACTTTACATTATGGCTAAACGGTGGAATGACAATTTCCTGGTCCGTCAGGATTTAAACTAATGCTCCTTCCCAAACACCGATGGCACAGCCTTCGGGAGCAGTTTTGAGTTTAGTATCTTGCCCAAGGACACAGAGACATGCTGACTGGAGGAGCCGGGGATCAAACAGCGGGTCTTTCCACTTAAAGGACGACCTGCTTTATCTCCTGAGCCACAGCCGGCCAAATAGTGCAGAATCATTGGGACAAATACACGGACTAACTGGTGAAAGATCCAGGAACTTCTCTTGAATTGTGAAGCTGAACTACACTCCCCCTACACAGACTTCTGTATGTGGAAGGCAGGGCTCTGAAATGCCTTCGAACTCAGACAAAACATACAGTAACTCTGGACATTCAGGAATTACACTCTGAAATCTTTAGTCTTTGAGACTGCACATCCCTCCCTCTTAATTTAAAATTCAATTTCGAAGTGTTTCTTATGCTCGACTCCTGCGATTGATAGCAGCTGTCCAGCAATTCGTACCATATGTGAGGAGTTTTGTGTAAATATTGTACCACGGGAAGCCTGCTTTACATTTCAATTACTACATTTATACAGTCAGCAAACATGATACGCAGGGAAAATGGCAGAAACCTGACTCTGCCCGCCATGAGCGCAATTTATCAGGAATATTTCATCAGATGTTACAGCGCTGGAGGTCACTGCGCTACTCTGGCACACGTTAAAACAATGATTAGCTATCGCTCTGCTCAATGTCCCGCTTCGTGTGAGTCCCTGTGCAGTCACAGGAGGCTGGTAAATTTGATTTCGTCAATTTGCAATGCTGTGTGATACAGGAACATTTGTTTAATACTGGAGCACTTCCATTTGCACAAATTAAGATAAATATATATATATTTTTTTACATGTACTCTTGACGTTTTTTGTTTAAAACTTTGTCATGGCTACTAGGGAAAAAAAGAGTTTGATTGATATCAGATCGTGAAGCTGAACACATTTTTCATTCGGCCACGATTCATGATATGTTACATGCATGTGTAACATACTGTACTTGACTGCAGTCGCTGCTGAAGGAAAAAACACTGACTCGTGCCCGGTGAATTGCCTCTGGCACCTCAGGCGAAGTATTTAAGAAGCCAGAGCGGTCAGAAACACTAGAGCACCTTCAGGAGGGTTTTGGCGTTTTAAAAGCATCTTGCTTCTTGGCGGGTATTAGGGGGATTACAGATGTTATACAAGATGAATGTACCGTACAGTGAGTGTTGTGATTCTCTTTGCTTTGGCTGGTCTTCGCCCATGCTGCCATTAAAAAAAAGAAGAAAAAAAGATACTTCGGTGTAGCTTGACATTCGGTATGAGGGATGGCGGGGCACCGGTAAGAACAGGGGTGGTAACACGTCAATGACATCATCCTACAGCGAAGATACTGTTTCAACGAAATGGCAGATTGGCAGCAACAACCTTATATAAAATAAGAAACCCTCAAAAAATGAACACTGACCTTAAGGTTTTAATAATAAATGATGCTACTACAGCCAGATCACAGTTTGAGCAGCATGCAGGTAAAATACAAATAATGTTGAGGGATTCTGAAAGCTCTTACCAGGGAATGCAATATGGATACAATCGTCTTTCACTGCATATGCAATTTTACTGTGACGCAGTATATTTTCTGGAAAAACAATGAATGAACACTTTATGGTTAGAATTATCAAATGTGAATGTTAGATTTTTTGCCTAATCCATTCAAAAGTCAAAGATAATCCACTGCTGAATGTTTGGATTCTGTAAATACAATATATGGGGAGGGAAACTTTGCATATTTCACAGTTCAATCCAAGTTTAATTCTTTGTATTGTGATTGATGTAATGAATAGAAATCTATTTTTTGTGTTCTGTTTTTGCATAAAGTTTTGTAAAGTGGTGCAGCGAATGTAGATTTGCCTGGCTGGAGTTCTGTTCCCTTGGCTCACATTAATCTCTAGATGACGGTATATTCTGAGTAATAAAAAATATGTAAGAAGAAAAATATGTACCATTTGCAAAGTTAGTTATTAATGATCATTTTGTTATCATATATTGTTCCAAAGTAAATCTAAAAAATAATATTATTGTCATTTAATGAAATGTTATGCTACTGATATAATGATAATATGACAGAATAATAGTGCAGCTACACCCTTCCAAAGACCAATGAAATTCTTATTCTTAAGAATATTCAGTCATCTGGAATGTAAAAAGGTAATTAAATATACTAAGTAAATAAAACATAAATAAAATATAATCACACAACCAAAACAATAAATGAAATGTACACTAGGGCACTGTTAACACAAATGCACAATGTATCTGCAATACCCAAGTCTTATAATAGAAGGGAAAACCAAATGTTTATTCCGGCATCATGCTGACCAAAATGTTCTTATGGAAATAAACATGCATGTAAAAACAACGGGCAATATCGAGGTCAGGTCATGTCTAACGTAAAAACTATCAAGGTCATGTCCATATATCGAACGATAAGTTAATAACGTAAAAATTATGAGGTCATGTCCATATATTACACGAAAAGTCGATAATGTAAAATTTATAGCAGTCATGTCCATATATTGTACGATAAGTTAATAATATAAAAACTATCAAAATCATGTCCATATACTGACGATAAGTTGATCACGTAAAAATAATGTCATGGCCATCTATCATATATGTTGATGACTTAAATATGATCTAAGTCATTTCCAATATCATACAATAATTCGGAAATGTAAAAATGATCGAGGTAATTTTGCTATATTGTAAGATATTCCAGATATATTTACCGAAAGAAAAATTAAACATCACACTCAACTTTGGTCTTTGTTGCTATTTGATAACAGCTTATAAATAAAACTATTTTGTATAAGTACAAATAAAAAATGACTGATTGGACCGCACACGTCTTGAAAACTGTTAAATTTATGATCATATTCGATATGCCTTAATAACCAGAAGTATGCTATTTTAATCACGCCATCAAAATACGCTTTCCAAATCTCAGAATCTTATGCCAGTAACCAAATCCAATTTGAAAATAATACGATCTGGATACCTGTGCTGCTTCATAAGGATTACTGTAAATTGGATTGAAAGCCTCGCATGACTGATGACAACCTGTTTACAACATGGAAGCACATGTTCAATCAATTGGCGATATTGCCCCCGTGCCTTACACACAGAAGCTAAATTGTGGTCCCTCAGTCATAATACAGTCAGTATTAGTCTCCGCTGTGCATCCTCATGGCTTTTTGAAATGAGAGCGGAAGGACGACGTATGAGAGATTGAATGTTTTAATGCAGCATGGAAAATGACTGATTATTTGTTGTAATCTCACAATGCTGCGTCTGTTAAAACGTCTGAGGCGGTTTTGTGTAAGTACAGGCAGTCCCCCGCCCCATAAATTCAGCCCAGAGCAGTGAAGGGAAGCTATGCGCACTGCAGCGAAAAGCTCAAACATAACCTCCACAGTTCATATCACTTATCAGCTCGTTGGTAGGAGCGCGTTTCTCCACGGGGGGTTACCGCCACTTTTATACATGGCAGCAGACAATGCTTCCTTGTTGAGGCCGGCCGTGCCTGTCAAAAATGAGTGAAAGCTTTTACGAACGCAATCATAATATTTCCAGGTTGCGTTGGAAAAGGGGCTGGTTTTTTGGGCTGCTTTCAACCTGTGTGGCATTGCAAGTTTTTTTTTTTTTTTTTTTTTTTCATGGGAGTGTAGCTGCCGGTTGGTATGGGTGAAGCCCTTCGGGTTCCCAGTGGAGGGCTCGTCTCCACGGGTCACAGTGAGGTTTCCCTCGCCCATCCTGGATGCCCATTGGTCGATCCACGGGATGAATACAAAAAAGTCCGCCCGGCCAAAAGGATGTCGGAACAAGGCCGACTCTTTAATAAAAGCAATAAATCGCAAAACAGAGCAGGAATTCCATTATTAATATGTCTACATGCCTCCTATGGTGCCCATGTTAAATCATTTGATGTAATGGGATAAACATGACTGGGCGCCATTTTCACACAAGGCCTGATTCAGAAACAATCTGTTGCTCTAAACCTCTCAGCAAAGGTTAGTCTGTCTGGCTCGCAGCCCCGGCCAACGCACCTGCAACTTTATGACAAGCAGACGGTCGCTTTAAAATGTGTATCGCTATGGTTTCTTGTTATTTCCTGAGAGGACTACGAGTATCAAAATACAACGGGAAAGTCGGCTGAGCTCCATTTTTTCATCATTGTTTTGATTGATAAGCTGTACAATCTGCTCTTTTGGTTGCTCGTGAATCATATTTTAATGTATTACACCTGCAACTTCTTTCTTTTTCCTTCTCTCCAAACGTTATCCATCACATGTCGCATAAAAAAACGGCTGCTATCTCCAATTGGTGTTCTTCTTTTCTCTCCCTTGAATATAAAACATCCATGGTTGATTATGTGTTGAATGTATTTCAGGACTCCTAGGCCGAGCCACCTCTGTACGATTTCAAAATATGAAAACAGCTGGTCTTTTCCTTCATCCCTGAAGCCATAAAGTGTTTTGAAGCTGCACGACTTTCTCCTGTCAACACCAAGTTTGTTGTTTTACCTTGTAGAACCTTTGGAGCATTAACAGCAGCTCCTCCCTTCATCCTCCATGTCTGGGATGGGGGTTGGAGAAGAACTTAACTCGTATCTTAGAGGTCAGAGACCAGATGTCAAAGTGACATGAGGATAACTATCACGCCTGAAAGTCGGGGTTAGCCTCGTCTCTTCTTCTTTTTAATAAAGCTGGTTGCATGTGGGGATGAAAGTCCTTTAAGAGATTTTGGGCAACGGTTTTAACACAAGAAACCAAGCAAATGCCGGTTTGATTGAAAAGTTGCACAGTCCAGATCATTAGCGGTGAGAGTTATAGCAGACATATTGGAGAGAATGTTTCAATACTCCGCCAGCGGGGGAACATCTGTACTTCCAGAGCTTAGATCTCAAAAGAACAGCTCCTGCTTTAAAGAGCTATATGTGGTACAAATGATCAAAGATAATTCATAAAGACATTTCTTATTTTTAGATAAGTAGGAATGGGTTTTTTGATATATATATATATATAAATATAAAATAAAATATAAACCATTCATAAACCACCATCAGAAAATGTTGCTATACTGTTTATACCATGGTAGCTATCTGTTAAGATTTTTTAATCCAGAAACTTTACATTTAAATTGCTGGATTAACTAAAACAAGATTCACAATTTCTCAATTGACAGAATAAATATATATATATATATATATAAATTAAATTAAATCCCTCAATAGGCCTTTATGTTGCACACCCCTGAAGGTTTCTATTTGTAACTTTTAAAAAACACCAAAATAAAAAAGGGGTTGTATGGATTAGTGTTCATATTGATTTTATGTTCCCATGCAATCAATATCTCCAGTTTAAATCATGCATTTCTTTGACAGGGACAGTGCACGGCTTCGTAGCTGCACCAGAGTTAGCTATGAGCTCATTTACATTGGTAATCCGCGGGCTGAAAACAGATTAACATCTCTGTTAAGATAATTAACATCTACTTTAAAAAAAAAAATTATTTTCAGTCATTTTCCAAGCAAAAACATGATCTGGTTACCTCATTCATATGTCGTGAGGTTTTGAGGTTTTGGACTGATTGTTCAATGAAATGGGGAATCTTAAGAGACCATCCTGCTCTTTTAAAGGGACATTTTGTGTATGAAATAACACTATTAATGAAGAAAATAATCAGTTGCATTGTTATTGCATTTGGAAGAAGCTTCTATACACGATGTACAAGATCCCTGTTCTCTACTATATAAACATCCATCCACTGAGCCTTATGTCTGCTACATGTTACACTCTATCCAGTGTACTGTATGTGATCACTTCCTGTTTCATCTTACATTTCTCAATACTGTAACCTTTACACACTTCATGCACTGCAAATATAGTTACAGA
The DNA here is from genome assembly GCA_016806645.1 of Ophiodon elongatus. Lineage (NCBI taxonomy): Eukaryota > Metazoa > Chordata > Actinopteri > Perciformes > Hexagrammidae > Ophiodon > Ophiodon elongatus. The sequence goes on along the minus strand of JACSYO010000770.1, from coordinate 572,680 downwards.
GAAATACTGGGAAGGGGAAGGGGAAGGGCTCAGTTTATGTATCTGCAGGTTCAGATAAGGTCTTTGGAGGGCGCAGGTCGTCCTCATGAGAAGAATTAGTAAAACACTTCGGCCCCTCCCAGCATCCTCCAGGAGCTTACTCAGCTTGTCGAGACAACAGCCCACTCTGCAGCGCGTCGTAACCCGATAGCCCAACGAGGGGAAATATTTTTGCAACCTTGCCAAGGCAGTTGACATTGGCCCCAATCAAAAACCAATTGCACCGTGTTACGAGGTTCAGGCAGAGGAAGTGTGTCTCTCCATTGAAACTTGACGTGGAAAACAGGCGTGCAGCACGGCCGCGAGTGGGCGGCTGTTTTTTCTCAAGGTGTCGCTGGATCTTCCGAAAGCACTTCCACCTCTCCGGTTTGGTTTGTACATGTGACGGATTGATCTAGCATGTGTTGCTGCTCTGTGATTAGAAATGCAGTTGCAACGTCTTCATTTTCTACTGATGGTGGGAAATTTTAAAGACGAGGGTTTCTGTTTTTTCCAGATCGCAGCTTTTTCTTCCCTTGTTGAATCATTTGGGAGTACTCGATGACAAGTTCTCGGATTTTTACACACTGAGTGCATGTCTTAATACAATGCTATCGTATTACAAATGTATCTATCGAAGCCATTTCCCCCAAAAAAGCAGAGCTACAATCCAACAAAGAGCCAAAAGCTACAGAAATCACACGCTGGTGCTTTACAAATCTTAAATCTCAAACAATGAACTTGTTTCAATCACGTTAATCTTTTTTTTTTAAGTACAAGTACAGAAATGACTTAATGTCTGCTTTTCTGCTCCTTTATTTCTTTACATTCTGTGCTGCAGAAAACAAGACCACTGGGAGAGAAATGTACTCGCCTACACCTTGCTGATACTCGAATCGTATATAACAACTTACAGTCCCAGCAGGTTTTTTATTTATTTAATTTTTCTTTTTTAAATGTGCTGATTTATCCACCATGTGCACATCCTGGTTCCTGAGAAGGCTTTGCATAATATGGTATTTGACAGCCGGATGTGATATGAGGAAAAGGAAATAGGATAAAAAAAAAAAATCCATTTCAGCTCTGGACTCTGAACTTGGAAGAGCTAATTCTTCTTTTTTTCATCTCCAAATTGCCAGGTGTAAATCCGCACTGGCTCTGGGCCTGACAGGATACACAGAGAGAGAGAGCGAGAGGGGGGGCAAAGTCTGCACAGCTCAAAGTGAGCTCCATTGAGTGGGAGTCCTGAAGCGACTTTTGATATGAAGAGTGTCAGTTATATCTCCCAGCTGCAGATGGGCCAGGTCTGCTTTGATCGATGGGACTGGAATACTTTCCCAAAAACTCCGGAGAAATAAAAGCTCAGGAGTTGAGTACTACACGCATTAAAGTCAAAACTTTTACTTCTGGCTTATGTTTTAATATCCACCTGGATTCAATGCACCCAACAACAGTGAAACTTTTTTGTATAAAGACAGCTCTTTTTAGACGGTTTAAATCAGGAAAGGTGAGGAGGAGCGTCCCGTTGGCCGAGTAGATTTTCCAAATCATGCACTTTCACAAGTTTTAAATCTTGATTCACGACCTTTCATTTGCATCTCACCAGAGTCTCTTTGCTGTACACTTTTAAATAAAGCATAAATATCATGAAATACTTTGAATGTGGTTACCTCTGAAATGCCCATTGGCAGTGCTCCTCCGTTTGCTGGGGCTATCGCAACTCATCCCAACAACCCATGTCTTCTTCTGGTGAGCATTCACAAACCAGGAATGTAAAAGAAAAAGAAAAAAACGGGCCATATTCATACACTTTTCCGTATGCACATAAAACACTTTTGATAAGTAAAGTGTAAATTTGGTAATTTTGTATTTCCGTACCATGATTTCTTCTTATTTAGGCTGACTTACGGTATTATGGATATACTGTATCTGTGAAAATATAACACTGGGCAATAATACTGGCCCGACTGATATATCATTATCACTGGAGGTTCAACTAACAATATTCTTCGAGCCGTGTTCACATTGTGGCCTAAAAACAAGGCTCTAGCAGGTGCATGCCGCCCTGACAACTTTTGCGACGACCTACAAGCTGGAATGTTGCCATTGCCAGAACAGCATTTTTGCATGGCACAAGCAGCATCCTTCAGCTATTAACCAACCCCACAAAACGTTAGTGTGCAAAGCTTCACAGAACAAAGCTGCAATCTGTGTTGGCATTAACCAAATGTTCAGTTTGCAATATGTGAGAGAATTAAGGAAAATGTCTCGAGCCCAAAATAGAGTCTTCAAATTAATTTGTTTGGTTCAGCTAACAACTCAAAACCCAAAGATATTCCATTTTAAAATAATGTCAGAACTTTTCACCTTCTGCAAGACTTTTTCCCGAAGAAAGACAAAGAGGTTTTAAGTACAAAATGTCAAAACCATTTTTAAGTACAATTACTATTGTGAAAAAATTATCCAAACTGATGAGTAAAACCCTGATATGAACCTATTATTACCCCTATAATGGACCAATAATGTGATTGCCATGGAAAAAAATGACATGTTCACAAAACCAACACATTTACTCTGCTGCCACAGAAGTGATTAGATGCAATTAACAAGATTTTTGCAGAATAAGGCATGTTTGTCTTTGCAGATCTCTGAAGATTCATTGCTTTTGGGAATGTCGGACGGTATCACGAGCAAGCACTTTTCAGATGGTGGTTGCTGGAATTGTTACCAAATGGGTGTGTGGTGTTTTTCCGGCCCCCCCCCCCCCCCCCTTCTTCAGTACTTCTTTTTACCCCCGTTTTTTTTTCTCTGAAGGAGGTAAAACCAAACACTGATTCTAAAGCCACTTGAGGTCGTAAGATAACAGGAGTTCCTCTCTTTAGACAACTTTTTCATTATCCTTGGGTTTTATGGCTGCACCTCTCTGCGTGATCTCACAGAGTTCAGCTAAGAACTTGAGGCTGGGCCTGAAAGCAGAGCAGGAGCCTGGTAACAATATCAAACAGCCGTCGAGCTGCAAAGGAGCTTTTTGTTCCCAGCTCGGGTGTGACCGCGTTGGCTTGCTCCCCGATCACCGCGCTACCAGAATGGAGCCTTTTCATTGATGGCCAATGCCTCGTGGGGCGCATGCGGGGGGCAGGGGGTGTTTGGCGTGCGGGTGACATCATCAAAGCTATGTGTGCATTTTTGTTCCTCTCTGAAAATAAATTTCGCAGCGCCGGCTCGTTATTTCACAGCCGAACAGCGGAGCTCCTGGTTGTTTTGTTATGGGTGGTTCTCGGGATCGCCTGCCAGTGGTATCCGCACGCTCAAAGAAAACAGTCCAGTGGATACGTGGCCAAATCAGGCCGCCGTGGGCTTCTCAGCTCAATAACAAGGACCAAATGTTTATGAGATACTTCTGTCTTTGACGAGATCCCACTTGAACATGTCTCCATGATCAATTGATCAGCCATTCGTCATATGGCATAGACTCAGGGCAAAATAAACACCCGCTTTTGTTGAAAGATGTGCACTCATTGCAGAACATCTGTGAAGCATTGCACTCGTGACAACCTTAACGTCCCCACGTCTTGATAAATAGCTGCTAGAGAAATGCTTCATAAGAACCTGAAATGTTCCAAACTTTTCTTTCAGTTTTTGAATAATTATTCAGCCTGGCCAGTAAATAAATTGACAGAAATATCAACTGTTTACACGCTTTAATAATGCAGTTTCAGGGCTACACTTATATGCGATAAGATAACATTTCATATGGCGAGTTTGTTCACTGATGTAAACACACAAAAAAAGCATTGTTTAAACAAGAGTCTGACACTCTGTTAAGCGTTTAAAGACTTAAGGGCCTCACACTCAGTGCCACGCAGAGCAGTAAAAGAGCAGCAGCTACAAACCCTCATTGGTGACTGGAGCTTTCCCCGTTCAAGTGAAATTACCTTTCATCATACTTTGTTAGCTTCAGACTGAGCAGCAACAGCTTTGATGGTGTGGAGAAACACTTGGGAAATGTGGGTCAATCCAGCTCGCTGAACACCACTGTGACAATCCAGGAAACAAATCCAAAATGAACAGTACTTTGCATGAGACTGAAATGGATATACACAGAGCGCTACCAATAGACTTCGTAAAAACTCGAAAGAAAACAGCCCTGTGACCTCTGCTTTGAAACGCAGCCCCAAAATGTTAGAACTTTGAGTTTGTATCTGCGGCATTCATCATATTTGATTTGGAAAAATGTCCCAAACTTTGAAATCTTTCTTCCATGTTAAGTAGCGTTTCAATCAATCAAATATCTGTGTCACGGTTCAGAAATGTGAATACACCAAAAGGATGTGCCTTCGAGACATTGAGACTAAAGTTTCAACCATAGATGCAAAGCGAAAAACTTCAAAAAGGCAAAAATTTGAGTATTTTTATTTTATACAGTTATGTTCTGTATAGGCTCGGCATCAAGTCCACTGCAAACTACCCGCTCAGCAGCAAACAGCAGACAGACACAGTTAGCAACTAGCTGCCGATCATAGTGGAGGATTTAGGAGCTAAAGAGACAGATATTTCCCTCAGTAGTTGGTAGAGACCAAAAATAGAGCTACAAGAGATTAACTATTGGGTTTACATTCATCAGTTGACCAGATACACGACTCCAAATGAACGGTGATGTTCTGTAACTGCTGGATGTGTAAATAAGAAACTGTAAGCAAGTTCAGCATTTAATCATGATATGACAGTGTTGTGGGTCACACTTGCTTCTGCTGCCCCCTATTCCAAAATATAGTAGTAAATATAGATCTATAGCAATAGTTTTTGCAATACATATGTAAGTGCTGATAATCTATATAGATAATCTATATAGGTATTGCAGTGTGGACTCACAGTGTCACATGACTTGGATTCAAGTCAGACGCAACTCATAAATATAGTGACTTAAGACTCGACTTGGCCTTGAACACCAATGAGTTCTAACATCACTTGGGCTCGAGCCTTTTGAATTGAAAATACTTGATACCTTTACGCAGAAGCCCAAAATGCCCCACAGATCAATTTCTTTTCCTTCTTTTTCTGAATCAACTAACGCCAATGCTATCCATTCCCAGCTGGTTGACACTTAATTTCCCAGATCCACTTTGTTTGAGCCAGTCTGAGATCATCCAATCAAGTTTCAGGAGAAAATCATGAAGCACAGCATTACTGAGAACTTCTTAATATACAAAACAAAACAAAAACTATTCGGTGGTCAACAAAAAGGTAATTGTAGTATGCAAAGCGTGCAGGTCATAAACTACAGACAAAGGCACAAAAGGCATTACATTTGATGTAGAGTGCATTATGACTTGTTTAGGACTTGAAACTCAAAGTTTAGGACTTGAGTGCAAATACTTGAGACTCACGTGTGACCTCTGCAATATTGTGAATATCTGATTTGATATTACAGTACTTTTATTGGTAAATCAAGGTATTTATTCTCAGAAAAACCTTTTTCTGCTTCTGGTCTGGTTTAAGTCAAGGTGGGACAGCTGAACTAGTAGTGGTTGCTGAGTTACTGTCTTCCTCTTTGCTATCAATGTTAGCATCCTTCTCGCCAGGCTCTTTGCGAGCAAGAAGACTTTTGAGATAGTTTGCTTTGCTGCTCCACCGTTTTTTTATCCATGTCCGTTAGTGAGCAGCTGGTGTAACTTCTAAGGCAACATTAGTGAAACTTTCAAACCCTTGCCGTGGAGAATCTCCTCCACTGTGTCACTATCTGCCTGTTTCTTATCTGAGATCTGTTATCTCAGCCTCAGGCGACACGCTCTTTCACGTAGACGCTGGAATAAGTTGTGTGACAAAAGTCGGGTGTTGAGGAAGGGTGCGCCAAAATCCTCATAATCAAAAACTAAAAGTTTTCATGACTTCATCAATGCCAAGGGGACGGCGCAGGGGTCAAATGCATTCTAGGACGATACCGTGTCTACTTGTTTTAAAAAAAAGAATACATCTGAATAATATTAACAATGAGATTTCCTCAGCAAGCCCTTGAAACTAACTCATTGGTTCTCATTAGTTTTGACAGTAATTTAATCCCGTCAGGGCCCTCAAACCCCGTCACAATCCCCGTTTAATCAACTGGTCTTTACCCTTCCCCAGTCATCAGTGACAGGATTATTATTTAGGGAGACACATCTGTGGCCAATTCAAGACGCTTGCTGTTATGCGAATGACCCCGTGAGATGATACAGGAGATAAACCAGCTGCATTGAAGTCCCCTTCGGACGTAATCCTCTCAGATCTCAGCTCGGAACCACTAAGACGTATCGCATATCCGCTAATCATTTTCTAAATTGTTTATTGAAAATGCTCCTCGTCTGGTAGATAAGTGAGTCCGAAGGGAGAGAGGGGTTTTCTTTACATTGAGACTTCAGGTCATATTGGGCGAGTAGTTCAGCCATCAAATGTGGAATATTACACTTTAAAAAAGAAGGCAGAAGGTGAATATGTTCTGAGCTGGAACCATTATTGCATCAGTTTCTTTGTTTCACTGACACAAATGCCCTCCACAAAAGCTGCCTCGTATCGAGTGTCTCTGGAAGTGCAGCAAAATTGCAACGTATTCCTGCGAGCCCTCTACATTTAAGAGATAAACAAACCATGACTGGAAACATTCGGTCATCTCGGAGGCACGCAAACTCATTCGTTTCCCCCGGAAAACTTTCATTTATTCCGAATTTGCCTGACACAAATCCTTTGGTGGAGAGTTTTCCTCAGTTTTTGTTGAAACTCCCATTGGCTGCAGGAAGTACAAACATCTCAGAGGTCGAATACAGGTAGTTTGAAAATGGGATTAACCTGACTAACCTTTCAGCTGGCAACTTGTGCGCTTGGATTTATTTTGGGGTCAGCTCAAAGCTGCTGCACATTGCAGAGCGACAAGAAAAGGGCTGGACTTGCTTTGTGTGTTCTTATTTTCCCAGAACTGGCGTTGTATACTTTACACGGTGGAATAAAGAAAGTGCCAACAAGAGCAGCTGCACAAATGTATCTGGTGGAAATGTGTCATACCAGCGTTTGCAGCGAGGTGATTGATTTCCTCAGATACAGGCAGCTTGGACCAATCCATTATCTCCACCTTATTGAAGTTATTACAAACAGAGAGAAAACAATATTTCAAAGTATAAAAAATCAAACAGGTCAAAAATCAAACTGACAGTTATCTCTCTCTCTTGGTTTTAATTTTCTACAGTCATGCCTTAAAGCCATTACTGTTGCTTCTGGCCAGAACAGACACGGGACTCGCTGCGTTCATGGTCTGTGTTCCTCATGCTGCCCACATCACAGTATCTGAAATGGTGCACATCCCCCCCTCACCTCCCCGCCCCCGTCCTCCACGCCGGCTTCTCCCCATCATTTCATACCACATCTGGTGCTGTGGGGCCGGCTCCAAGCTCTGGTGGAGGTCTGCGTCTCTGCACGCTGCAACACATCTCTGAGAGGAGCGTCCGCAAGAAGAAGACAAACTGCGCTGGCAGGTCTGCATTGGAGCGGCCCGCCATGTTCGTCATGGATCAACATCTGTCCACAACTCGGCAACTCAGAAGGGCTCCTTTTCATTTTTTTCGAGGGGAGAATTGCTGGTGCTCTGCTTTTGTGTTTTTTTTTTTTTTTTTTTTGTATGGTGAGGAATGGGTGCACTCGCGCTTGAAGATGATGATGCACTGCAGCATGGAAAGAGTTTGCTCCTGCGGTCACATCTTGGTACGAGAACACTTGTGATTCATGGTTATTTTGCACACGTTTTGGCCGGACTACTGTACTGCTGAACATTCATATTGGTTTAATCTTGTATATCCTTCCCTTTCCTCCCGCGAGCAGTATTCAGCAGTGGAAAGATAAGGCCCAAAAAATTATTTGCGAAAAACGACTGCCAGTGAGTTATGTGTGCGCGTTTTCCTTCTTTGGATGTGGGATATTCAAGTTTACCAAATCGGAGGATGTTCACCATGTAGTGTCTCATAAACCACATAAGATTTATGATGATTGGTAAGACTACTGCAAAATAAAATCTTCCTAAGCTTCCTGAGTACTCCCAAATATTTCACTAAAGAAATTAGACTTCCCAGAAGTAGTTTTACTGGAATAATTACACACAGCAGTGCTGACTTGACAGATAAATGGGAGCCTTGGTGGTTTGTTCACTTAAAGCTGTACGAACCAATATTTCTATAACCAACAAAGTGTCTGTAATGTGAAAGGAGTCATTCATAGTGATGACCCTATAGAGAATTCCTATGAAAATCCTCCTCTCTTACCTACAGAATGTTTTTGCTAATTGTTTTGGTTTTGCAATTTTATTGGTTTTGATTTAGTCTCAGGCCTCATATTGCCCAAACATAATTAAGTCTTTAACATATCGGTAGGAGATCGAAAATGACCATATGACCCATTTCTGCTAGTAATTTGAATTTCTAGCAGTTTATGGGGACGCCAAATCAGAAACACTCATGTTATTTTGCCATTTAAGGACGTGTGCTGTTTCACTCTCCAGGGCTCAACACTAACTTTTAAAAAAGCGGTTGCCAGGCATCAGCTTTTGGTTGCCAAAACAGAAAATATGGTTGAAATGTTTATTCACCTGATATTTTGATTAATTAAGATACTATGCAGCTATATGTCAGCTTAAAATGTGACACGTACATGTGTATGTTGAACATGCTTTGCAGTATAATAATCCGTCCAGAATCAAAGATGCTGGGATATTTCGCCTGCCAAGACTTCACAAATTCCCTTTTTGTTTTTTGTTCAGGTTCATCTGGTTCTTTGTCAGTTGAATAAATGTGCACATTCGTTTCTGATGCACTTTTCAATCCAGTTAAACAACTTAATTTGCCTCACCGTTATCTCTAAGATAGATGCCTCTGCACACGCAAGTAAAAATGCACAAGCAGCATTGTCTGGTTCCGTTTCTGACGATGACAGCAATATTTAAATATCACTAATGCAACACATATTAAAATGATGTTCATTTTGGGGTGCACATTTGGCTGTTTGCTGTCCATATTCTTTATAAGTCAAAAAGTGTTTGCCATTGATGGCAACCAAAGACAAACAATTGGTTGCCAATTTCTCAAAATGTTTGAGAATGGTAACCCTTACTGTAACCCTGCTGTGCAACCTAAAATTATTAGTTTATTAATCTATTAATCGATCAACAGAAGTAACTCTGTCAAATGGAACCAAACATTATCAGTACAACCTTCTCAGTTGTAGAGATGTTCTGCTTTTAAAGTAAACGGAATATCTTGAGGTTTTGGACTATTTTTCAGACAAAAAAAAGACCAGAGGTCATCGCCAACTTTTATAGACAAAACAACGACACTAATCAAGTTAAGAAATCAGCAGAATAATCAATCAGGAAAATAACAGTTAGTTGCAGTCATAGTTGTATGCCTGAAACCTTTGTGAATAAATTCTGAACATTTGTCAGCCTGTTTACAGCACAGAGAATCTGATATGGAAAACTAAAGATGGCAAACATCATGACACGTAGAACAAAAAAAAAATAGATCTTCAGATTTGATAAAACTGCGGTTTGGATGAAAATCTACAAGTGGAGGAGGAGAGTCTACTACAGTTGTAGGCTACATTTTCTCCCTTGGCTTCACATCTTTTCTTCTGTGTTCATGAAGTCTGGTCATTTCAGCACAACGTGTCCCCTCATGGAACTTGAATGTAAATATGTCTGCTGCCTGAAAACCGTCTTTGATGACGATGTCACAGTGCAACATCCACGGCGGCATTGGCTGCTAGGTAGCTTCCAGGCGAAAGAAGACTGTCATAACAAAGACAATTACAAAAATGGTAGAAATGATGCTTCTGGCATGTTAAAACATACAAATCAGAGTCTAGATGTGGTTGAGCGGGACTTATGAAAGAGGACATGAAAAGGGAGTATTGGTGAAGTTTGTTTGAAAGTTGAAGACAACCCCGATGTGCATCGTGTGCAATCAGAGTCGGACAATGTTTGGAAGGGAAGAGAAATAAAATAGGAAGGACCTCTGAAGTCTGCTGTGTCCTTTCTGACACTCGCTAGCTCTCTTCGATTTGAATCAACACCTCCATCATCCCTCCATTTTGTGGTGCAGTGGGCCCGTGGATATGCATTGTGGTTTAGGTTGTGGAAGTCACAACCAGGTGGTAGGCGTCTTAACGCAACACATCGCCCGTCATAAAGCGTTCCAGCGCCAGCCATCGCTCAAAATCTTCGGGCTACCAGATCTATTCAAACCGAAAAGCAATTCTTCACGAAGGAGGAAACTGACGTACATTAACTGGGACACGGCTTAATCTTTAAAATATCCTAGGCATATCAGGACTGTGTGTCAGCGTTTCATAGGAAGAATCCTGATGAATGATTCTTTAATGTGGTGAGATGGCTCCTGCAGACCAAATGCAAGAGAAGGAGTTTCAACTCGCAACTTTCCCCTCCGTCTGCGTCTGACAGCGGGATCTGGTGGGGTAGTAGAGTCTATCCTGCAAGTGGAAACTTCACCTCATGCAAAGATAAGAGAGGAGGGAGGGGGGAAGGAGGGAGGGAGGTCCACAGCTGGAAGACATTATGAGTACCAGTCATCCTCGCTGGAAAAGAAATAGACGAGTAAAAGAAGAAACAAGAAAATAAGACAACCTTCAGATATCTTCAGATGTTATTTATTAGCGAGGAGAAGCCTCCCCCCTCCTAGCTCATTATTGAATCTACTTGCCTGGAGACTGAACTGTACTGGATTCTCTCCTCTTTGTAATGTGCTCCGACTATATAAAGATTTGACAAATGCTTTCCTTCATTATCACGTTTCATCACGTTAATTTTGTAGTGGCAGAAGGTGATTGAGCCCTTGAGGAGTTGGAACACAGAGCTTCTGAGACCGTTTTTAGAAACTCTATTTACACATTTCTTTTTCACCTCTTGTTTTAACCTCCTTTGACCCAGTGGTTAATGAACACAATACGTTTTATTTAGCTTACTGGCCTACATTTCTGGTCAATTATGTGAATAACAGCATCTCACAATGAGTGGTGTAACAGATCGTAGTTGATCCGTACAGACCTCACCCCCACCCCCCCATGGTATGTGAACAATACTTTCCAACCCTCCCAGCCTGTGGAGGGCTGGAGCCTTGTAGACCAGCTACTGTAACAAAACAAAAACAGTCTCTATCGGCCGGTATGGCTCACTGTCTGCGGCAAAGTTAGTTTTCAGCTGATCCGAGACTCAAAACTGTGAGTCAGAAAAGTAAAGCCAATGCTGAAGTGCCTTAAACCTGCAATCTCTCTGATGGTCATCAGGGGGCAACTCCTCTGGTTGCAAAAATAAGTCAGATTGTATAGAAGTCTATGAAAAAATGACCCCACCTCTCTGGTGACGGCCAAGATGCAATTTTGAGGCTACAAAACATCAGTCAACAAACCAATGGGTGACATCACTGTGACTACATCCACTTCTTATCTACAGTCTATGTCTGGGACTCGCCATTGTTTGAAGAATTTCACCTAATTTGCATAATAAAAACACACTTGATGCCTGATTTATATCAGGTTTTAATACAAAGGCCCTTAATAAGAAGTCATTATCAGTATAATGTATACAGATACATATTGCATGTTGTAGAATGTGGAAATGGGGTCCAAGTGATCAATTAACAAGATAAGCAAAGGAAGTAATGAATATATTATTATTATTATTAAACCATGTGAAACTGAGGAAGGTACATACCTTAGTGCCTGCATTGTAAACACAGTCATATGAGAAAATATGAGGACTAGTCATACCAGTAACATTATCCATTCTCTCAACAGCACTGAAAGGCTCTTGAGCAAGGCATGTAGCCCCCTTATCCAGTGATGCTGGACTTTGGCCAACAATAAAAAAACTGTGGTTTTACTGGGTAGTTCCTATGTTTGAAAGCATGTAATCATACATAAACGGAGCACGGATTTAGCTAGATGAACAATCTGGCCTTTTTAGGGAAGCACATTTTGAAATGCACAGAATACCACATCATTTTACATATATCCGCCCACAATACAACAGAAAAAACAAACCTGAAACTCAACCAAAAGAGGAAAATGCCATGCTCAGTAATCTGTATCTGCATATCATGTAAAACAAATGGAGACCGTGTTCCATTCTTCCAAAGCCGAGAAAAACGGTGGAAATTATCCGTCTGAACGTCTTCATTTACACCCCGAAAGGTTTTATATCCCACTGTGAAAAGTGCAACCAAAGATTACCAGCCCCGATAATATTTCATCCAAATTTGCCCGGAACTGAACTTGTCAGCACGTCTCTCCCTCCGCAGTCTTCTGGAAAGCTCGACGTTTCCACTCTTCTCCCTACATGTGAAGCTCGTGCTGTACCGGTTTATCCAGATGCACCCACAAGAAACTGGGAGAGGAAGTGTACCAGCCATGCTGTGATGATGAAGGGAGCGTGCGGGGGGTGCCACGACGATCTGGTTGTGGCAGCTCGTATACCGTGTTGCGTTTTTACAACGTTGTTCATCAGCTTCATTTCCTCACAAGCGAACACGAGCACACTTGAACTCACGCTCATCAGATGTGGGAAAAGGACCTCATGTGAAAAGCTCACTCGGTTTTTTTATGTGGCGAGACATTAAAGCAAGGCCACAACATTGACTGGTGGTGTTGACTGTTCAAGAGTATCACTTTTCGTTCCAAAACAAGAACCAAATGTAAATGTGTATTTGTATGTGTATTAATTCAAGCAAAATATAGATTTCTGAGGTGTTTGTGCTTTGCTCGCGTAGGTCAGCTGTGGGCTACTTCATCCCTTTATTTTAGTACATTTATTTGACACGTATTGGTGCTGTCCAGATAAAGATTTTTTTTTATTTATGAGCATACTAAATTGTTCTATAGTAAATTAAACAACCCAACTAGGGCAGTGCTAATGCCCTATGCCCCAGTACTAATGCAGTACTAGGGCATAATTTGACAAATAATTTTTAATGTTTTCGAGACATTACAACGTGTATTAAAAGCAACCTGATCTCTCAGAAATACACAAAAATAACTGCGACCTCTTAACAGCGCATTACCTGGTGGGGGGCATTAAATGTGTTAAAATTACATGTCAGCACTCGGGATGCTAAATAAAAAAATATAATTCTAACCGTTAGCCGGCCCTCATTAACATTAACCGTGATGATTAGTGCAGAGGTGCTGTGGCTGAACAGGCCAGTCCCATCCAGTGTTTTTAGCTAAAGCTACAAAAAATAATGCGCTGTAATTTGTAGATATCCCGCAAGCTTTTTAGTTATTTATTAACTGGTAGCATTCATCGGTCAGCAGCATTCTAATTGTTAGTTAACGGCTAAACAGTTCATTTTTTATACCCCAAGTCGGTACCACAAACAATATGCCAATATGAAGTCAGTTAGGATCCTAATATAACAAATCCATGTGAATATGCAACGCTCAGAGCTAGTGACGTAGTGTAAACAGTGAAAAAGTCTAGTTATAGTGGGCAGGTCAAAGAAACAACACACTTTTAACCAAGACACCGCTGTTTGAGAACCTGTGAAGTTACGTTGGTGCCGTGTTGTGTACCTATGTTACTTTGTTTACTTACTTATTTTTGGCCCAGCCCTGATGTTTCTACTAAACCTAACAAAGTGGTTTTGTTGCTTAAACCTAACGTTAAATTCTTGCAAAGCTGTTCAGAGATTCGTGGTCATTCTGTGAGATCCCGTTGACAGAAAGTTAAAGTAGATTAGCGCTAGCTACATTAGCTTGTTGCATGTGGAAATGGAGGCCAGCCGATGAGCCGAACAACAAATATGCAGAAGAACCACAACAATGATGTCAAATGATAAAAAAAGGCTCCATGGAGCCGAGGGGGGTAAGGGAGGAATTTGCACAGTTGGTGGTAATCACGTAAAAACAATACTTGCAGTTTTGTCACAACAAGGCATAAATAAACCCTTAAAAGGCATTCTTACAAATGTGAAGATCTGCCAAAGCATCAGGACATTTCCTATTAATAATCCATTCAAATTTCTTTGGGATGTCTCATTTTGGATTGAAACTTCCCCATTGTTCCCCATGCATGACTTACTGAATGAAATGTGCATCCATAATTAGATGATCGCATAGAGAAAAGCCAGTTTTGTCATCATCCACTTAGCTGGACCAATCACAGTGGATTTAGTGTTATTAGATCATCCTTTGGAAGGGGGCCTACCTTCCAATGCGGTGTCATAAATAAAGAGCCGATGGAGGGAATGATAAATTACGACGCGAGGGGCAGCTCTACCTCTCCGCAGTATTTATGGCAGCAAACATTGAGGACACATGTAGATAAATTCAACAACTTGCACGTTATAACAGCCACCACGACGACTGAGGCCCGTACGGTTCCAACTGCCGAGCAGAGTTCGGTGTGTTCGCTGCCAAACCTTTCAGAAAAGGGGGTCAACATTTCAAGAAACTCTTCGAAAAGTCAGGCGGATAAGGCACATTTCGAGGTCTGCTTTATGACAGTAATGTAAGCATAGTATGAGTCAGGTTTTATGATTTCTGATGTCATGCACTTGTGTTATGACTATGGAAGCTTGTGCCATGCTGAAGTCTTTTCACAGACCTCATTCTCTCTCTGAGCTAAAAATAGTATGGTGAGTGGTAGTTATACTGTAGCGAGCCACAGGCACTACTTTCCTTCAGAGAAAGGGTCCTTTAGACACTGAACATATTTGTAATTATCTCTCCACTTGATTTATTTAACAGCTTTAGTTACTTGATACTTCACAGATTAAGATTTTGAAAACAAAACATACTCCCTCCCCCGCCCCAACCTTTTAGGCCAGTGACGCCTTGACCTCCTAAATGAATTAATATCGACTTGGAACCTTTATCACAACATGTTCATGAGTTGTGACCCATCCCAAAAAAAAAGTTATTTTTCTCCAGTAAACCTCTCAGATTGTTACATCTTAACTGTTATGGGGCTGAGGAGTTCAAACTATCCAGTACTTCACAAGACTAAAGAACAAAGATCAGAAGAAAGTCAGAGAAAAACAAATAAAGTTAAGTAGCTGTTAGGAGAATGACTGTTAGTTCAGCTACTTGCGTGTCTACGGCGAGTTCATTGCCTAACGACAGTAGACAGTTCTTGTGCAGGTTTCTTTTGTTGGTAGCGGTTGGTCCAAAAAGAAAACAAAGCTGTTCGTAGTAGGCGTTCAGTTCTCGAGGCAAAAGTCGCAAGTTTCTCCGGTGTCGGGTCTCAATCAATAAGCCCCGCCCCCCACTACCAGCCAGCCAAAAAGAGGGACGAAACTACTACGACTACTAAAGACTACTTTTTCTTGTCACAGTACTGAACATATCTTACAACCCCTAAGATTTATCTTGCGACCCTTTGGATAGGTCCTTTTACATTAAAAAGGGACAGTTCATTCCAAAATTATGAATACAGATTTTTCCGCTTACCTATGGTGCTATTTATCAATCTAGATGGTTTTGGAATGAGTTGTCCAGTTTTTGGGGATATCAACCATAAAGATGTCTGTGGTGCTCAAAGTGTCAAAAAATTTTGAAACATTTGAAAAACTCAGCAGCAATGTCTCATTCCAGAAATCATGACCCGGTTATTCAAGATGATCCACAGACCTTGTCGTGAGCAGTTTGATGTGGGAGCTATGGTTGAAGGAAAAAAATTGTAAATTTGATTTTGTGAATTGTCCCTTTTTTAAATGAGGGCAATTCTGCATACTGAGTGTGGCTACTTTGATTTCACTTTTTGGAGTTGACGTTTTTACTTTAATAAATGATTTGAATACTTGTGATTCCAATATGAATGAACCTCAAAGCCATATTAACAGAATCGGTCCATTGTGTGCATTACAAAGCCCCACAGCAATGGTTCTTGTTTTAGAACTATTGTTTAATTTACTGTGAGATGTAAAAATGGACTTTTATGGACTTGTTCAAATCAAACCACATGGTGTGGGATAACATGTGCTATCTCATCTCTATAACTAAAGCTTTAAACATGAGCAACCTGGACAAAGATCAGCTTCGTTAAGGAGAAAATGGAGACAAGCTCTCAAACTGGATGCCATATATTTTGCTGTGGGTGGGCCGAGCTAAATTACATGCATTGTGCACATGTTGTCACTCACTGCGGACCTAAACCACGGGCTTTTATAGGTTATTCTGACACAGTTAGTTAAATCTCTGTCTGGATCAAACCATTTGCTGTTTGCCCAGGGCAGATAGATTGTGATCTTGGATTATACGGTTCCACCATCATTACGTGTAAAATATTGAGTTCTGCAGCTTACAAATCCAAGACAAATAAAGTGCTACGTAGGGTAACTGTGTTCTAGAGATACACACTCGAGGGTCTACACACAAAACGTGGCATTTGAGGGCAAAGGATCAAAATAGAGTAGATGTGGAGGTAGACTTACTGTAAGGCCCAAAATGTTTTGTCCAAATCTATCTTTATCCATCATTCAAATATGATTTTAGAGGCTCTCTACAGCTGTGCATCGTCTGTATAAGTTTAACCATACCAGCAGCACTTCTTTATGAATTGCAATGTTGGTCCATCACTCTGGTCCAGACTGAAATATCTCCATAACTGGATTGGTTACATTTTTTGTACAGACATTCATGTTCCCCAGAGGATGAATCCCTCTGTCCTTGATGATTTCCTGACCTTTCCGCTAGCGCCATCATGAGGTGACATTTGTGCTGCTCAGTGAAATGTTTCACCAACTATTCAATGCATTGCAGTGAAATGATGACGATCCCATTGTTCCCAGAGGATGAATCCTGATCTCCTGACTGTGTTCAAGCTTTTGTTCGGTAAAGAATTGTTTTGGTTGAAGTTAAATTATAATTTAATCCTATAAGTATATATATGTAGTTTTTGGCGAGAAAACTGAATGAATAAGATTTGTTCGCAAGATGTTTTCACGTCAATCTGAAATAGATATTAGAAAGGGGATTATGTTTAACTTTCTAACACTAGCTCTAAGCAGCTTATAATACATACTTAAAACTACTAATGCTAAGAACTTCTCTGTGTTATAAATGACGATACCACAAAAAAAGGAAAACCTTTTTTGAATTTCTGATTGTTTATAAGAACTGTGGCTAAAAAGTTGAGTGGGCCGTCTTCCAATCAGAAAATCAGCAGTTCGATACTCCTTCGGTCCCTGTCGATCCCTGGGCAAGACACGTGTATTGTAAAGTGCTTTAAGCAGGAAGACTAGAAAGGCGCTATATGTCCTTTACCACTTAGGGACGATGAAAAAGGTTAGTATGGAGCCTTGAAACCCAGAATATGACACTTGAATGGACTAAATGTCTTTAGTTTTGAGCGATAATGTTGATTTTTCTCAAATGGAAACCAATCAGTTGTTCCTAATCATTTTCTCTTTGTCTATCGTTTGTTTATTCACTGTTTCTCTTTAATAAATTAAAGCATTTTTTTATTTTATTATTGGAATAATCAGAATACTCAATTGCTAAAATAATATATAGCTGTAACCCTTGTTGAGGGATCGTCATAATGGTGAAATGGTGATCAAGTACCCTTGTTCTAGATGTTCACAACATAATGCACATGACTCTATCAACATCAATGAGCAGTAAAGGACTTTCCTGTATTTGTATAATAAAACCCATTTGCCACTCAGCCCGATGTTGCAACTGTAGCGCCTTGATCTGGTTTCTGTTGCTCTCATGATATAAGTTACCCGACCATAATGAGTCACTCTCTGCAGCGCGGCCTGTTTAAGCCTGTGAACCAAACAAAGAGCAACGACTACACCAAACAGAGCAAGTACAGTACGCCTGCATTTTGTTATGGAGGGCCTCACTCATCATGCCTATAAACCATTGTGTTTTTGTTTGACACACAGTGCTGGGAAACTCGACTTCCCGTCCCCTCGCAAACGGGATTGCCCAACAGGATTATTTCATCACCAATTTATTACCATCTAATCCTGGAGATTTCTGTCTTGGCATGGTGCTTCTCTCAAACAAACAGACAGAAGAGGGCGGACATTGGGGGCCGGCCCTTAATCATCTGCTCTCCTGCGGATTCATCTCGTGAAAATGGGGCTCTTCCTCTTCTTTTCTCATCGCTGCCTTTGATTCGTACGGAGGACAATTCTCTCGTAACGAGTCTGTAATTAGGGTATTGTCTTTGAGGTTTGGAAAAAAGAATAGCGAAAGGATGCAGTCACAGCATATTCAAGACGTTTCTCATGTTCGGGATGATTACAGACAGTGAGAAGGACAGCATCTGGTAGGAAGGAAAAAAAAGGCCCCATATTGTAATCTTTAGTTGCAAAGAATCCTATGAAGAAGAGAGAAGACATCATATCTTGAGATCAGAGAGGCGATGGAATAAAAAACAGAAATCATCACATCGAGATGATTAATTTAAACATTAAAGATAACTCTTGACCTGAGAAGTTATAGTTTGACCGATGTGTAGTTCACTTCTTAGGAGCTTTTCAGCCTTCACACACTAGTCTTCCTCAATGGATGAAGTTCAATCCAGCTCAGTAACTGATTTCATACATTGCACTTTAAGGACTTTCTAGTCTGTGTTGGTTTAAAAGCATATAATTAAATTATTTTCAACTATACTTTTGGCCATAATATGCATTTATTTCAGATTTCACAGGAGAGAGAGTCGAACGTGTGTCGTTTTGGTTCATTGTAAGCTTCTTAAACCTAAACAGGATGCGCCATAAAAGTTCACTCCTTACTTTGAAAAATGCAGTTTGCTAAAACTGATAACAATCCCACCTAAAAGTGCTGAAATGAAATCGTTGACAGCTACTGAGCGGAACTAATCTCCATCCACTGATGAGGACCATGGGATAGAGTGAAAAGCTCTGGAAAAAGACAGAAAGCAGAGATCCCCCGATCACGTTTTTGCTGTAAATACTTGATTTACAATCGTGAATGAGCCAGATCGGCCAATACACAGCCGATACCAGTCATTTTGTTTTGTTATAGCTGCTGGTTTACATGACTCTAAACTAACATTTTTCACCACCGTCTTGGAACCATCTCGAAAAATTAATTTCAGCAACACGGAACTCAGTGTGAACCGTCAAAAATACTAAATGTTATCCTTCTACTTTGTTATTGTCATCTATAGTGGTTGTTTGACAAAAACCTAAACACATTTCAAATAATAAGGAAATAATTGATGTGTGTTTAAATATTTGCTTTGATTAAAAAAAACTTTCTTGGCATTAGTAGTTGTATTTACGTAATATAAGCTGCTTAGATCCAGTGTTAGGAAGGTGAACAGTTTTCAAACTGTATTCAAGTTTCTCGCCAAAAAGTAAATCAACAAGATTATATTTGACCACATCATGATCACGTTATATAATATATTATATACATTTTTACTGATGAAAGCTTGAACACATAAAGTAACTCAATGCAACCTCCACGAGCATTAGCTGTTAGCTCCATTTTTTGTGATTTAACCACAGGTGTGTAGTACTACCCCGCCGCGAACGGCAACTAGAAAGCATTAAAGTTGATACATATTTGTATCTGAATATCAGCCAATAACAATCAGTTGCCAATCAATCGCAGCATTCAGAAAGTAGACACTGAGTTGGGATCCAACTACGGTTTAATTCGTTCAATTCAATGGCAACAAAACACGAAGACGAGGGAAGTGTCATTGACAAGCTTGTTAAAGAAGCTGCTCCTGATTTAAGTAATACTCCATTAATCCCAATAAAACACCTTTTGCACATCACATCCTTCAGGGTGAGTGTGAAAAGAAGGAATGAGGACTGTATAACTCTTCCAAAATACATATGTCATGCATTGCATAAAGAAAGACTTGAAGAAGCACAAATTACAAACTTCTTTCTCTGGATGAGTCGTAAAAACTGAACTGTTACAAGAGTGAGAAAAGATCTCTGGTGTCTGCTGCTGTGCGGTACGAATAAGCACAGAGTGGTGATCCGACACAGTCAGGCTGATAAGCTTGTTGTGAATAATAGCCCTCAGTTCGCATGTAGCATACGCGCTAACAACCACATCAGACAGAGTCCAGAGTGAGAGGAAAAACTTGTGGAGTGGAGGGACTTCATGAGGAGTAGCCAGGCAGTAAAAAACGTAGCGTATGTATGTGTTGGCCAACCTCGATTTAGTCTCATGCCCATTACATACTGACGAAGAGCTCTCTTGGGGTCAAGTCAGCAGAGCACAGAACACAGTGTTTGGTCAAATACAAAAATGCATAAAATCAGTTGGAAGCTGAAATAATAATTTGGGTTAATTTAGGTGAAAAGCCCTTACTAAATTAATATGTTGGATGTGACTCAAGTATTTGCCATCCAAGCATAAGATATTATTGGCGCTCGTAGGAGCGCTTAAAGTGTGTTTCCAGTGTATTTTTATATTTTGTTTGTCGTGCTCATGCATATCTCCCACGAGAGACCGCATTGGGCTTCATATGGAACTTTATAAGTTGACTTTTCTGAATTTACTCATCAACGTGGCAATAAATATGAAAGCCAGTAACTTTAAACTAAAGATCCATTCTACTTTACAGCGTCTTTCCAAAATAAAATACACATCATTTACACAGTGTGACAGTCGCGTAAAATGAGAGTTGGATCGAAAGTTAAACAAGTGTTTGAGCATTATTGAAGCCGATAGTGATTGTTGGCTCCGTATTTTGCAATATGGCAACGTGTTGGTGAAATCCTGAGCTGTGAATGCAAACGGAGTGGTTGCATGTTTGCAGAACAGACAAAAAGGGGCAAATAAAACTTGATCAAGATGAATATTAAATGACCTAGATTTCGGATCACACCGCTGTGAGCGGAGCTTGTTCTGTACCCTCTCCAGTGATCACTTTTTAAATGCTTTTCCACAACATTTTTCCTCAACATTCAACAGATTTTCCACCTTTATTCCGTCTTTTGCTCGTAGGAGACGAGGAATTCCCAGACGGTTAAAAAAAGTATCTCGAGAAACACGAGACGTCTCTCTCCACTCACATCTGCATCCCCACATAACCCAGCATCCTCCTTGATTCCATACGGTAGCCTGTATATCACACAGGTTTTATAGAGTTGGGCCCCGTGTGGGAGCGGGAAAGGGACGGTATTCAGTTAGTGCGGCGATAAACTTCACAGCCAAGGGCCGGAAAGTTCGCCGCTGCGATTCGGTGGCCTGCAAGACATTACTTATCATTGCTCGGGTGAATGACAGACCTCGTCCCTTTAATGTGGGTTGTGTGATCGCGCCAAGCTGCACAAAGCAGCCGTTCAACCCCGAGCAAAGTGTGGTTTCAGAGGAATCCCTTTACCCACTGCCCGTAAGCCTACCCTCAAACCCCCTTCCCTCCCTCCTGGATACTGCCTCGCCATTAATTTTTTTTTTCGGGGGCGGGGGGGTACTGCAGATGTGGAGTTAGTGGCTGGCACAAGTTACAGTATAGGACTTTGTGGGCTGCGAAGCCTCACTGTGGCAATCAGAGGTGCATTGGACTGGACTGCAGACACTAAGTGGGCCGCTGCCAGTGCTTTGAACTGTGAAAATAAATACTGAATAGGGCTACGTTGTGCTAGCCAGGCCTCGAGTCCTATAGTCATCTGTCTTGGTGTACACACCGGAGGGAGTGTTTGCCTTGGACATCAGCCACCGCATGTGGTAGCTGAGCTTTTTTTTGTTCTCGCTCTGGATCACACTTTTTGAGGGCGCATTTAATAAAACTGGGCTGCCGAATATAAAAAAAAAAAAAAAAAGGGGCAAGAATTCAGACTCATTTTGCACATGTGATAACTTTCCCTCATCTCTGCCCTTGTCAAGGATGAGATCTGCACAAACACAGCCAGAGAATATATCCCTGCGTCTGGTAGAGACGTTTGTTCTTTTTTCGACGGGCTGACAGAGAGATGGCTGAGGTCAGAGGATGTGGGCCACTCAGAGGAAGGAGGCAAACGAAGCACCTGGGACAGGTTGATCTGGAAGTTTGGACATTCAAGGGGGAACTTGTTCGCCGGCCAACGCTCTGTTTCTTCACAGGGACGAGGGGAACTGACAGTGCTGCGCCGTCCTGCAGCGCACTGCTTTTAAACAGAGAGCGAGATTGGATGTCAGAATGAAACCATTCGGTGGGCGTTTCGGAGGATCGTACACTTATAGGTCCCCTGTTACCATATAATGCTTCTTCAAACTTAATCCAACAGTCATAACATGTTTGAAAAACAGCAGGAGCGAGGGGATTACAATCGGAGCCTCTAACAAGGAGTCATCCTTGTTAAACGGGAGTGGTGTTTGGGTTTAACGAGGTACAGGGAGGATTATAGGGTATGCCATGCATACTTTGCACTAAATACCCCGCTCTTAGTTTTGATTGGAATATCCCTCTGCACTCAAATGTTAGTTTATTCAATTTGGTAGCTCTCCAAAGGCCGAAAAAACTCTCGAGCATGTCATGTTAAGTGCATACATTGAGTTTGTGTGAAAGTTTTTGATTTATGCCATGTTATTGCTCTTTCCTTCTGGGCCTTTTTTTCATTCATCCCAAATAAAAAAACAAAAAAAATGGATTTGCTGAGTATGCATGCGCTTTTTAATTCTACTTCATTTTGCTGAAAGACATTCACAGTTGGGAGTCAGCCAGTACCACCACATTCTTCTACCCTTGGCAACTAAAACAGCTTCGCCCGAGCAATTGGAGTAATCCTCAAACCAAGTCCTCACAACTGGCTTCATTTGAATTTAAAATGCAGCTGGATAATCTGGCAGCTTACATGTTAAAACTTCTATACCGTTTATTTTTTTGCATACTAGTGTTTTAACACGTTTTCTCTCAAACTCAGCTTTTTTCTCCTTGTTTTCTTAATCAGCTCTTTTCAGTCTGTTTTTGTGTCTTGTGGAAACATCATAAAACATTTTAATTGTTTAGTACAGTGTTTTTGTTTAATTATGGAACAAGAATTTGGGAAATTCTACAGCACTTTTAATCTAAAAAAGTTAAATATGCACTATTATCCCATTTTGGGTAGTTATTGTGGTCTAACTGCAACAACAAAAAAACATACAGTGACACAACTGTCCCTACATGCATGAACGCCCTCTACAACAAAACCTGTACCCACTTTTTCAAGGATATGCATCTTATCCAGAGTAGCAGGAAAAAGCTATTCTGTTTTGTATGTTTCCATCTGACAAAAGACGTCCCCAGAAACTCGCTACACTGCAAAAGCATGCTGCTATAGAGCTTAAAATGTTACTGGAGGATCCTGCTTTCACCGTCATGCCAAGAAAAGCCATCAGGTTCAATCAAACGCTGACAGAAAACAGATCACATCAAGACCCTGGTGACATTTTATGGTATGGAAGACGCCTTGGGCTGCATTCAGAAATGTGCCCGATTTTTGCTTTGGTGCGCAGATCCTGATCCAGAATCAGATTATTGCAACTGGCCTCCCTTTTTCCAGACTTTGCTTATTTCCATCTGTCTGGAACAGACTTCATCCTGTTTCTACCCGTGTGCCATCTCCCGCAGAGGGTGGAAACCAAAACATGTTGGATTAAAAAAAGAAAGCTGGAAAGATAAGCATTTGATAGTCAGTCCATCTTTTTCGGAGAAACAGGTGCGGGAATAGTTTTACAGGCGTCTCTGTATATACATTTGGAGGAACGTAAGTGCTTCTTGTGTCCGCTGTTAAAAAGAATTCATGGCAAACCATCACAAAGAGACAAAATGCTCATATCTCTGACATGAAGGTATTATGATAGGGATAAAAGAACCAGATGTTGATAATAAATCTAGATAGCGTCAACTCTGTTTCGGCAGCGGAATGTCATAAGACTGATTTTGTGGTTTTCTCAGGAGGAACATAAAGGAAGCATGCTCATGTGCAAAATACATTAATATCAATGTTAATGTCAATACAACTCTCAAAAATACCAATTGTTTAAAATTTTTTATTCAACCAACCATTTTATTCCAAAGTGGCATGCAATGAGCGAAGGCATCGTCTTACACGAGTGGGCCGAGAACAATAACAAAGCCTAAAAAACTATTATGACTATTTAATTTAGTTTACAGGTTATTCATTTTGAGCAATTATATTTTCAGTGCAGTCCTGCTGTATTTTATCATCCAACAGCTGCCACTTATTCACGTCAAAATGTATAATACCTTGTTATTTCTTACGCAAGTTCAAATTTAATAACAAAATGCTGTAAACAAGCTAATTTTAGGGTATTTTCAACATTCTCCTGGACATGATGTTTCCCCTCAGATTACTGTCCAAGAGCTGGAGGAGGATGGATCTCAACAGTAAAATGTCACTTTTTCTGATTTGAAATAACGTTATGTTTAACTGTCATACACGTTTTGATAAAAATTACTGATGGCTGGAATTTGAATATGAATGCAGCTCACTATTTTTAAGTTATCCCGCCTCCTTGAGGGACATTCAAACTAAACAAATGCAAGTTGAAGCGCCCGGTGATGAGATTCAGGTGTGTGGGCCGGGATGCTAACGGTTTTTGACCATGTCGTGTCATTGGTCGCTGAATGAAGTTAAAACAATGCTGATTTAAAATAATGCTGATTTAATGCTATGGTGACAATGTCATACTGTGAATAAATAGATCTTTTAGCCTAGAACACACGGCCGAACTAGTTCTCCCGTTCGCCCCTCGCTGGCTTATAGATAATGTTAAATTTTATGTTAAAAGTCACTATATTTAATATACAGAAAGGAAGTTTTGAAGATCCATGAGTTTGAAGGTTTTAAAAGTTATAATGAGAGTAGGCAACTTATTTATTATCCTCAGCCATCAGGTAAATTGTAGAATTACCAAACAATGTGTGCTTGTACTGGCTGGCCAACTTGTCACATTGCAACAGGAGCCTGGCTCCACTTTGTTTCCAGATGACCTTGCCCTTTATTTTTGGCAATTTTTCACTGCCTCAATGAAAACGTCTCATTGAAATGAATAAGGTGGCCGCCTTGTAGCGCGTCTTGGAATCCGATCACGCATCGGGTAAAACAGCTGATGACCTGTGGAGTAGGGGTGCATGCGCAACCGGGCGATCAAATGTAAATAACGGGGCAAAAAATGTATTCAATGCAGACATCGAGCTCTTGCTGTTTCTCTGCTGTTGATTCAGGAGAAGGGGAAAAAATCATATAGTTAATTTTAACTAAAATCTCCGTCTGCATTTGTCCATTCGTACCAAATCTACCGGCATCGGGCGGCGGTTTGATTGCTCGATGTGATTGGCTGCCTCAACGAGCGGTGCGACTCCGCGCCTGAGAAGATTTGAACTTTCCGACGCTTCTAAAAAAAACAATGGTTTTGTTGGCGACGCATCTCGGTGGGATCGGGGCATAAGACGGTTACCATGGAGACCACAGCTGTTTGTCAACTTTAAAACTACCACCATTGAGCCCACGCTGTTCATCGTTTTAGTCGTTACCTCGCAGTTTGCTCCGGTCTTTGAATCGACTTGGACTCGATTGAGGTGATCTCAACTTTCCGCACGTTGCCATCTTGAAGAAGAGGAGCCCAATGTGGTTGTCATATCCACTCAGTGACTTCTTACAGTGATTGTACGACACACTTAATGTGGTTCATTACAAAATGGTGACGGCTGGAAGAGGAGGGGGGCGGGGGGGGATGACTGGGAAACTTGATTCTGGCAAAACAGTAGTTTACCAAACCCTTCTTGTCTGTTTAGAATTGAATCAGAGAGCAGCTGTTCCCGTGTTGAGTGACTACTCTTCAGCAGACCGTGGTTGTTCTGCATGCCCGGTACAAAGTGCCAGGCAGCGTTTGGCTGAACTCGTAGTGCCGCTAACCCTCTGCCACGCACGTGTCTTTGATTCCTCTGCAAGGCTTGAATAGCAACATCTTCTTGACATTGCAGATGTTGGTCATTAATAGCATATGTTTGTCATCTTTTCTTTTTTTTTTTTTTTATCCCGTATCCTAATAGCTCTTGAACTACCTTTTTTTTGTTTTTTTTATCACTTACGTTTCCTTAGATTCTTGGAGGAACATCTGAGGGAGCGTTTTATGATTTAGTGCCTTGTTTAAATGAAGCTCACACGAAAAAAGGGGGTTATAATATTGTCCTTGTGTAGAAGCTCTCGATGATGACTCATGTTACGAATGGTCGCTTTTCAACTTCTTGCTTGAACAATTAATTACAGAGACAAATGATGGGATGTGAGTTAGACTTTATGCCACTACAAGCCTCCTGAGACGTACTGAACTGGACTTTTTTGTCTAATTGGTTCAATTCGATGTCTTTTTTTTTTTTTCTCTGCACATTTGTAAACATTATAGGTCAACAGGTAGGACTTTTAGGATATTTATATGCTTGTCCTGTTTAATATTCACACAGTTTGAGGTTCTTATTCTGGAGTTTGTTATTCCAAAGAGAGCTAAGGGCATATTTTTCCTATTATCATTATCCTACTGGTCGTGTTTACAGCTTTTGCATAATTGGCATGAGGTATGGTTACTTGAGACAACGGCAATCTAAAAAACTCATACACACTGTCTGTTTTGGTCTTTGTCAGGGAGTCGGAGCACACGACTGGATTCGGTGTAATGAAAGCGGCACAAAAGTAACTCTGGCGCATTTATTTACTCGGGGTTGAAATTAGACATTTTCCAGAGGAAGGAAAGAGCCTGGAGAAATCACACAAAAGATTCAAAACACATGCTTTGGAGCCTGAAACTCGGACAGTTGAAGTGGTTTAGAAGAATCGTATCCGTTTGCCTGAAGGATGTGAGCAACTGTAAATGACTGGAGAAATGTAGACACACTTAACAGAGATTGTATAAAGAGATTATGATCAGAAGGATATTCTGGACAGAGCAAGTAAAGCCATTAATGTATGAATCACAAGGTGTTTTTGTCTCCTCACTTTACTAAGACCATTTATAGTTACTACGTTTGGTCTATACAGTACCTTTTATCTTACTTTTGTTATGCTTCATTTTGTGTTTAGTAAATGCTCATAATGTGCAGTATATTAATCTGGATACTTATCTAAACTTATGCAGAACAATTATTCTTGTATTCTGCTGTTTTGACGCTTTAATTTACCTGCGTGATATCAAATAACCTTATTCAGTATTCAGGGTTTGTATGTGAATTTATTTGACTGCCTTGACTGTTAATGTCTGTAAAACCCATATCAATATAGCAATACATAATAATATGAATGACGGCAGTGTTGGAAAACAGCATGTGCAGATAAAACTATGACAGTATCAGTGGTTCTGTGGCTTTTTAAAAACCGTCATGGTGCATACTACTGTAGTTTACAACTTAAGCCGGATACTTGGCCGCTTCTCTGCCAACACTATTTACTGGCACTGACAAATTGTGATTTGACTGTTCAATAACAAGCTGCTTGTACAGTAAGTTACATGCCATTCAGACCGAAACTGGATCGCCGCTCACTCTGATTAAAAACATCAGAGCTCTGTCACATTGTGAGGGGAAAATGAAAAGTGAGCCATTTTATGAAGCTGTGTAACCCGAGAGCTGTATTTGCATGGATTACTATTTTTTAGTTCCCTTTCACTTTGTTTTACAGAATGAATACATTAAAAACTGAGCACATATGATGATTTATTGGAACATGAGGCAGCACAGAACCTCAAAGCTATTGCAGCCATGGTACTGTAACATCCGATCTGCAACACAGACACTACAGAGAAATCTTAGCCACCATTTAACAAGCTTGTTTCAACTTTTTCACCAAACAAAGGAAAAGAGTTGATCTGCCAGCTACGGAAAATGGATCAGGATTTATTCATCACAAGATTATATCTCTTGCGAAAAAAAAACACTTGGCCAAACTCTTCACCTTTGCATGATGGTCTCATCCAGCATTCGTAGCTACATTCAGAAGTATCCCACAAAATATTTTCGTATTTGATGTAGATAATCTTGAACGAGGAAGTATAAAGTCCGTAAAAGAAGACAAGGGGCGGGCGGGAGGTGGATGGATCCAACAAACAGGGATCTTTCAGCCAGAAGACATTTATTTGTCACGAAACTTGCGTACATCAGTAACGGCACTACAGTGGTTTTTACCATCTTCTCCTAAACATAGATAAGTAGTTTTGTTGCCTAAACCTAACCTAAATAAGTATTTTATTACCATTTCCTAAACCTAAGTAAGAATTTCCCGATATTTTCCTGAAACTAACGAAGTACTTTTGTTGCCTAAACTGTTGTGAAAACGTAAGTTTGTTTTGAAAAGACCCGAAACTGACACGTGTTGCTGGCTTTCATAGGAAAATGCACAACAAATGAGGAGTAACTTTTTGTAAGATATCATACGAGCCGTTGTATGAGGATACTCTGTGAGGTTGAATGCAGGCTGTAAATCAATGGGTCCTCAGCAGTGCTAGATGCAGTCCTTGACGATGCCACTTTAGAACTGTTCAATGAAACCCACACAGTGGAGGTGCTCCGAGCCACTTCCCAGATGCCTCAGGTTTCATGACAAGGGCTCAACCTCTTGTGACACTGTTGCTCTGAACTGCACCAATACACGCCACATATTTCCTGTTTACATCCTCACTTCCAGCTTTTTTTCCCAACCGGAAACCAGATCAGTCAAGTTCAGGTCAATTTCATCCCGCCCCATGTAAACGAGAGGCAAAATAGGAAAAAATAGGAAAAAAGGTAGTCCACTTCCTGTTTATGTACGTGGAGATCGTCCATTTCCCCACAAACCCTCGGTTTTCTCCGAGGCCATTGGCTTTCCTCACTTCCTGTCGCTCCAAGAAGCTCAACCCTCGACTGCAGCCTGATTAGCGGCGGATTATCATCTGTATCTCTCTCAAATTAAATTTGCTGAAAGGAAGCGTCTGACAAATTAAGTTGGAAGCAGCTGCATTGTGATGATGAGGACGCTGGCTTCCGCTGCCGGCACCGGGTGAACCGTGCCGCAGCTAATAAAGCAGAGAGGGGCTGGAGGTGAGAGGAGGTCACCGAGACTCGGAGGAAACGGGGCTCTCTCGAGAAACAAATGGAAAATGTGTCAATATTTTTAAACAATAGTTTGGCTCCAAGCCTTTTCCCGTTGCTTAAAACTGCTGATTTAGACCGTTTCTGTCGCTTTTTGCCTTCTGTTTTCACTTTTCCTTGAAAGCCGTCTCTCTCTCTCTCTCTCTCTCTCTCTCTCTGTTGTTTGGGCTCTCCGAGATTGAGTACTCACTGCTTTTCCAGCCGCTCGACACACTGCTGCACCTCACACTCTCAGGGACGTTAGAACAACATCGGGGGAGTTATATCTGCCGCCACGCGTGAGCTCTGTGCTGTAGGTCGCCAAAGCCTGCTGTGAAACCAGGGGCTTGATCAGGTAGTTATGTAGGCTTAGCTTAAATTAAAAGCCAAATATACTCTCTGAGAACGTGAATGGCTGTATTTTGAAGCCAAACCAGGCGTGATCCCATGAACTCATTATTCGCAAAACGCATGCCTGCCTGCATGCGATGCCACGTGGGACCCCGTGTGTGTGTGGTACAAAAATAAAGCCTCTAGTCGCTCTGCTGAATAGGAGTTGTACGCTCAGGCTCGCTAGGGATTTCCTGTGGTCTAGTCTCCCAATATTGCAGGCTGGGATAAACCCCGGACCAGGAGGCCCTTACTATGAAACATGTGAAATCCTTGGCACGTCGGCCGGAGAGCTGTGTCAAAAACATATTGTTTGGCTCCGGCAAAGACGGCAATAAAGACGGGAGCATTACTCCAGTCATACAATAGAGATGCATCACGTGCGACGGGAAACACCTGGTGCGTTCAGGCTCCCCGGAGAGAGGACAAGGCGGAGAGCGGAGCCAGGGTCAACAGGTGGATGCAAATACACTCCCAGCAGAGGCCATCCAGGGTTGAGTGTTAATGAGAGACAAGTGCTTTTTTTTTTTTTTCTCGTCTGAGTGTCTCTCATCTTGAAACAGTCACTTCTGGTTCTCATTCCGCCTGAGTAGTTAACCCTTCCACGCGTGACTTGTGCAACTGGGGGCCTCACACAGATTTTAGTTAATGGCTTTCTTCTGCTTTCTCTGTGATTTGAGTGCTTATTTGGTTTTGAGGAGGGAGAATTAGTCTGTGCTCCCACGTATGTGGAAAAGAAAAAAAGATGTAGCTTAACTATTTCAAGATTTGGCCGTTCATTTTGAAATCAACCACAATTATATTGCTTTGTTGGATGTCGCAAGAACCAATACTTTGGTACCAAGTCAATGCCAGAATTCTGAAAATGTGTCTTTACTCTTTGACGCCCTAACTGTCGTACCAGGACCAAAGACATTTTCCTGATTATGCTACATTGTGGACAACAAATCCATGTTGAAATAGGCCGGAGAATAGCTAGTAACATTAGCCGTTAGCTTGGCTAAACAACGGAGCTAACAGCTAACGTGCGGAGGTTGCTTTATGATTCGTTCAAGCTCTATTCAGTAAGTTATTGTGATGTGCTCAAATGTAATCTTGTAAAAAAATCTTTTTGGCAAGAACCTCGAGGCAGATCATCAAGGATTAATAATAAATTTGCAAAAAAAAAGTATGCAAAAAGTAAAAAAAGCAGTCTATGTTGAAGAATATGGGATTTATTATTATTTATTTATTTCTTAATATATTATTATAATATTTTTACATTTGTATTGTGGCATCTAATTGGGTATGGTATCGAGAATCATAATGTAATTTCACTGTTACTGGTATTGAGTACTAAATTGATGGTATCATTGCATCCCCAAGCACAACGCTTATTAAGAAAAAATGCAGGATTCTTCAGCACGACTAGACGAATGTGTTGCGAATTAAGAATTAAAGTGGTGGTTATAAAAAATAAATAATAATACGTGACTCTATTCGCATTACTCTATTACACACTTCATCAACTTACCCAGCACGCTGTCTTCGGATGTGGCCACTGGCTCTGACAGATATTCAATGGCACCACAAACAAACACAACATGCGATTTAATGTGAAAGAGGAGAGGTCAGGAGACCACATGCAGGCATTCCCCTCCCGGAACTCCATCCCCAAAGCGGTATAAAACAAACCTGTTGAAATGTTAACGGCACATGACTTCTTTCTACGCAGAGTTGGCTGAGAATCCACAGAAGGCTACTGTACTTCACAGTGGGACCCAGTAGGACCGCTGCACTTCTGGGAGTTTTTCAAACCGTCCCATCTACACTTCCTCTGTGCTGGGTCAGTTGAGCGTGAGCTGATGGGAGTATGCGGAGGGCCTTGTTATTCCTGCTGTCATTAATCTTTGCTTTGAACTGGAAAAGAAAATGATATAGAGGCTGAAAGGCACGTGTTTGCTTTTGTATGCCACATGTCATATGTTTCAACACGTACTGTACATTTTATGGTCACTGAAGAGTCGGTGGAGCCGAGGCTGCAGCGTTTTTGTCTCCAAGATGTTTGGGACGTTATATGAAAAAAGAAAGATTGAATGTAAAAATACATACGACTGTTTTGCATAAAAAAAGGTGCAATGGACCTATTGATATATTTATTTTTGTAATTTCAATAGTGACAAAAAAAAAATAGCAGACAAAGTAAAAACTCAAGTTTATAGATATTAGAACATTGTTAATGTGATTATTTAACTTTAATGCATTACAATGAATATAGAAATGCCACGGGAATAATATGGATTTAGACTGCACAACACTCGCAAATATACATTTTTCTTCAGGTCATATTTTGATTAATTAATTAATTAATTTGTTAGTCTGTTCGATGTCTTATCTTATGATTTAACCATTCCATCTTTTTATGATTTACTAGTTTATAACTCATTGTTGACGCTGCCTATCTTGAATAAGGCACACTTGAAAAGGAGACATATACATCTCAATGAGGCTTTTCCAGCTTTAAGAACAAATATATATAAAAAAAATTGAACGCAACTTATGAAATGTTTCAGTCCGTAAAGCTCGGCCAAGTGAGTTTCACGAGCCTAATCTTCACACGCTGAAGACTTCTCCAAACAACACTACGGCACTACAATAAGGCTCTGAATCAATGACTGGACTAGTATTACCCCGCATGACACCCCCAGAACCTAAATGGAGGGGTTGCATGTCAGGAGCAGCTGGCGGTTTACAGAGAGACACCTGTGCAGATTAAGCTCCGGTGTCAGGTTGAGTTTCGTTCTCCCAGCGGCCCCCCGAGCCCAGACTGATAAATGACTCCCAGCTCTCTGGACGCATAGCTTACTGACACACATCTCACAGACAAGCTGCTCTGATTTCACAGTGGATGTGGCCTGGATAGACCCAGATTCAAAATAGAACGTTTAGGTCACTTTGCCCATCTAGGAACCACAACTGTCGTGGTTAAATATGGATTTGTTGCAGTCTCGTGCCTTTTAAAAAAATAAAATAAAAAAAACTTGACCTCTGGAGGCCTCAGATGTTATTAAAAGTCTTGGCTATTTTCCATCTATCTGAAAGTCTATACACTGTTGATTGTATCTTTAAGTGACTGCGTGAATGCCAGAACTATTATTTTCCAAAGGGCTGACAGAGTCTGTTGTATCTCAGATAAAGTGGTGCCGAGATGATTACTCGATTAATCAGTTACTGTGTCACACAAAATTGCTATACGTTCAGATTCTCAAATGTAATGATTTGCATCTTTTCTTTTTTTGGTATCATTATGAATAATATACCTTTTAGATTGGACTGTGATGTCCCAATCAAGTTTTTTTTTGTCCCACAAGTTTAACTAAAAGCATGTGACTCCGGAAATGGATCACTCTGTTGGAACTATACAAACTAGTGAGTGACGCTTCTGTTACCTCATAAAATATATTTTTTGTTGAATTTTGCTACATTTCCGTCTGAGTGTGTTGCCTTTTTAGACTTTTATTACTGACGCGCTTGTGTTATTTGACGGAATACACTCGTCAACATCGGAGCAGGAAGCGTGGGGATTGGATACATTTGTTGGGAGCTAACCGCGAGACAATCACCGCCCGCGGCCGACCCCTCAGCCAGACCTGCTGGGCCGAATGACACCGAAAGCGGAGTGGAGAGGAGCAGAGCCCAGCTAACCCAGCTAGGATCTCAGGCTACTCCACCCTCCCAATCTGTTCCTGGATAAAGTCCAGTCGCGGGAAAACGCAGGCTAACCAAGCCGTTGCAAGTCGGTGACTATTGTGCCCACATCTTTACAAAGACCCTGGCTCCATCGTGGCCGACTCTGGTGGACTCTGTTTACATCAGTGGTCCTTAATGTTCAAACATAGTCAGCGTTGATGTACAATGTTTCCCTGATGTTGACTTTTTGAAGGTGAAGATGGTGGCCATAATGCCCTGAGAACTGTTTAGTTGCTTCTACTTACATTCCTCCTTATGCAAATTTAGGAAATGTACTACTGTTTTTGTTTCTTTGTTTGTCATGTTTTTACTTGGGCTACGACTGCATTTCGTTGTGCAACCCCGTCTTCCATAATGACAAATGATCCTTGAATAAACAATGTTTTACGGTTATATTGTCAAGATTTTAAAAACAAACTTGGTTTTCGGCCGCATGAATAAAATTGACTTGACTTGTATTTCTTGTGTGTAACCAAAAAACATTGGTTTTGGTTTAAACTTGTGACCTGTTTGAGCATCAGATGCAACATATTAAAATAAAGATTATAACTTCCTGGATGAGTGCCATTCATTCATCCTGTAATTCAGTTCAGCATTTTTCACCTTATCTTTTATCGTCTTTAATTAAATACATAATAATAAATATGGGAAGGGAGAAAGGGGTTGACATGCAACAACAGCCCCTTGAACCCAGACCTTTGGGGTTGCATGGCATGCGTTTTAAACCGCTGGGACTCCGGGACACGGCTTTTGATGGTTTTCTTGTTGGAAAGGAACAATGTTTGTCCTTGATGATTTTGTGCTGTGGCATCAATAATGTATAATAAACCACGGGGGTGACATCTCCACATGGAAAAAATCCATCATAACACAATACTGGGCTGAGCGCTCTAACCTCATTTTGTAGATTCCCTTCCAAAATTATTTGCACAATGTTTCTGAAACAAAACTCTGAATCCAATGCTGTCTGACCTGATGCATACCATGTCAACTGTTGCATGTATACATATTTCGTATTATGAAACGCAGATCATCCCATCATTACGTCATTCGGAGGCTAAATAAATGTAAACGACAGCCGACCGTGATGGATTATAATTTAAACCAAGTCAATTTGTCTTCTCAACTCTTTTGCCATTTGGTCTTGACCACAACTGTGTTGACTTCCTGCACTTAATCCCGACATGAAAAGTGACACCTTTTGATTTATTTGAGGACTCCACGCTGGCAAAGAAAAACAAGATGTCAGAGATGAGACGGAGCTTGTGTAGCGCTGAGAGACGGCGACTGAGCCCCAGAAGATGTCTGTGGATATCAGACAATAAAGTAAACACACTACGCAGCTTTAAATATCACTCACTCGCACATTCTAGCTTATTACGGCAACTGTAGCGACTGCACACACACACACACACACACGCACGCGTGACACACAGCAGCCAGAAAGTCGTCTATCATGAAGAGGAAGCTCGCCGCCAAAAAGTAGAAAGCTGACCTTGAAGCCAAACTGCGAAAGCAGAGAGTCTTGGGAGGAAAAAAAATGAATGCAGTCCAAAGGTATTACTGCTCCGTCACACCAGAAAAGTGTCAGCTGAGCATTGAGAAATGAGTTGTGATGGTAGCTTTGTGGCGTACTAGTGACTTCTGGCAGGTCTTGAAAACGTCCCCCGTTTTGGATTTTACAGTTCTCTCCAATGAACCCATAAAAGCATACACTACATGAAAACACTGAGCAAATGTACACGCTCCCTAAAGGAATACACTGTGAAGGTTAAATAGAAAAAGCTCCTAAAGGGAACTGTTTTCTGCCATACAGCTTAAACTATTTTGCAAATAACAAGCTCCAAACAGTATGATGGATCTAATGCAGAGGCCTAAATATGTGTACAATACAATGTGTGACAAACATGATTATAATATCCTGGGATAAGCACTATTTGGTTTGTCTGTGAAGACGACAACAAATGGAACTGTCACCAAATCATCAGAGAGATTTGATAGTGCTAAATCTTCAAAAATGACCCCCAAATAAAAGCATTGGAGGACTTTATCTTGATAGCTTTGTGTAGGAAACACACTTGCACACCAACTCTAAAATCTACTCTGAAGTTAACCCAATTTGTTTAGTCACGGAAAAAATCTCTGTCACATTCTATAATCCCGTAACAAACGAAAGTCGAAAGTCTATTCTTTGCATTATTTTTCCCACAATGCAAACTCTTTGTTTCAGAGCTCCAGATGATTTCACAAAAATGTTGCTTGACGGTGGGGTTGAAATGGGCACAGACCT
This sequence comes from Ophiodon elongatus, assembly GCA_016806645.1. Lineage (NCBI taxonomy): Eukaryota > Metazoa > Chordata > Actinopteri > Perciformes > Hexagrammidae > Ophiodon > Ophiodon elongatus. Next base: position 537,194 of record JACSYO010000770.1, on the reverse strand, counting down.
CTTTGTAGTGCTAGCAGGCATTAAAGATGCCTCGCAGCGACACAATCCAGTCAGCTATAAACTATAGAAGAGTATGAGGAGGAGAGGAGGAGGGTAATAGTCCCTTGACTAACTGCATTACTGCACAGAGAAAGGAGTCAAGTGAATAGTTTGGGATGACACATGTGAGCTATGCAGACAATTTTCTCAAGGCTGACGCACTGTAAAAGGAGACATGTGAGACGGCATGCGTCTGCAGCGGTAGCAAACACAACGAGGCGACTCGCAACATAAATCGAGTCCACGGTGATGTCTTCGGATTCCTGCGTGAGCAAAAATAAAAACCACCACATGAAAAATTACGTAGCATGAGAGCAGCCATCCCCCCCCCCCCCTTCCCTCCTCTTGAGAGTATATTCCTCCTGTAACGTCTTAATTTCATGTTTCCAACGTGAAAAGACACAGAGAACCGTCCTCCGGGGGGTTTGGTCCTGCTGGATCGACTGTTCCAGGATCCAGTTAGAGCACATCTGTTTCAGATGCACAGCAAAGACTGTGGCAAATCATGGCTCGTTATGATTTGAAAATTGAATTTATGCTAGACCGTGTTTATTATGTATGCAGAATGTTTATGATATAGGTATAAATAAAACTGGAGCTGCCCTTAATTCTAAAATAAATGATGGCCCAAAGCAGCCCGGTTGTGCCTGTGTATCGTGTTCCTTACACTCGGGTGTTAATTCGCATATCAGTCCAACTGAAACTATTTCTGTCCCACAGCATTGTCTACATGACATCAGCTACATTATGGAGTGTGGACGGCGATCCAAGTTTTAAAAAATGGGGCATCCCCCCAAAGAAAAATTAAGAGTCAAACTTTTAGTTGAATTCAAATTTATCTCGAGGCAAAAACTTACAAAAAGAGTAAGAGAGGATGAAGTAATCTCTCAGCAACACGATGCATCTGCAGAGCTTTGCAATCCAAGCCTTACAGCAGCTATATCATTTTTTTTTAATAATGGACAGTGACTGTTTACACACAAAATCATATTCCACTATTATTTCCGAATATATGACAATATTCAGAAACTGATGGCTCATGTAAACATCTTATTCCATTTGGATATTCTGAATTGGGCTTTATTCTTAATGTAGCGTTCTACGATCAAGACGTGTGAGATATTCCGATAGTATTTGGGATTTTAGGAGCATTCTTTGGACACACACAGCCTCTTTCCGGTTTACGACCAGCTCTGAGTGTTGTACACAAACCAATTAGCCAACACTTTGCAAAGCTGGAGTGGAGATGCATGCCCAAAGGAAAAGCCCATATTTTTGGTCGGAAGGAGAAACACACCTACTTTTAATTATTATGAAGGACTTGCATATCGATGGCCAAAACGCAACACCTCCTATCTGCAAAATGATCCAGGAAAAGTGCAATAACCTCCTATCTGCACTTTGTATATTTTAATTTTTTTTGTATTTTGTATTATGTATTGGGTATCCTTAACAAATAGCAACAAGTTTTTTTTAGCGTTCCCAAAAAAGTGAATTTTTTCAGAAACGATGTTTTGCTCTTCGGCCATCGATATCAACATCAATATCACAACGCCGACCTTTTCGAGAAGGTGGTTGAAGGGATGAAAGAGGGAGGCTGTGTTCACACGGTCCAACAAGTCCTCCACCGCTGGAAAACGAAGAACCAAGATGGCAGAAGCGACTCGTGCCGTTCCACTTTTTCACATTTTGACGTGATAAACGACACGTTGGATTCACTGGCCCCGGTCATGAGGACGCGACGAGCTGATGCTGGTGAGGTGGTTGTAAAGTAGCCGTGAGACGTAAACGTCATCGGGGCGTTTTTACGTCAGTCGGAATATGCAGGGCTGCATGTAAATGGGAATATTAGTGGAATATTCATTTTCATTATCCATGTAAAACAGCTTATTAGGAATATCGTCTAATTTGGAATACTTTGGTGCATGTAAAAGTAGTCATTGTGAGCATTATACTGTTTAAATTTACTGTTTTGGTTCACTCGCACACTTCTCATAGCATCCTTTTTTGGCTTTCCGGCCACAGAAAAGCTCTAAAAACAGCCACTTACATACCTACTCAGCACCAAAACGGCATTTTGTTGACAAGAAGAAACGGAATATCACCAGACTTGAACTTGTGTTTAAAATCAGATTTAATAGACAGGTGTTGTGGTTCCCCACGGGTCTAAACAGCTTCCTCTTGGTTCAGGCCTGGTAATATCCAAAGCAAAGTAACACAGCCGGTGCATGTGAATAATTTAAATATGAGTCACAATCTCCTCTCCTTTTCGGCTCACAATCACTAATTAGAAGAAGAAAGAGCCCTAAAATGCATCGTTTTATAAGTTCCAGTAGTGCAGGCTTACATTTTTGCCCGAATGCACCTGTCTGCCCGAGTTAGACGTCAGTGTACAGTTCAGAGGACGAGCCCAGCGGGTGCGCTCCCGCCACAACAGAGTCTGGCCTTTGAAAGGATTTGAAACAGTTCAGATGGCGGAGGGGGCAGGAAGTAGAATAGTAATGGCAATGCTCTTTAACACTGTAATCCTATTGTCAATTTCAGGGATTACTGTTCTTTCATTAGCGTTGTTTATGTGTGTCTGAGTGTGTGCGTGGAGGTGTACAGGGTACAGGGCATGTCTGCAGTTAACGGATGAACCAAAACAATAAAAGGCTCACAGTCAATTACAGGTCAGTCTCTCTAAACCTTTGACCGCTTGTTGCTGTGTGGGACATTTTCTTGTGTTTTACCAACAATACTGTGAAAACAGGAAAGAGCAGGGATGCCAAAAATAGTCTGCAAGGACCAGATATGACCCTGCAGGAAATTCTTCATTTTCCTCCTGTGGAGGTCGAGGAACTAAAAAAGAAAGAAAGAAAGAAAATGCATTTTTAAGAATTTGAGCAGCAGTTTTGCATATATTGCGAAAAACTTTTGGACGCAGAGTTGCATTGTAGCTATAAAGGAAAAAATAAATAAACGAACATGGACGTCACTCTTGTTCAACTGGTCTGTGTTTAAAAAAGGAAGCACACACTGAGAAGTCGAAAGCCGACACTGAGGCCAACCTGCACAGACTCAGAGAGTTGAAGAACTACTGGAGGCTGAAGCTTAGAGAAATGAAGTTCAGTCAAAAGTTATTTAAATGCAGGATCTATCAGCAGAAATGGAATATAGCATTCTTTACTATGTTTTTCTTTGTAATTTACTATATGAAATATAACATACCCAAGCTATTCTTCTGCAACTTACCAAGAGCTATGAGATTGTGAAACGATGGTTTATGCTCCTGTAGAAGCCAAAAATAGTATATCAACCTTTTGCCTTCAGAGAAACAGGTTTTATTTGCGATGTCGTGGAAAAGTTCTACACTTTCCCACAATCCTAAAGTGTAACAGCGAGGTCTCTCATTGGTGGAGCTAGTGAGGGTACTTGCTCTGCTCCCAGATATAAAGACAATTCAATTGGAAACTCTTATTTCATAAAAAAAAAAAAAGTTCACCGAAATGTGTTTCTGAAAACATTTGAGACAAGAAATAAAGGCGTCTTCATTTTAGATCAGCAAAGGGTTTGTTTGAAAGTTTTTCGGGAGTTTCCAGAGGCGGTGATCGCTGTTCGCTGTGGTTTATTGGATGAGTAGTTCCTTCACGCTTAAAATAAATATGTACTAAGTCTTGTACCTTTTACTTTTTTTTGTTTTTATGAGATTCATCTCATAGGTGTTGGCTTGGTTCCATGGATACAACTCTTTATTTTAAGGATTTTCCAAAAATGACTGAATGAATGGGACTTTACTTCCTGAACCAGAGCCGTTCCTAACGTCTGTGGTTACTGTTGGTGACTAGCTTAACTCGTCTAGCTAACCTTTAAAACCCATACTAGCCTTACTAGCAAAGTTTTTGAGATACAATAAGCTAGTTAGCTAATGTTGAATATTGATATATTTAAAAAGAAAGCTAAAGCTCACTTTCTTATTTCTAAATAATTCAGCTACAATTTTGTCCAACAGGACACCGACCATATCAAAACATCAGCGGCTTCAGCTGTGATCTAATCTAAGTCTGGGTTCGCTGAGGTGAAAAGGTATCGCCATAAAAGGAAAATAGTAGCCTTTGTAAGCTGTGAGTTGAACCAGGTGGAATACAAACTCGTATTAATTTCCTTTTGATAAGTCTCTGGAACACATTAGCAGCACCGAGGTCTAAAGAAAAGCCTCCGTTTTACAGACTTTGTATTCATACTTTAATAACAGCCATTGTATCGGGGGCCAAGTAGCCAAAATAGCTTATTACTCAGTGATCCGAAAGGGGCTGGGAAATGATTGCATCGCAGTCAGCTTGCCATGATGAACATCACGCAGATGAAAGGAGGAGGGAGCTGTTTTTGTCCTCAAACGAACAGGTGGAAACATTAACTGCAGTTGGCAGGTTGAGCTAAGAAGCTGCAGGGTGTTTTCTGGGATGTGTGTGTGTGTGTGTGTGTGTGTGTGTGTGTGTGTGTGTGTGTGTGCACTGTGGCTAATTAATCACAGAGTACTGACACAGTTAAAATGAGGCAAATGACTGCGCTTCTCCAGGAACAACACAGAAATAAATGGGCGTGCGCTCCGTAATTGATTCCTTATTTTCACAGACTTCAAAAGCGACCGAGAGTTTTTTTTAAATCAGATCACAGTTCTGGATGAGTCCAAATGTATTGGACAAAATTAAGAAATGTTAATTTAACTCCTGGAGGAGCCCCGATTCTCTCATTAACAATGTGGGAATATAATGACCTTATGCTAATAATGCCCATAAGAAAAAAAACATTTTTAGAAATGGTGTTTTGGGTTGGATGTTCTTTCATGTCCTTGGGTTTTTTTTTACATTTTATTCAAAAGTAATCAAACTTTTGGAAAGTGGGATACTCTCGCTGAGATGTAAAAAACGTTAAGCAAAAACTTGGAGAGGATGGTCTCACAGCACTTATTGAATTCCCACTTTATTACTTAGTTTACATCATTTTAAATACCCGCCATGACAAACATCTGACATCCATTCAAACTATTTAGTTAACCAGGATTTAAGGCTAAACAAAAAGGAGGTGATTGGATGTTAGAGTTGGTCTTGGAAGTACGTGTCATGAGTAAGCACTTTATTTAGATAGTAGATCATTTTGAAAAAAGTGACTAGATATTGCATGCCGATGTTGGAGATAAAGCTTGTTGGCCCCAGTTACAGTGTTTACGCGATCTTTAATATCCGACTGGTTTGTTTATCGTGATGGGATTCAATTACCTCGCCGAGTTTTCACAAAGCAAGCCGTTTGTTGATGCTGAACTACGATCGGTGTCCAGTTGTACCGGATTTTTTTATTTTTTTAAATCCCGCTGGGGGCCTGTCCTAGATGAATTTACATGATCATCCTTATTATGAAAATAAAAATTTTGCATTTCAGTTAAGAAACTTCCAGGCTTCAAGGGCATGATTAATGATTAAGAAGGAGAACTTCTCATCTTTTGAAGCTCTTGGAGACATCAAAGCTATTCAGCTTATTGTTAAACTTAGCTGTGCTTTAGGATATGAACTAACACTTCAACTGCATTAAGCAGAGTTTCATTGAATGTGGGGAGTGAAAAATAAAACTGGCAAGTGAACTGGAAAGCTGTCAAGAATGTATTTCATTCAACTTTATTTACACTCTTAACATATATTCAGTGGGGTTTTAATGGAGTGCAATCTTGAATTGACCATATAAATGTTTACAGTCACATATGTACAAATTTTTCCTAAGAGACAGTTCATGTTTGAACTCATCTTAACCAAAAATACAGTTCATACAGCATAATGTGTATCATGAAATATAAACTACAAAAAAAATAAAACATAAAATATAAGAGGAGTGTGCAATGTTCATCAGGTTTTCGTTCCAAAAACTAAATTTTACTGTATACTTGTGACTGGCTGTAGTGTATTCGCTGACAAATCCTAACACATTTTAGTTAATACATGTGTTCATATGGGTCACCAAAGTAATAATATAATGTTTTATCTCTCAATGAATGAATATGATTGTCACGAAAAGATGTCCGGCTACAAGAGCAAAAAAGAAAAAACATGTTTGAGCAAAGTGCCATAGAGTTGCGAGGTATGAACCGTTGGTTCAGAAAGGAATATTTCGAACTGTAAATTCATGTTTCAAAGTTTTTTTTAAGGATATCCTCAATGTGCTCAATACAAAATGCAGGAATCTCAAGGGGTAACTATCTTGTAAGTTACTGTTATGGTTTAACTTTGTTTCTGGGAAATTCAGCACGTTGTGGGGGTGTGGGGGGGAATTCCAAATGTATAATACGCATCAAAAATAAATATCACTTTGTGTTTCTTGTGGTGACAAGACAGCTGGCAGAAATAAACTTGTTTACAGAAAAGTACAAGAAACGGTGTTGGCCTCTACGGTCGCTAGCTGCATCAACCGAGCTCCCACCTCATCTCCACCTACAATCCGCCTTTGTCCATTATTTTGAACTTCATGGCTGACCTGAGCTTCATGTTCCCTGTTGGCCCAAACCTCCTGAGCTTTTTGGACTCCTAACATCCATCGCCTGTACTTTTGTTTAGTCTCACACACAGACAGTTGGTCTTCTCCCAGACCCACGATAACAAACAACAGACTCCGTTAAGTGTTTCTCTTCTTTCTACGTGGTGCCCACAAGCATCCACACTCACACTGGAATGTGCTTTTAATCCAAAACAAAGAGTCAAACCAAGGTCCCCGTCTGATAAAGCTGACATTTATAATAAGAGCTTTGATGGTGGCCTAAAAGGTTAAAGGGCTTAGAGGTCAGAGTAGCTTGGCCAGGAAACAGTATAAGCTTCATCTGACCCCACCACAAGAACCATCAACCAAGTAGGGGTCCTTGAGCAAGGCACTTTAAAAAAGAAAGCCAGTTGATATAAGCTATTTATCTCATCACCTATGTCCGTGGTAGGTTTCAACAACCGCCGAGCTCAGAGCAATTCAAACACCACAGTTTGACCTCAGTCTTCTCCCAAACTATTTTAGTGATTGAGATCTGAACGTGTAGAGTTCCAAAAAAGATCCTAAAATTGCCATCCACGTTCTTTAAAATAACAATCGCAGGATAATCCACTTTGTGTTAAAAAGTCAAGAGGTTCACTGTACTGTTCTTAGGTCTTACTGTCTGAACTTTGAGTTAAGGGGATGGGATAAGAACATTTATTCATTTTAATTTGGGGTGAACAGATTCTTTTTTGGCCTCTCAGATAAACTGCTTATCGGCCACCAGCAGTGACCTGATAAATCATGTTCATGTCACCTGATTTGTTTGGAAAAGGGAGTTATTTTGTTCACTAGCAGCAAAGCTGGGGGGATGGTTGCTAGGAGCAGTTAACCATTTTCAAAAACCATCAGAAGAAATATGCCAAATTAAGTTGCGTTATTTCTGAAACCAAGAACACCTTGTTCAACACAGTCATTCATGCTTGTTGACATTTTTCCTCTGGAAATAACTGGTGGAAACAACCGTCAATGGGCACAACATCAGATCCATTTGGAATCAGAGATGCTGGTGGCCATTTAGAGGTCTACAATACACTATTACGTTTGGTAGTCCTGCATAAACTTTCCTTTTCTGCTGCCATAACGATAACTAGATCATTATGTACCGTAATATTGATTATGGGGTGATCATTGAAACTTTTATTTGGACCAATCAAACCACCTATCAGCAGAACAAGTAAATGTGCCGGGCATTTACGAGGAGGAGGGCGCCTCTATGAGTGAAAAGGTGGTTTGCATTAAAAAGAAGAATCCAAGCACTGTGAGTGATCAGAAAAGGTTAACTTCAATAAAGAAATGTGTTTTTCGGTAAAAGCCTTGCATGCATGATTGAGTTTTAAGAGTTGACATAATCTATGTCGTCATCATCCACAATAAACAAACAGACACTCTGCACACGTTTTATTTTTGTCCTTAACTCCCTCTAATCCTGTCGAGTGATTCGACGTTCAGGTCAAAACTTCACCCTTAAACTAGGGAGCAGTTTCCCCAGCAGATCTAATAATAGCCCGGCTTGAGATCACTTCCATGTCTACCATAAAAAAGTATCTGCAGCCCGGTTTACGATCATATCTTCTCCTTTTTTTTTCCACTGTTTGTTCTGCCATCATGAACCAATCTAAACCAAGCTGGGGAATGTTCCCTGGAATGACAATTAAACGAACAAAGAGCAACCTGTGCAATGAACCAAAACAAATGGGACGAGCGAGCCGTTGCCAAAATCTATAACTGTGCAGAAGCATTTAATGCACAGTCAAAAGAATGAATGTTTTTGTGTTGAACATAATAGTAAGGGTGTATTATTTTGTTTCGCCTGATGGTAGTGCACCTGTATCTCTCCCCACAGGTCACTCAGCGATGTGACAACCATGGTCTTGTTTTGTCTCCAGTATCCCTGAGTCCTTAATTAAATAATCCAAATGGGATTAGTATGGAGGTCTTTGAAGTCCCGTGTTCTTTGCCTCGGGTGAAATATCGAGACACGGTGCTTCTTTTGATCAGTGCAATCAAAATCAACTTTGGAGTGGCCGCTGTGTCAGATTTCGGTCCGGGAACAGAAGCTTCCGCATGGCTTCATCTCCGCCGCCGAGGCCCAGGGATTCCCTTATTTGCCACAAAACGTGTTATGAGCTCATAATCATAAACTGTTCAGCTGTTGTTTCATGTCTATGAGGTAATGCGGTCTTTAATGACCAAATTTAGGGAAAGTACTTTATCCGAGGTAAGCCCGTTCTTGCACTAAATTGAATGTGAAACTTAACATCCTGCTTTCGAGAATTTTCAACAACAACAACAACATGTTATTTCCCAATCTCCTGGGGTGCAGCTGGGTGTGGATTTGCCCGGACATCTGAGCTAATTAGCGCTTTCTTCCAGGGTGGGTGGGGATGGGGAGTGGGAGGGATTCGGGTTCTCAATCTATAGCTCCATTCATAAATTCCACCTCTGGGCCTGTCGTGTGTGAGAACCGGCATTTCAAACTTGTTTTGAGGAGAGTTCAAAGTTATTGAGAGGAGACGGCGCTTTGTGTCGCCTTTCATCGCGCTGAAGAGGCTGAAAGGAGTGAAAAGCGTCACCATGACGAGCTCAGTCATCTGCGAAAATAAGTGCCTGTGTATTCTCACTATGATTAACATGTAGCCACACGTTGTGACGCAGCTGGGCGTTCTCATGGTCCGAGATGATGGGCTCATTTTTGGGAAATTTGTAACCATTTTATTTATCTTTTTTATTTCTTTACCAATAAATCTACTAATTGTATGATTAATTAGTCGGTGTAAAAAAACTGTCCATGTCTTGTTTTGTCCAAAAACCACAGATATTCAGTTTACGGTGATATACAACAGATAAAAGCAGCACATCCCACCATTGGAAAAGCTGCAACCAGCTCTTTTTGCTTAATTAAAAGGAATAATTGATTACCAAAAGAGTTGCCAATTAATTTTCTATCAATCAACTGTTCAATTGATGGACTATATTGTTTCAGCTCTAATCTTTACATAGAAACAGAGATGTGGGCTAATTTGACAGAGCATGACTTTCAGGTGTTAATGCGTCATCTTATTGGTTATTACACGACAGGATAGTCAGATTAACACCTTTCGTCTGACGGAATCTTTCCACTCCTCTGATTCTGAAAACGGGGAGAATTTAAAACAGATTTGGACGGTCGAGTGTAACACTTTTTTTTCATTTCAGTTTTATGACAGAAATGTCTGGCACGAAAGGAAACAATAAAGCAATGGCACAAAGAACTTGGCCATAATGAAACGCAGTGGGCCCAATCAACTTTTACACGAGCACAAGCTCAGGTTAAGTAATGTGCGACACATCAAAACGAGACGAGAGTGCTCACACATGGTGGAGCAACTGTGGTAGCTTTTGATGTCCTGAGCGCCTTACAAGCTGATTAAACACAGGGTTTATAAAGCCTGTGAAACACTGGAGATGTCTCTCCACAAACCCAGCGGCATGTGGTGTTGCAGTAATTAAGTTATTAAGTCCTTAGTTAGATGTCCATCCTCTGTGCAAGCTGTTGCGAGGCAAATTTATGGCTCAAATTAGATCCACGGCTTATTACAGCCCGAGTGGTACGGGGCTAATTTTGCATGGCTAGTACGAACTCAACCCGAAATCTTCTCAACAAGTGTGTTTGTACATATGGACCTGTTTAAGGCTGACATGTGTTCCTTACATAGCGCAGCACTCAAGGAGTTATGGATTAGCCTGTGACATGCAAACAGGTGCACGCGGCCAGAAATATCCACCGGCTAAGCTAATGTTTACACCGCGTGAGTCACAGCAGGCATAATGATTATCATTCCACACCCTGTCCAAGATTCCTCCAACTGTATTAGCAACATTACCAATCACAATGCCACGCTTTTTGTTGATGTCCAATCAGCTCCTTTGAATAGCATCAAGATGTGTTGACTCCAGATGCCTATGGGTGGGGGTGGGGGGAGTGGCCGAGGGGCTCGGGTCAGACGGTGAACTGAAATCAAAACTTTGCATGATCTTCCATTTTGTTCCTTCTCTGTGTGAAAATAATATTTTTGTTTGAGACTTTTGAGCAGTTCATTTTTGGAAAATTTGGGTCATAAACATGTGGCTAGATTAAACAACAGTGTTTGCAGCAGAACTTCCCATGTTTATGTAAAGCAAACTCATGAGTGAATAAAGTAGCCATACAACCTCAACCCATTAAAAATGCGCCTGTATTTCAGCCCTAACAAACCACACAGGTTAGACATAATAAAAATTATATGAGTAAAATATAATCTTAAAGTTGCTACAAAGACATTTCATTTTGTGTTGATTTTGGCGCCCCCTGTGGACGAAAGTTGTCGTGTTTCCGAGCACCAGAGTCCCTTTTAGAAAACCTCTCATTTTATTGCAGCAGGGTCTGACGGTCTGCACCATTTAGTCCTGGTTTTGGTTCTCCCGTGCCTCCCTTACCTCCAGCGGGTCCAGCAATAAGACCTGGGTCTCCAGCAGTGTGGTGTCGGTGTCGGCTCCCAGGATCAGAGAGGAGAAAGAGGAAGAGTCGCTGCTGCCGGGCTCTGAGCGCTCCACCTCCCGCCTGAGCTCCGACTGCAGGTCAAAGGTGCAGTGAAGCCGGATCTGGGTCTGGGTCTGGATCTGTCCACAGTGGACTGGTTGCTGCTGGAGGTTACACAGAAAAAAAACAATCTTCCCGCTGATTGTCTCGTTTACTTACAGTATGTAGGTCATGTAGAGGCGTCGGTGTGAAATTGAGACTGTTTCAGAAGCAGTTAAAAGTTCCTCACAGTAACTTTAAGGGATAAATAAAGTTGCAAAATCTGACCCGAGCCTTCGACGGCAACTTTGTCACGAGTTTCATTCCCACTGCACAGTAATGTGGTTGGCGGGTGTAGTTGGGTAAAAAGAAAATAGTTCCTACATGTTACAGCTCACATTGTGGATTATGTTGAGTAACCGCAACATGACTTCTGGAAAGAGATATCGCTGCAGAGTTTTTTAAATTTAGTTTTATTGGCGCTGCGAGCGCCACAAGCCAAGTGCCATCTAGTTCCATTATATTGGAGACAAGGCAGACATCTCTATGGTCCATATCTCCAAATCCCCATGTGTTATTTGGAACGCAAATATATGTCTTAAAGCCTAAATAGATGCCCAAAAGTGTGCTTCACTGTATCCAGCTCCTCGAACAGTCCATTTCATTATGTAGGACATTTTTTCTCGCTCCACCACTGTGTGCATGATGCCTTCGTGTAATAGAGGAATTAAAACATAAAAAAAAAGTTCCCTGCTCTCTCTCATATAGGGTCACAATTAGCGTTCTCGTGTGCTGACATTATCTGAAAGCCGGCTGACATGCCAGCTGAGCTGCTGCTTGGCAGGCTGACCCACTGACCCAGACCCGCCCTCGGCTCAGCACTAAGCTACTGGTGAGATCTGCCGCAGCCGTTTTCTGTTGAATCACAACTCCCCTGTCAGTGGAAACACGTCTCTGAGTTACGGCCAAAAGATAAGTATCTGAAAAAGGTTTTTGTATTTATAAAAAAAAAAAAAATCATACATGTTCATGTTGATGGTTTAAGAGGATTTAAATGCCTCGCGGTCATTGTATAAGAGAGTTCACTTTAAATTCAGGAGAGAAAACCACTAAAAACTTCAATTGGATGTTCCTGGAAAAGCAGCAGTGCACATTCCAAACATAATGTATGGATGCTTGAATATCCATCCTCATGTAAAGGATACCGGGAGCAGAAGAATGCTAGCTTGTGTCTTTCTATTTACTTTTGACCTTATCTGCCATGCCAACATCTTAATATACTTCTGCACAGCAGGTGAAGCTGTTTTTATGCATGATGCTGTACAGATTCCCTAGAGATCGGCAGATTGGGAGATCGAGTATCACTTTTTTTTCATCCGAAGAGAGAAAAAACGGACTTACGGATTTAGTCTTAATGCACAATTACTTGGTTGTCACGCAGTAATTTGACAGAATGCTTCTGCAGCAGAGGAATGCAAAAAAACAGCACTTTCACAGCAACATAGGGAGAGTCTTCTGGTAAGCTACGATCATTTGGTATCGCAAACGTGGTACTTAACTTCACGAGGGAGAGAAGTGATTTTTTTAAATCCGTGAAATCGAGGAAGTAACTATGATTTATCGTGACAAAGGACTGAGGAGGAGCCATCATTGAGGAATGTGAAAGAGAGAGAGAGAGAAAGAGAGAGAGAGAGAGAGAGAGAGAGAGAGAGAGAGAGAGAGAGAGAGGTGGTGCTGTAAATAATCTGGTATCTCTGCTGCAGGTTCACAGAGGGCCGGAGGTTAATCCAGTTGATGGAGTTTTAAAGATTGCTGTCCAAACATTGGATTCTTAAACTGATTTGCTTTGCATTTCCAGGTATCTCTGCCCACACACCGGAGGTTATTAGGAGAATTACGAGGTGGAGGTCTACGTGGAAAACACTATTTCCTAACAAGCGTTGTTGCACTTGGTGGATTTGCGTCATTTGTAACAGCAGTTGGGGCAATACGTCGATTTCAATGCTCCGCATAGACATCAGTGTGGTGAACTACCAAAACTGCCAAAAGAGGAAGGAAAAGAGCCGTCTGTTTCTGGATGGACTGCAGCAAAGCGGGAGCCAGCCCGATAAACGCAAAAAGAGTCTGTCACCGACCAGCCGTCATTTCGCTTTCAAGACGAAAATGTGCCACCGCGTTTCTGCTGGCAACGTCTCCGCCACCACAGCAAATGGCGATCGATCATACGGAACACCGATGAGGTCATTGGTAGTCTCCTATTCCGATGTTTTAATATAGTTTTATCTATCGCCAGCTGGGGGTTTATGTGCGCCAACGCTGTCTTGACCTGCAACTGCAAACGCCGGTGTGCGTAACAGGTCAAAGCAGACATCTGTGGAACGTGATATTAATCACATTACAATACATGACTGCAACAAATCGGCCAACTGATTGAAGCAGATCATTTCAATGAGAAGGTGAAATCATCAAAATGAACTTTGAATAGGCTGCCTATAAAAGTTACAATACTGATATCTGATGTGTGTCCGAAACGTTCTCAAATATTTGGATGGGCATCGGCGACAATAGACCGATCTGGTATCGAATACCACTATTTTAATACATAATAATTCAGTACGTCAATATCTATGTATTTTATTAGTTGTATTTTGTTTTAAGTCATGTTGCCTCTCACTCAGTCTTAAACAGCTTATCCATCATGTGATGTGCTACTTCAGTGCACTTTAGGAACAAATATTGCTCTGGACCACTGGAGACAATTGCAGATGAACATTTAATATCCAGAGATATCACATTTTAGACAGCGCCTTACTTTCCCCTCAACAATTCAGCCACAATTTAGCAGCTAAACCTCAGAGGCCCAGGACCGTACACGTGCACATCAGGATGGTCCTAGCCTGTCTCATTTTTTGAGCCAGGAAAAAAAAACTCTGCATACTTTCTGCCTCTCAGAAACTCTGCGGCTACAATTCAAATCTCTTTTTTCATTTTACGTTTAAATCAAGTGGGGTTATCTAACTCGCAAACCACATTTCAGCCACATATCTGATTGAAATCTGTGGATAATCACAGTTTCATGGCACATGAACCCTCTATCTGTTTCCGCAAACTGATGACTAGACATATTTGAACAGATCTGAGGAGTCAAAATGTTTTGCTAGGTATCCCCTCTCCCCCTCTCCCACTCTCTCCCTCTCCTCTTGCCTCCTGCCTGCTCTTCTCCCTATGGTTACCCTTGACATTTCAGGGGAGGTTGTGAAGTTTTTCACGGACTCCAGGGAAAGAGAGCCACACAGCATCAGACGGGGAGGGCTTCTCCAAGGGTGAGGGATGTAATGCGTTTTCCAGAAGTTATGGGACTTTAAACTGTAAAACAGAGATGCTGACATGCATAAGAAGGAGCCTCAGCAAAGTAAATAAAGTCCTTCACTAACCCCATAGTTTTCTTCTGTTATCAGCAGCACCACAGTGACACCGTATCCGGCTTTTATCTTTACTGTGCTGTATTTTTGGTTTTCTTACTTGTTGTATAAATCTTTGCTGCTGCAGTGACCCAGTTCTCCCTCATAGATCATTAAAGTTTCGAGACGGAACTTATCTGCAGATCTGGATGAAATTATGCAGCACATTCTCCAGTCTGTTGGTGTTATTTCAAGCTTTTACCTCAACTCCTTCAACCGATTCCTTTACTGGATATCTGCTGCGTTTGAATGTAGTTGTACAGTTAAGATCTTGGGGGGAATTTTTTTCATTTTACCCTGTGTCCTGCAGGGACTCAACTTTTTTTTTTATTTTTATTTTTTTTTATTGTTGAGTCCTGTAATAAACCGTAATGGTGTCAAACCACGCTTGAGGCGGCGGTTCAGCGTAATGCCGCACTCACGCAGCCAGCAGATTGGTCACCGTCGTCCGCTCTGTGCGGAGACTTTTTGAATAAAAAAAAACTTGCTGCTTCTCTAAACTCCCAAATAAAAAAACAAACTTTAAAACATGCAATTATAGTTTACAAGTGTGTCCAGATTCAGTACAGTCAACTCACAAGGAAAAGATTATTGTGTTTATTATGTGAATGTAGAATATGTACAGCGTTGATGTTTGGCTGCTGGGCCTCTAACCTCGTCGTTCCCCACAAAGAACTCAAGGAACGTGGAGTGACGACAGTAACTTCCCATGAACCAAAATTTTGCTGTTTTTCTTATTTTTGGTCTTACATTACAGCACATTCAATATTGCCGATACATTTTAATACAGTAGCAGAACCAAGCTGCCTGAACTAGCTCGCTTTACTTAATTTATTTCATTTTGACACGTAACTTCCGTACTTAAGTGACGCCACATCTGTGGAATTATTTTCACCTCAACCACAACCTTTTTCCGAAACCTCACTAAGTAGTTTTGTTGCATAAAGCTAACTGAGTTGTTTCCTGTTAAGACAGAAGTTTATTTTTTAAAATATCGTATGCATGTTACGAGCTAAAATGTACACGTTTTGCTGGACATTCGAAGGAAAACGTGAAACTTTTCATAAAATAGAAAAGGTTTATAATCAAACCTGAATGGATTCTCTTAGTTTAAAAGTAAATTCTTCAGAGTGGACGGATCTGATCTACACTGCAGGTTTCCACCAGTTTGGCTACTGCCAATAGATAAGTAGAGTAGCTTCTATCTATCCTTTTCCTCTACTCTGGACTGGCAACTGAGTGAATTGGTTATTGATGCAACTTTAACATACTTTAAAATGGTTTAAATTACTCAGGATTAGACCGACGATATTAGCGAAAGTACTCTCAAATACACTGCAACCACCAATATGATGGAGGTACATATGAGATTTAACTTTTTTATATTTTATTTCAATAGTTTTTTTGTAGCCAGTTTGAAAAAGCCTTGAGAAGCTGTTATCCCACCAAAAACAACTTCATTACTTCGGTTTTCAGCTTTTTAATGACTTTTCCATCTTCCCAAGAAGAACATTCTGGAGGAAACAATGAATCCCCATAACTTTATTTAAAGGTTTATGGCCGAAATCTTAGAGAATTTGGGCACAGATTATAAGATTTGGCAGCTTCATTTTGAAACTATCAACTGTATCTTCTTTCAAAAGCCGTGGGTTGAATTACTCGGACTGGCATGGCTAGACAACTTTCCTGGTACTCTTTTCAGTTTAGTTTCATTATCAGAGTTTGGAAGAGTAGAGCGAGCACATAAATCCTATTGGCTGGTGGCAGAAAGAGCTTGCTGACTGAGTTTTGCCACTATTTCAGCTTCCATTTATAGTGTGGCAGCACTTCCTGCTATTGTGTGCCAGGAAAACCCAGGCCCTCTTGGCTGCTCTCTAATGTCCTGCCTCTCTTATCCAACCCTAGAAAAATCACACACACACACACACACACACACACACACACACACACACACACACACACACACACACACACATACCACTAACCAGATTAGTAACGAGTCTGCCTGCTTGTGCAATGTTAACACAGTGTTTACTCAAGTTGATAAAAACTCATGTTGAACCGCTCAAAATCAACCCAAAGGTTGTCAACCAGGAAAAGGTTCTGGATTCCAAAAAGGCACTTGAGACTATAATTTGGGATTGGAAAGTTTCCCCCCAACTGACAAAAACTCCAGGCTCCGGATATCACAAACAGGCAGCGCTGTCGGACAACACTATGGAGGAAGCGTTTCATCGCTGCACCTCATCAATGAGCTGCGCGGAGTGTGCAGGATTACAGATTCAGACTCCAGGCTTCACTCCTGTTTCAACCTCATTCTCGTCTCATCCGTCCGAGCGAATGGCAGCACATGCTCCTTTTTTTTTTTTTTTTGTTCCCGGACCCCAAGGTCCTGGCCGCTGTAAATCATCTCGGGGGGCTGAGTGTCGGCCAGAGTATCTTCAATTACTTGACCACATCTCTGCGGATCACAGTCGTGGTCGACCTCAAACCGTACATGTCTTTTAACATCGCTAAGTGGAAGGTTGGGCCTCTCAGCTTGAACGTGTGTTATTTGGAGATGATCTAATTACCTTCTCAGACAGCTGATGCAGACCGCAGAGTGATGAGCCACAGCGGCTGAGATGAGCACGAGGAGAGTTTGTTGTTGTGGCTCGACAATAAACTACTAATCTATAAGGCGAAGGAAAGTACAGCGGAAACAGTCATTTGCAACTCTTTCAATAATTGATTATTAATTTCATTCTCTGGTTCAAGCTTCCCATTTGTGGGGATTTGCTTTTTTGTCTTTGTCTTAAGGGATGGTGAAATTAATATTATAATATTCTATACTATGAGACATGCTGTTTGGACAAAACGTGACATCATAGCACGTTTCCTTGGGCTTTAGGAGATTGTGATGGACATGTTTCAATATTGTCTGGAATTTTATAGGCCAAACAATAAAGTGGAGGACTGAGATTAATCAATAAGGAAAATAATCAGTTGCAGCCCCACACACAAAAATATGGAAGTTGCCAAATGCATATTTCTCAACAGCCTTTGAGCAATGCATCTAAACATAACTCCAGTTTGAGCTGCAACTAATGATTGTTTAATCATCTATTAATCTGCTAATTATTTTCTTGATAAATTGATGAAAAAATGCCCATTATGGCAATATTTTCTGTCGATCAACTAAAAGAACTATTTAACCAGCTCTAAGTTCAGCTCCTGTCAACTTATTTTCCAAGTTTCTAAATCAGTCTGCTTTTAAACGCAGTTGCCCAACATTTCCAAAATGAATGAAAATGAAAATTCAACCCATTTCTTGAGGTAATGTGTTGTTTTTGGAGCGAGACAGAGCTGCACGTTTCCATTTGGCGCAAAATGCAAAAGTAGTCCAGCGACAGACACATTTATAAATGCTGTAAGTATAGGTGTCTAACTGCAGAGCCGGTAACATTACGGTGCAGAACAAGGTATTATATAAATCTATTATTATAGGAACATATATGTGAGGCCATCTTTACAGCCTCTGTGGCCTTTTCAGATACATTTGGGGACACTAATGAGACGCAGAAAACGCAGCAAAACAGATTTACTACGGTATGACAAAGCCACACAATTCTGGAATGCTAAGTATGGCCGGAAAGTTTGTGTCTCTCACATTCAAAACCATCAGCAACCACCTCAACGAAAGCAAATTTCTTTTTTTTAAAGGAATACTTAAATTCAGTGTTAGACTGAAGGACTAGAAAATCCCAAAATGTCCTGTTCAAGAAGTCAAGCAAAGCACAAGAGCCTTTCAGTTATTCCAGTCAGTATGTGAATAGATATTTAAATAGTTAATATGTTGCATATCAAGCTCAGAGCAGCAGAGGTTGTGGAACATTAGAATAAACTTCTCTGCCCAAAACCCTAGTACATACAAAGACGGACGCCAGCTATTATGTAAAATATACTAAAGTGTGTGTGGGACGGCAGCACCAACCACAACCTGACCATTCCCCTGGTAGGCATTACAGACCACAAAGAGCAAATACAGTACAGTATTATAATGTGAGAGTTGAGCCGCCGTGTGGCCAGTCCTCAACAGAACACGTGCAACAACAGCGATATAATCTTAAGAGTATTAAACTTGTCTAAAGTCATGGTGAGGAGGAGATCATTTATTTCATAAAATGGTGTTCAGCAGTGGTAAACAGCAGAAGACTGACAGAACATTGATTTACAGTAAACTGACAATAGGGCTGCACAATTAATCCCAAAGCTGCCATTTTCAAAAGTATTGCAAAATATTGCATTTCAGATGATGCAATATTTTGTTGAAAGGTGAAAAGTGTGTCAAAACACCATTTTAAATGAAATATTGACGTGCTGCAGAGATCTGCAGGTCTACACATCATATTAAACAGATCCCCGCGAAAAAGGATTACAACAAAATCATTTTAAATGGTTCAGTGAAAATTAGAATAATGAAGTACAAGTATGAATATTTCCTCTAATATCTCGAATCGTATCGCAATTGCAATATCAGTCAGAATAATTGCATTTGACATGCAATTACAACAGTAAAGCAAAGTGAAACAGATTTCTGTAATGATTTACTGAATGTGAAGTGGAGAAAATAGTTAGCTATGTAAACCTTCCCACTACACCGTTTGTATTTAGCTAGTTTAAATGCACCAAAACAACAGCAACAACAATAGTCTACATAAAGTCAACCCATAAAACACTAATTTAAACTCCAGTGTTACATCTCAACATCACAAAGCAACATCATGCAACATGTCTGTTCGCATAAAACAGCCAATTTATCTTGATGAAGTAGAGCAGTGTCCTCAAGCTCGGCTAGCTAGCTTGTTTGTGAAATGCTACAGAAGTAGCAGTGCTAGCTAGCGTTAGCAGCAACAGTTAGCTGAACTAACTTTTTACTAACTTCTGTTAGTCTAGGACAATAACACAAACAACAGTAATGAATCTGTGGATAATAAATAAGTAAGAATCTGACTAGGCTAAACATTATATGTCTTAAGTGTACTTTTCTCATTGTAAATCTTTTATCTTAACTATGTTTTTATTATTATGTAAAGAACTTTGAATTTTCTAGTAAATGAAATACGCTATACAAATAAATTGCCTTGCCTCTTTAAATTTATAAATTTAGTTCCTTCTACCCACACTGTGTGGGAACCTCGGCAGATTGCACCGGTGCAGTTAGTCAAGTAAATTGTATTCATTAAAAGCGCCACCTAACAACAGAAAGTATCCCTTATTGTGACAGTGTACATACAGAGCCCATTTATACCTCTACTCTTTCATTAACAGACCCAACATTCCTCCATGAGCAAGCATTTGGTGCTAAGGGTGGCAAGAGAAAACTTTGGACTTCAAAAAACAGGCAGTGTGATAATGCAAAGTCAGTCACCTGACATCAGTCCAGTCGGGCAGGCTCAAAAGTGTATCTTAATGTGTCAAATAGTCTGTAATAATCAAACTGTTTAACCTTTGCTCATGTTTCATACTTTATAAAACATTTTGCTCCGCTGCAGAGACAAAAGGGAATAACTGCTGTGGATGGACAGAGCGTCCTGTGTTGTGGTTTCCACACATGGCTGCTTCCTGTGTCCCTAACTTCACCTACCAAGAGACAGCAGGACCCCTGAGGACTTTCACGGGACTTTCGTTGAAGAAAACCCACTCCTTTGGCCTGCTTTTTATAGACAGCAAACCAAAGGTTGCTTTTGATGGAAAACATTGTAGCAGGGTCCAGGTTGGAAATGGATGGAGTCAGATGTCTTGGTGAATAAAGGTCGTGCATGCTAAGCGAAATCCTTTCCGGATCAACGGAGCTTATCGACTTGAAAAACGGTTCATTCGGCTCCTTGTTCTGCAAAACTTGACGCAGTAATGCTGACATCGGCATCTACTGTCTCCAACTTTGATTACTTGAATATCTTCATGTCTCTGATGATTTTTTTTGTTTTTGCCAGCAGAAGTAGATTTCCATACTTATGGCCAGAGAGGACTTTTGGAGGACCAGTAAATCCATCACGATCCATAATATATGCCCTTACTCAAGATAATGGCACGAAGCACAGGAATTTACTGCTATCTAATAACCTCGGAGCCACCTCCGTTTGCTAAGTCGTAAAGAAAAACTAAATGTAGACCATCCTGACTGTGGGACAGATGGAAATTCGGGCCCGTGTGGGTTTCTGTATCTGAGGTATCCATCTGATCAGATACTGTGTTTGCTGACACTGTTTGGCAAAGACAAGAACCATGTGAGTCCTTTGAACCATCTCATAAAAATACCTGAACAGCATCCAAGATCGACTTGTTCAAGTCCCTTGTACAAAAAAAAGGAATAACAAAAAAAGAAGCATTGATATATCTCATAATTGTTGTTGTATGTATACACTGCTTGGCTTTCTGTCTCACTCAGAACTCTTTTGACAGTCCACACCCTGCAGCCAAATCTCAATAAATCTGTTTTCCAAATGGCTCGGAAGGGCCGTCTCTCCAGCTCACCTCGCCATCCCCCGAAGACGGTCTTTAAGTATCAGCGCGTATTTCACATCTCAAAGAGCTGAAATCAAATAAGAGGACGATGCAGGGTCCAAAGAAAGCAGATTGTGAGGATGGAATACGAACCAGGTGCAGAGTTTGGAGGCTCTTCACAAGACTCTCACCACTGAATTTAAGCGCCTGGAAATATTCCGGCAAAGCCTTCTTAGCTGACCAGCTGAACTCTCAGATGCTGCCTCTCGCTTTCTACTTTCAGAGCACTTATAAGCCTATTTGACATACATTTTGTACAGTGGGATATAATTATACCATTATGGCTGCATATTTGTGCACGTAAAATCAATCACTGAACACACATGTTTTTAGATGTTAATAACTGCTCATCGCAGGAACTTGAGCTGGAAATTACCTTCAGCTTTGCACACATACTTGTACTTGTAGTATTCACGCCAATATGCAATTTTCAACTCTCAAAATTGTGTGTTTTGATTTATTACCATCGTTGTAGCGCTGCTGCCTCTGTTGGGACTTTCAGAAGTTAGACCTGTAAGCTAACTGAACATTTTTTCAACCGCTTCAGTGAGGACGCTTTTGAATATGGTCGAGGTGATCATCTGCAGCACATCGATAACGCATTTTAACTAACTTACAAGTAAGGAACTGTCAAATATGAATGTAAAATCAAAACGACAAAAGTAAAAAAAAGGTGGCGGAGGCTGCTGGTTGTTCTGCTCAGGTAGGACAACAGTCGCTCCCTCCTCCTCCTCCCCCTTCAATTCTCCGCCCTCACCTCCTTCCTCCTCCATCTACCCCCACCCCATCCCCTCACATTCAGGGCAGCACAGTGGCTCAGTGATTAGCACTGCAGCCTCACAGATACACCTCCACCTCTTTGTCTGTGTGGAGTTTGTATATTCTGGGTTTTCTCCTGGTACTCAGGTTTCCTCCCACAATCCAAAGATATGCACGTTATGCTAATTGAAACTCTAAATTATTCCCACAATCCAAAGACATCCAAAAAAATAAATAAATCAGGAAAAAAAAAACATGTGACCTTCATCACAGACGGGGTCATGATTATTTTAAATGTAAGCATAATTTACCGGTAATATCATTTCATTATTAACAGACGGTTGTAAACAACTTAAACATCTTTTCTTCGTGAATATAAGGCAGGGTATGCTTTGGGGCGGGCTTACTCTGATTGACAGGTCGCTGCCACTACCAGAGCCACATACGCCGTCTCTACGTCGCTCCTCTGCATTCCAAATATGGTCACTTCCGTTCATTGGTTGCAAAAAAAAAAAAAACGAACATGACGACGACCTTATTCCAAGATGGCGACGGCAAAATCTCCGAACTTGAGGCTTCAAATCGGCGGCCCACAAACAAACGGGTGACGTCATGACGACTACGTCCACTTCTTACATACAGTCTGATTCAGAGGCCTTCCCATGACATCAGGTTGACAGCACCTATACCTGCCAACAGAGCGAGGACGCTAGACAGCAGGTTTATGAGAAAACCTCTCAGAGCGTCACACGTGTTCAACTCTGATTACGGCGCCGCATCACGCTGAACCGTACCCTGATTATGTTTACAACTCATCTGAATGACTGTGTTGACTCTCAAACTTTGGATGCATCCTTTTATTGTAACGTTACTCCCGGAAAGCACAACTTTTAATTCGCGGTTTGCTGAACCTTTTTTTTTTTTTTGCTGATGAAAAGTATCCAGTTGCAGGACTTAAAAGAGACTGGTACCTTCTTTTCAAACTGTAAAACCGTGTATTCAGGGCGCCGTAGAGGGAAAAGGCAGCGAGGGAGGTTTTTTTTTATTCTGGATGTCATTTTATAGATCTTTCCAAAAGCTTCCCCGCTCGAGGAGTTTAGAGTGAGATTCCCCAGCTGGAGATATAAAGGGCTCAATCCAGCAGGACCTGCAGTAATTGAGCTCAAGCTTGTTGTGGCAAACTGTGTGGGCTCAGAGGGGATGCTCAGCAGAGGTGAGCGCATCAGCGGAAAAAACCTGGGTGGTACACTCAGAGGGAAGAGGAGTGCTTGTTCAGCATGGATTCCATCAGTTATTGACTCTTCCCCTCGCTTGACGTATCACATGCAGGACAGCATTATCAGCCCATGCATAAATAAGAGAGCGAAAGCGAACCCCGAAGAGGCATCTGCTTACATTGGCAGCGACTACGAGGCCGAGCGGAGAGGTTCAGCGGCGGGTCAGCCGTGATAGGAGCGTTTTGAAAAGCAGGGCTGAACTTCAGCATCTGCCGAGAGCGGAGGATCTTTTCATTTTTTCTTCCCCTTTTTAACGCATGATTTCATGGTGGCTGATGAAAAGGGGGGAGCGATGTTTGGGTTTCTTTGATTGATCAACGTGGAGAGGTGGTCTGGATTCAGTGTCCTAGACGCAGACATTGACCTCCACGCAAACTCCCTTCAGCGTCGGGAAGCAGACAAAGACACACACTGTGGGAATTTTCTTTTTTTTAGAAATTATCATTAGCTTTTGTTTTTCTCTATCGTTTCCCTCTTCTTTGTTTCTCTCTCTCTCTCTCTCACATAAAAAGAAAAATGTGTGCGTATATATATTATATTACAAGTTCAGCCCCCAACTTTAAAAGAATAAAGGTCTTCTAATAATGTCATCTTTGGTAAATGTTAGGTGAGCATACCAAAATAATTGGACAAAAGTTTAAAAATAATGTATAATTTCATTGTATTTTTTCTTTTTATTGTCCACTTCTGCCAGTAAAATATCCTCAAGACAACCTGCACCACCCAAAGTAACTCCTTACTCTAATCTATAGGGACACTAATTGGAAATCAGTGTGTAATATCCCTCCACAACTTGGATGGAAATTACAATTAAGTCATTTATTTTTTATTTTTTTTGGCATTTTATTGGCCAAATGACACCGACAGTGACCAAGGCAAACATTCAGACTTTGAGAGAAGTTAAGGCTTATTATTGTAACCTTCTGCGCCTCGAACTGGCAATTATAAATTGGAACGAGATGAAACGGAGCGTGTAATAAAAAAAATAAAACTAAAGTAAAAACCACAAGAGAACAAAAGATGTCCCAAAGTCAAATGGCAGGCCGAACTTCTGGCCCGACGTGTTGAAAGTGTGTGGGAGAAGACAGCGGAGTCGCACTGGGTGTTGAGGTTTTTAACCCCAGGGCGGCGAGGACGGGAAGTTTTCATGTTGCGTGGGAACGCCATCTTTAAACCTCATCATAATCAGACAGAAGAGACTCCAATCAATCGGTGCAGCTTTAGTTCCCAGGCAGACGGATCCTGTCCGAATGCCTATCGAGGGTTAACGGTGAGAGATTGTTTTCGTCTGATCGAAAACAATGTTTCCGTAGACGCTGGGAAAGAACCGTGATCCGACCTGATCCTCGCCGCCTTGTTTCTGTATTCAACAGTGACTTCATAACCCAAACCAGACAGAGCAGACAGGCTGCCCTTTATGAGCACCATCACGGAGGACGCCCGGAAAACAAAAACCTCTCTGGGCCGGCGTGTGAAACTAATTCAGGCCGCGACGTCTCAGTGCCTAACCCTCGCCTCTGTTCCTAATTTTTAGAAATAAGCTAAATCTATTGAGGTCCCATTTATTTGGCAACCACTAAGTCAAAAACAAATGTTGGTGGCTGAATAAATGCTGACGCGGGTGACTGTGACGTCAGAGGTGAACTAAAGGCTTCAGTTTGAAAAGTCACAGATGCTGCGTTGACAGTTTTTCTGATATGGATCAAAGTGTTGCTGTGGCGATATCAGCATCGGCTCGTTTCTGAGATAACATATAAAAAAAATAAAATACACATGTGGATTCTGTGCAGTAGGCAAATATTTATCCAGCAGTTTTAATTAGCACAGCAATTCCACTCCCAAATTAAGCATCTCCATCATAAGTCAAGCCCTCTAATTCAGAAGCTCGTACACACACACACACGTACACACACGTACACACACACGCACACACACGCACACACACGCACACACACACGCACACACACGCACACACACGCACACACACACACACACACACACACACACACACACACACACACACACACGAAATTCACAAAAAAAGAAGAAATGAAAGAAAAAAAAAAACAACAATGTGGAAGCAATTCATGCTAATTAGGCTTTTATTTATGGTCCAATAATTGGGTGCATTTGAATTGTTGATGATGTTTTTTCTGCTTATTTTTCTCCCCCTGCCCCCCCCCCCCTCCTCCCACCCACACCCCCTACACTCCCACCATCGCTCCCTCTCTCAGGGAAGATCAAAGCATGAGCACTTGAATAGATGTTAATGGTGCATGGCTGTCGTCTTGGTCCTGAGTGGCTGAGCCAAAGAAAAACAGCCAATTTGGGGTCTACGTGGACACAATTAGCACAATTAATATGCCCCTTTTCACGACGGCACTCCCGTTTAACGCGCGGGGGGGGGGGGGCTCAGCGCTCACAACGTCACTACGATTTTCATAACCTTTACCTCCCTACGCCTTCTCACCGCGTCCGAGAACCACGCATCAAACAGCAGAGGCACTCGGTACTGAAAGTGAAGCTAATTCAAAAATACCGCGCATGATTCGGTAGCGCCGCCGTGACATGATGAACTGTGTGGTGAACGTTGGCGTGGGGAACTTGTAGCTGAGGGGTGACGTCTTTGTCGAACACAACAGCAATCACATGCAGCTCATCCTTCAAAATGTACAAATCAGCCCACCCACAGACTTTTTCCGCCATAAACAAGGAAACAAATCATTTTTTCTCCTTCTTTTTCTTTTTTTGTTTTGTTGCTAGTTGCTTTGCATGGCCGCAGCCCGAGGCATTGCCTTTACAGTCCGTCTCCCTCCTGAATTTGAATGAGCCAAAGTGGTGCAGCCCGGACAGAGCGGAGGAAACAAGGTGCATTATGTAGGTGGGAGGTAACCGTGCCATTGAGGGACAATAAGCATGAAGGCCGGACCTTTGGAAACGGCGCGGAGGCTGCCGAGAGCGGGCCTGACAGAATGAAAAGATTAAGACTTGAGAAAAGATAGCAGGGCATGGGAAAATCCAAAGGGAACCGGGGCGACTGAAGTAGCCAATGAGCAAAGGGGGGACAATGAGGCAATGAGCGTTTTTCTTTCTTTTTCTTGTGAAAATTAATGTGCTCCCATTAGCTGCCAAAGCGCACACACGCATTCCTCCATACCTAAAAAGTGCCGTTACTTTGTATGTGACTTTTGTTTTGCCGCCGTGTACCCAGACGCGAGGCTGTCAGGAGCCTGAAAGACGACAAATTCCACCAGGTGTTTGCAAAAAAAACGTGGATCGGTTGTGTGAGTGCGGCTAAATGGCTGTCATGTCCAACGAGAAGCCCCACATTGTGCTAATGGTTTTAATGAGCCGTCCTTTCACTTGTTGCTGCGTTTTATTGTTTTGTTACATACATTCAATCTGTATAGTTCTGTGGGACGGTCATTTACAATACACAGGCCAAATACATTTGCAGAATTTCTTCCATTGGCTTTTATTTAAAAAACATTTTATGATTTAGATGAATCTAATCCCTAGAAAAAGGCGCTTTTTAAAGTTTTTGGACCTTCATTTTTATGAGCATGCGAGATCTTAAAAATTGGACCATTTAACTTGTGTTAACGTGACCCGATGCCGAATGAAAGTTTTTTTGGGTAATGCAATTTTACTGGTTTGTTTTCAGTCTGTTGTCTCTGTTTTATGTTGTTATTAACGTTTAACCGTTTTGTTTTTAAAGCCTGTTATTTGAGTTTATATGTGGGGAAACTTTCACGCTGCCATCTTGGCCAGGACCCTTTTGTAAAAGAGATTCATGGTCGTAATGGGATTATCTTGGCTTCATAGAGGTTAAATAAACAATAAAATGTTACATTTAGGACACCTTTGAGCCACATAAAGATTCAAAATGTTCTGATAATTCTACTTATAACATTTAATCTAATATGAAGGGCTAACGTACATTCTGTTTGTTTTATTGATGAAGGGAAAAAAAGGAGATGGGTTGTTAACTCGGCCTAAATACATTTATTTCTAATCCTTTATAGTATTCAACACATGTATATGTTTTCAATAACATACATAAAACAAAGTTATGATTCATCAAACAAATATCTATTCAACTGTCCGGTTTGTATATTCAAGATAATATAAGGTGACGTGGCAATGGCAGTAAAAAAGGTCACAAACTTTCTTCTCAAGCCGATTGTGAATTAGGTCACGATGGTTTATCACTTTTCTTTTTAAAAGTGGGTCCCCAAAAAGAAACATTGGGAAAACCCTGCTGCCAACGCTCGATCCACCCAACACAGCCACATTTAAAATTCAGGAAACAGATTTTCCACGCTGGTGCATTGTGACAATTAGCCTTTTTTTCGTCGCTAACAACCATCCGGAGTTATAAACCAGCACATGAGACGCATCAGACGGGTCCAAGGATCAGTCACAGCTGTTGTTGTGTACTGTGTGTGAGCTGTGTGCACATACACACCTGTGTGCGCGTGTGTGTGTGTGTGTGTGTGTGTGTGTGTGTGTGTGTGTGTGTGTGTGTGTGTGTGTGTGTAAGAGAGAGTTTACGTGCTTCTCACACATTCACACTCGCAGCAGCAGGAGCAACAGGGGTTTCACAAACATGATTGCATAAAGTGCAGAGCAGCTGTCTCTGTGTGTCATGATACGCTGTCGCTGAGAGAAGACATCATCTTCGCGTTAGCGTGGATCGCTGTGTCGAATAAATGGAGAACATGAAGCTCTGCGTATGGTCTCTTCGGGGTGAAAGGGGAACTTTTTGTGTGGACTGATTGAGTGCCATGTTTCTCAGTTTGAAGCAGAACGGCAACGTCCGGTTCTGCCGAGTGACGCGGTAAGTTTCTTAAAACTTACATTTTCTCTACTGACCAGCAGGGGGCGACTCCTCCGGTTGCCGGAAGAAGTCAGATTGAATATCGGATCCTCTCGAATTAATTCATTAATTATTCTCCCTGAAGGGAAATTATTCTTGTAGCAAGATGCGTAAAAGCAAATAACACAAAAACAAGGCGTAATGCGCGACTCGTAGACCCGTAAGTTCTAAGGTTCATCATCCGTAAAGCAGCATTGTAAAAAAAAAAAAAAAAAAGTATAACAAATGACCTTCTAATTACCTGGTTATAAACAAATCAAGCAAAGAAAACAAATAAATTCTGGACAAAGTTAAACTTTGGGAGGAAACATATTAAATTAGGCTGCACATGTGCAAGAGATCTAGAAATTCCTGTTTACAGTGTGTGTGTGTGTGACATGACAGTTGAATTGTTTTGATATGAGCTAAATCTGAGGTGAGGTATCCCCGTACTACATCACTACATGTGCAAAAAGAAACAAACTCCTTCTCCTTCTCCTGCTGATGCTTTTCTGATTGTGGTTTGGCTTGATCAGCAACAACCTCCCTCAGTTCATCGCGGATGTTTGTTATGCTGAAGTAGGATCTTGGCAGCATGAACCAGCATTGTTTTCAGCTCTTCAGTCATCTTCTCCCCAAGTCAGCACAAAGAAAAAGACGTGCTACTGTCCTGACCAGGAATGTGGCACGCACACGCACACACACACACACACACACACACACACACACACACACGCACACACACACACAATAAGCCGTGGAAAACCGCAGGAAATGTGTCGTATCCCAGGTAGAGATACACAGCTTTCCTTTAGTTCATCATGGAGGACAATAAGGCGCTAAGATCATTTAGTATCATGAAAAGTTAAAGAATAGACTTTTTTTTATGGCCAAAGTCATCAGAAATATGTGTTTGCGTGTTCACGAGGGAGGTGGCGTGTTGCCTCAGCCGTCCAGAGAAGTTAGCAAGCTTCGGTCATTCAATTAAAAAACTGTTAACGGCATCGCAATGTCGGGTTGTTGCGTGTTCGGTTGTCCGAACTCGATATTCCAACAGTGGACTCGAGCTCTACAGAATTCAGACCGAGCAACAGGTGTTTCAGTTTAATTAGTGACCGTGTTAACTGATGACTTCCAGCCTAACGCGTCCTGCTTGTAGTAACTTATGTAAGCGGTTGGTAGATAATAAACACAGATTTTAAAATCGATTGACGGCTTTAAGGAAGGACACGTTCATGTTCCGTTTGCCGTCACTACGAGCAACCGCGACGCATTCAGCCGAGAGTCACAAGTTAACACGGTCACTCGTTAAACCGAAACACATCTATGGCTGCAAGTTAAACGCGTTGACTACCACTGGACTGTTTTATAGCGCCCGTTTTAAAACTCAACAAAGTCCAAACTCCGAGTCCATGTCATGTCGTTCTGTATAAAACCACAGGAAACGTAGCTGGGAGCATCTGGTAACGCTGCACCCTAGATTTCTCCCCTTGATACAGATCGGGTCACTAATTATTGGGCCACTTGTAATGTATCGGCTCACTCACTAATAGCTCACTGATCTGGAGAGGCAGTGTGATTAGGTTGCATTTGTGATCTTTGGTGGTCAGCGTCCCCGCATGGCTCGACAAGCTGTTACTGCGCTCCATCGTACGTATGTTACCAAACTGCGTCAATGTTTGCAAACTGTTAAAGTCTTTATTGCAATATTGAAGCGTTTAAATTCATTTCCTGAGCCACCGCTGCAGTTGAAAATAGTCGAGATGTTGATGAAAGTTGCAGAAGTGCAATTAAATAATCCACTTCCTCAATCAAAGACCAATCTGGACTAATCATGATTGCAATATCTTGCGCTGTATTCGCAATTATTCAACCTAGTAGCTGAAAAGCTCTTTACATAATTGCCACACTCTTAGCTTTTAAATGAATTTTTATACACGTTGTAGAAACACACCCTTTTATTTTCCCCATAAAACTGCGGCTGAGGCCTTTAAAGTGGCAGCGAAGCAGTGGCCGGAGGCACGGTAAACATTTAGACAGCCAGTCCACCCACACCAGGAATATTTGGCCACATGGAGACTTCTGTGTGTGTGTGTGTGTGTGTGTGTGTGTGTGTGTGTGTGTGTGTGTCTGTGTGTGTGTGATGTAGTATTCTGGTCTTGGGGTTTTGGCCCCGCCTGTGCGATTTGCTTGTTGACCATCATTTATATAATGTTTTTGTGCATAAGCCACGGATCACGAATGATACGTACCAGAACCCTCCTGAAGACGGTTGGATGGAGTTCTGGTCCAAACTGAACCCCAGTGTGATTAAAGACCTGCAGACGCAGATTTTAAAAGCCTCGATATGAGCGGAATGCAGATGCACAGACTCGTTCACTGAGCAGCGCGTGGATACTACTTGCTGCGATGCGTCTCAAGCGCTCGTCAAGCCTTCGAGGGAGCTGAGCAAAGAGGGGGTGAAATGTTCTTCAACCCCAATCCCTTGTAATCGTGTTTGTGTTGCAAATTTCTAAAAAAAAAAGACACACGCCAAAAACAATTGTGAATTTCTCTTAAAGTGTAAAAGTGAGAGAAAGTCTGGGCCTTTTGATCGGATTACAGAGATGATTCAGGAAACTTACACAGTAACGAGGACTCAAATGAAGTAGAGACTCACGAGACAAAAACAATGTTTCACTTGGTTAAAAAAAGAAAACACATAAAAAAGCAAGCGATCAAACAGAGAGCAAAGAAACAAGCTTGTAAAACTGGAAAAGACCAGCAAAGCAGCGAGTGCTGGTTGAGGAGTGTTTATATATATATAGACAGAGGCTGAAGACAAATGTGGAGCAGGTGTGTGGACGGGTGACTAAAGCAGGAAATACAACAAACTGAGGACAACTAGTGGCCAGGTGAGGAATAGCAGGGTTTAAAATGACAGGAGAACAGAGGAACTAAGAGGTCTTAATTTATTTGGTTTAGTTTGAAAAATATGAAACCAGATGTAATTGTAGTCCCATTTTTGTTACATAGTATGAAATACAAACTGAGTTTATTGAAAATGAAATGATGCATTTAAAGCATCATTCATTATTTTGTTGGCCACTTGGATGAAGTGGAACGAGCAACGATTAGCATGCTTAGCTTCTAGATCCTTGGTGGGTCCTACAGTGGGTTCTTAAGGAGGGCAACCTCCGGTTCTGAAAAGTGGGGCCAATGCTGAAGTGCCTGAAACCTGCGTTATTTCTACTGTCCACCAGGGGGCGACTCCTCTGGTTGTATAGAAGTCTATGAGAAAATGGCTCTACTTCTCTCTTGATTTATTCCCTCAGTAAACATTGTAAACATGAGTTTATGTCTCAATCTCTAGTTTCAAGTCTTCTTCAATACAGCATGATGTTCATTTAGTAAATTATGGTCCATTTAGAGTCAAACAGACCATGAAGCTAGGTAGGCTTTACCCTGGCCACCTTGTGATTGACAGGTTGTTTCCACATTATAGTCACATTTGCTTCGTCAAAGCAAAAAAAAACAGTGGGACCAACTGGGAGAATCTCTCTCTTAACCAGCACTCAAGTCAGCAGCAGCACCCCCCCCCCCCTGCCCCCCACCCCCCTCAAAACGCCCCCGAATTAGAAAACAAAACAAAACTCTGAAATCGCTGAGGCAGCAGAATGTCCCACATGGGACCAGGAACAGATGTGCTGCCTCTGCGAAGCCTGACGGAGAGAGTGACTCCCTGACAGCACGGCAACACTCGAGCCAGGGGTCTCACGACGACGGTGTTGTCTGTTTATCTTCCATCGTGCACTTCTATAAATGTTCTCAAGCTGGTGGCGAACCGGAGCCCCGCTGAATGCAATCCCCTCGATGCTGGAAGAAAAAAAAACAAAAAAACCCGCAGAGTTTCATAATCAAAGACGAAAGGAAAGACGCTTTTCCCAAAGATGGGACCGCCATTGACTTCCTCACACACACACAGACACACATCTATCTTTCTCCTTCATTTTCCCACCGGTTTCCGACTCGCTGAAGCTTTCATGTGTGTTGAAAGGCATCGGCTGGCTGCGGTACACACAGCATTGAGGAGCACTTAGCGGAGACGAGCCTCGCAGCTTTGATGCAGATGTTGGAAGAAGCGGAGAGCGAGCACTAAGAGCGGGTGATAATTTTGTGGAGCGTGTTGATGTTGTTTCACCAGGCGATTCGTCCATCAAGCTGCAGTACGAAGACCCCGCTAACGAGGGAGACACGCAGAGTCTGGTCTGGTGGGAGCTGAGGATGTGGGTGGACACTGCAGCGGGGACAAGAGGTGTGAATGCTGTGACCCCTGACACCTGGAAAAGTGACACCGACCATTTAGTTTGAATGATTGGCAGGAGTACAGCAAGGCACATGTATAGGGACACTGATTGTGACCTTAAATAAAGCTTCCAAGGTCCTAGTTGATTATCGTATTAGGCTTGGAAGACACAAGATTACTATTTTGGATTTTTTGTAAAGATGAAATAGGCAAGTTTTTAATGCAAAAGAGACCTTTTATGGTTTGTAAACAATGATGATGCGTTGACGAACAATGATGACAAGTTCAGTGGAAGTGCGACCACAGCTTGAACAGGCTTCGCCAAGGACATTAACCAGCAAAGATTGAGAATGCAGCTTAAACAAATTGACTCTCTAGATCTATGCTGTTGGTGAGTGAGCAGGCAACATGAGCAAGTGGTCCATGTGTTTCGTGGAGACTCTGAGTTTTGACTTTATTGAGTTTTTAAAATGGCGGTCAACACATTTGATAAGAGCGCTGCAGGATTGAGTCCTAAAACCCAGGAATGAGTCAGCATTTTTGCACTTCCGGTTCCTTCATCTCAAAGTCTGACTGACTGTTTATTGATGAATCTTAATTTCATTATGTTATTTGAAATTTAGCAATTTTAGGCTGCCTTCAAAAAATCTGGCCGGGGACAGCAGACTAACTCTGTAATAACAGCAGTTAACTCTGGCTCACTTAGTTTTACTGTTGATTAGTGTGCATTGTCCCTGCAAAATAAAAAAAAAAGTAAATGTTTTTTTTGGGTTTGTTAGATGTCTGAAATAAAGTCTGTGGTTAACAAAAGTTAGTAAATACCCCTCTTGTGAATTTTGAAGCTTTTAGCTTTTACGGCTTGCTAACAAGAGTCTAAATGAGACGACTAAACGTCCTCACTAGAACTCTAGATTAACTCTGATGAAGCGCTGAGTTGGTTTTATAGAATAACTGGATCTTACAGTGATTTGTCAAAACTTTGATGAAGCTCACTCTCTCTGCCTGATTTCAAAACATTCACAGTCAAATCAAAAGTCTCTTAACGCCAACAAATGAGAGCAAGAGTGAAACATATTCTTTGTTCCAGCAATGAATGTGCTTTTAATTATGAGTCATTTAAGTGAAACTCAGAGAGGAGCTGCAGCTGTTTGAGGACACTGAAGCTCAGAATAATCAATCTTTATAAACAAGCTTTCGGGGGGAATTTTTCTTTTTTTGGGGGAGGAGGAACTCTCTGTTTTAAGGAAGTCACTCGCAGCTCAGTGCCACATCCTTTTATAAATACTGGGGAAACTCTTGAGTCAACATGGAAATTGTCTTAATGGGAATTATGTTTTGATGATATTCGTGCACTCAGAGGTAGAAAAAAAAAAAAAAGTCAATACTGTGGGAGCTCCATGAGAAAATCAAACGTTGGCTCTTTCGCACCTTCAATCAAGATGAATACTCCCAGTGTGGGGATCTGCAGAACACATTACGTCCAAATTGTTGGCACCACACTTTGTTCCAATCTGATCTTCAGGATTATTTTGAAGCACACACGCGATGACTCTGCTGCAAGACGTGCGTGTGGATGTGCACTGCAGCATGTTTCTTGAGTCATTACTCACACAAATAGCTCGCTGCTCACTAAAATGGCACCGCTTGAGTCGACAGGAATAACACATGCTGTATTTTTTTTCTGAGGGGGTCAATGTCCTGTAATGCAACGTGCAATGTTAGCACTCTGGATAAATACTGCAATTAATCCTTAAACACATCATAAGCTCCTCTGCCATTCGGCGAAGTTCAGCAGCCATCTGGATAACATCCAAAAACAGCACTTGTAGAGAAAAAAAAAAAAAAGAAAAAAAAGAAACACCACCCTGCCCGCAAAAGAAAGTCATAGAAGACAGATTCATGTCAGTCCTCGTGAGTGTTTTACATCCCAGCATACTGTAGAACAATGTGCCCTCTGTGTATACAAGCCTCTCCTCCTCACCTATAGGGAGGAGTGGGGAGGGGGCGGGGGGTTGGTCCCGAAGTCGCCTGATATCTTTCAGACTCACAGCAGAGGAGACGCTGTGAGGGTTTATTTGAATCCATCTCCTATTTACTCGCCCCACCACCCCACCACCCCACCCACGCTCTCATTATCATTGTTAGGGTTTATTATTATCTCGGCATCAGCGTGGTGCAGCCTTTCGGTCAACAGAGCTCTCCGCAGGACCGAGAGCCGGCGGTAATTTACCCAGAGCCGAGGCTGTCACTCCGCGCCGAGTTCACGGCTCCCTGCGTTTTCTCTCGTGGCCTCTCTCCCCCCTCGATGACAGAGAAGATAAGCATGTTGCATACCGAATCATTGAGCACTGACAAAAAAACAAAAAAACACACAAAAAAAGCAGTTCTGCTCAAAAGGCCAGATGCAAATAATTGTTGAAAGCAATATTGGGCCTTGCGTCGCAGAGTCCGCTTGGTGTTTTGCTTGGCCGCGAGCGAGGTGGCTCAGTTTCATTCGGGTCCTAAAATGCCTTTTTAAATGTTTTGTTCTGACCCAGTTTTATTTAAAGACTGCACAGAGTGAGCCTTGAATATACAAATACCTCACCACCCAAATGATTTGAGCTTGCAGGTGACCATTTAAAAAAACTGCCAACGCTCACATGCGTCTAAATCAGTTGCTGACCTCCGCAGGAAAGAAAAAACGTTCCTAAAGCAGCAGCTTTTTAAATAAATACTTTTTTTTTATTCTGTTATTGGCTTTTTACAGGTACAAAGCATACAGCATGTTATAGTTTTATCAAAAGTGGAAAATACTGATGTTACATATGTAACAAATGTAAAAAATAAGTCTTCAATCTTACTTTCCCCGAAAGTAAGAACATACATTTCAGCATATGAAAATATCCATAAAAACACAGCTTAAGTAATTTAAGTTAATAAACAGTACAAAAATGTAGAAACCATACATGTCAAAATAATGGACAAAGACACCAACAACAAATGACTCCATGATTTCTCATGAATTAAAAAAAAAATGTACACAAGTTCATAGTGTTTTAGTTGGGGACATGTTTACAGGATCCATACATCATTAAACGCTTGGCTGGTCAGAAAACGCACATTTGTGACAAACAACACTAAACCCCCTTCCCTCCCTCCCCCCCCAAAAAAACTCCTCTCCTCCTGAACTTAGGCCAGAAAAACAGAAGAGGAAAAGTCCTCCCCCCGTACTGAAATCCTCAAATGTCCGTAAGGCAGGGGACATGATTAATCCTCACTCTTGGAGCGTTTAGCCAGTCTTCTGTGAAAAAAAAAACAAAAAAACAACAGCACCAGGGCAAACACATGAGGAAAAGGGATCACGACATTGGTGGGGTCGGGCCGTACCGTGCGAGCAAAGCGGGGCGCTAACTTCCACACCGAGGGGCCGTGTCCCCGTCACCTGCAGGTGCAGTCAGATCAAACACACATGCTTCCTTTTAAGTGAATTAAAAATTGACCCCTAAAAAGACGGAGACCGGGAGTTTCCTTTTTGCTCGGCGGCCCCGTTGGAATTCTCTTCCCGTGAGTGTTAATATTATCTACCGTCTTATCTCTCAGCTGTGAATGCGACAGAAGTGTTTTAAGGAAAGGAGAGGCAGTGCTGGTAATAAAAAACAGAAATGTTTGATCAAGATAACAGGAATGAAGCTTTGCAGTCACTAAATTAAATTCAGACATAGATTTTCTTTTTTCTCTTTTTTTGAGCCGTTCAGTGTCAATGGATACGTTGTAATGAGGCCTCTGAGAGATGAATGCACAATTGTACAGTTGACTTTGGACCTAGAAAAGACTGGTAAACCATTCCAAGGTGGCTAATGACAAAGTCTGTCATGTTACAGGTGCCATTTTTCTGCCTTACTGCATTGAAAGTCGTCTTTTAATTTTGAATAAAAACAAAAACATGTAGTCCAATGTTCTCTTGAAATATACAGTCTTCCTTTTTTTTTGTTTTCGTTCAAATGGAGAACATCACCATATTCTACATCATAATAAATAGTCTCATACATATTGCTCAGCTTCCCCTTCGGTTAGAATGGTCACCGAGCCATCCCCACTGTTCATTTCAATGTCATTTGCTGCCGCGTTCTCAGGGAGCAAGGCTAAGTCCTTGAACACATCTACATAATGTCCGAAGCCGGGACCCCAGTTCAACAGATTGTCCCAGTTGAAGCCCCCAGCTTGTTGGCCCAGTTTGTGGGGCAGGGTGTAGTGCTGCTGCTCAGTAGGGGGCATCTGGGGAAGGCCAGGCCCTCCTTCCGCCCTCCGACTCGAGTACCGCCTCTGCTTGAGCCTCCCGCCGTAGTCCTCATCGTCGGCGTCTGACTCGTTGACCTGCGAGAGCTTGGGAACTCGGGAGCTGTAAGACACCGGTTTGTCCCGGTCGTACTCCATCTCCGAGCAGGTGAAGGAGTCGTGCGAGTCACTCTCTGAAGAGGACTCTGGGGCCGGGATGCCATCAGCGGGGTTGCGGACCCTTGACAGCGGCCTTCGGCAGTCCTCTTCCGAGCTCGAGCGCCCGTGGTCAGCGCTGCAGATGCTGGGGTTGCGTGGGCGCGGCGTGTTCAGCCGCTCCACTTCCTCGATGGACAGCCCCACAGGTGGCCCCGTCTCCAGGGGGATCTGCTCGATCGGCTGCTTAAGCCGACTGCCCGGCCTGGATGTGTGGCCGTGGCCGGCCATGGTCTGCGGACTCTTGCTGCGCCTCCCCAGCCGGGTGGCGTAGTTGAACATGGGTGGCGGCTGGCACATGTCGTTGTGCAGGTCCAGCGGGCTGCCCTCGCGGCGAGCCAGGTTGAGCTCTCTGGTTGGAGTGTTTCGGTAAAAGGACGACGGCTTGGTGAACGGGGCGGGAGAGTGTCTGGAGAGAGGGTTCGGGGTCGGGCACGCTGAGTGGGAGTGGCTGAGCGGGGTGGACCTCAATCCTTGGGTGTACTGAGGCTGGTAGTTGTAGCTCGTCGCACCGAGGGGTAATGGGGACTGTCTGGCGAAGCCCAGCGGGCTGTGTCTCTGGATGGAGAACTTGGGCGTGTGGCTGCGGAACTGCTTGTAGTGTTGGATGATGTCTGCATCTGAGGGGGCGATGCTGCTGGCATTGTCTATGTCGTAGTGTTCAATATCTGCCTCCGGGCCGTTGCAGGGGGCGCAGGGAGCACTAGGGACGGTCTCGTTGTTGTGGGGGATGTCTGTTTCATCATAGATCAGATAAGGGTTCTCCCTCTCAATGATGTCTGGTTTGGGGTTCCCTTCTGGTTGTTTCCGTACCGTCATGTCATCTCCGTACGGCGGGATGTTATCCGGGTCATCAAACGCTACGTTCTCGCTGCCCTTTTTCTTCTTCTTCTTCTTCTTCTTCTCCTTGGGTTTCTTCTCCTTGGGTTCCTTTGGCACTTTGGTCTTGTTGCGACCCTTGCAGTGGTTGCACAGGATCAAGCTGAGCACCACCATGGCGAGGACAGTGGCGCAGCTGCCAACGATAGCGGGCACAGCCCAGATGGGGAGGACCATCGACTCCGCCGTGGGGCTTGGGCTGCAGACAAACCCGCCATTGTTGGCCGACTTGCATACATTACCCTGAGGGCACTGGACGCCCAGACAGGCCACCAGGGTCTCGCAACTCTTGCCCGTGTAGAACTCGGAGCAGACGCAGGTGAAACCTGAGCGGGGGTCCGGCACACAGCTGCCGTGGTTCTGGCAGGGATTCGAGCCGCAGTCGCCGGGCGGGACACACTGGTACGTGTACCACTGGTTGACGCACATCAAGCCGTCCCAGCACGGGCTGCTCTCACACAGGTTGGGACCCCTGCAGCCGATCTTGACGGACGAACTGGTCTTTGTTAAGGTGACGAGATTGTGGTCTCCGGTATACGGCAGGTTCTCCCCGTTGTACTTCACATAGGCCAGGCAGCCATCAAACCCTGCAAATGAATAGCAGAGAAAAACTGGTTTAGATAACAAGAAGCAGCCATCAGCAGCTAAAAAGCACATAACGGCGGCTTGGAGGGGAGTCATTTCCGATTGCCACCAGACTGATTTTCAAAATGTCTGCCGACGCTGGATCGCTTCCTTGTAAATATCAGGAACTTGGAGCTATAATTAGAGCTAAAGCTATTTTGTTTAGACCGGAAATTGGTTCAAGATTAGGACGAGCAAAAACAAGAAGTGAACTCTTCAAACAATTAATATTTAAAGAAATCTATCACTGGCCAATTTGACTTGATTTAATATTTTTCAAACAGGGAATCCATCGTCGGAGCCATTACAGCTTAAAGACATACATCTGGGTTGAATGAATGTGTCTGTGTCTAATTCTATTTTTTCTTTCGTGTGTAGCCCAACAGCGCTGCCTCACCGATGTAAACAGACTTTTATTGAATTCATCCCCGTGCAGATTAAATCCATTTGTGCCTTCTTCATTAGCTCTTGAAAAGTGAGTACAGAACGGACGCACATTGAGGTAAAGGTTGGTTCACAGGCTGCCTGCCACAAATCACAATATGCCTGTTTTATTTATGCCCCGGTCTTTGTGTAAAAAAGGTCCACAAATAATATAATTTGCTCATTTTTTACCATATTAGTGCATAGTATTAGGTTAGTTTTCCCTCCCCTTAAAATTCTAAAATTTACTGTGTTGCGTTACCTCCCTCTGGAAACCCCCTCTTTCATCATTTCCAAACAACTCATGCTCGAGGACATCTGATCTGTGATTTAAGTCTAGACGAAGATGAGAGTCCATGGAAATAGGACAAAAACACCAAAAGGCGGTTCCAAGACAGAGTCAAATTAAATCAATATTAGTTATTTTGTTCATAAATGATACTCTGATAAAGAAACATTTATTTAAGTATTGTAAATTCATAGCAGGTAAATCTAAGCACCGGCAAATAGAAGCAAATTTCAGGCCAGAGTTTTGTTGGACGGCCACCAAATATGGTCAGCAGTTTGAGCAGCAGACTATTAATTCATTTGGGGGGAAAAAGGGGGTTTGTACTGGAGCCCTCTGTCACACACAAGAATAGTATGTGCATGTGCACACACTTATAGTATCTAAGTGGTGTCTTTAACATGTGCTGCTGCATTAGTTATTTACAGTAGGCAAAGAGTGGGCTAGTTTCTTGGTCAAACGCCAATTTTTGAAAGCTTCAGTGTTTGTGCTTGACACAGAACGTAAATACACATGTGCATTCACACACATACACGTAAATACAGTGTACATTCGACAAGGGTTTGACTGTCACCGTTCATTTTGGAAGGGGCATTATCTAATCTGTGATTTTTAGATTTTAAAAATGACAAATTTCTTGTCAAAACATTGCAAAAAATTGTTTTGCTTTGGAATGTGTTCTTGAAAGGGTAGAAAAGCCTCTGAGACAGTAATTAGATCATCATGGGACACTAAAGCTATCGGATTAAACTCTACTAGCAGGGCTAGCAGCTCCTTTAAACTACAGTGAATAGGGTAAAACCAAGAGATATCACCATGAAACTTCCCCAGTTGATTAATTACATGACAATTATTTTTTGTAAAACAAGTTGTCTGGAATTTTATGTTTAAATATGTAAATTAGGCATACCGTAAAATGCGGGTTATAAGGCGCTACTTTTTTCTCTTTTTTTCCTCAACTTTGACCTGCGCGGCTAAAATAAGGGTGTGGTTAATTTGTCGATTTATTTCCAAGATTCCAGAGAATGCAGAAGGGAGAACTTTCCAGATGCAAGAAGTCTCAAAAAGCGTTCAGAGGAAGAAAATGCCGGTGGCCCGAACTAGAGAACGAACCAGAGGACTGGGTCAACACACAGAGAGCAGACGTGGTGTTTCCACAGTTCAGATTCGAAAGAAGAAAAGAAAAGAAAAAGAACATTGATGATTTCAGAGGCGGACCATCGTGGTGTTCCGTTCATTACCTGGACCTTGAGTCCGTTATAAAAGTTTGATTGATTACCGGTGATTGTTTCGAGAGTTTGTCAGGTACCGCGAAATTAGCGCCTTATAACCCGCGGCAGCTTGTTTAAGATTAAATACGACTTTTTCTTTAAATTTAGTAGATGCGTCTTATAAAAGGGTGCGCCATATAACCCGCATTTTACGGTAATCTTAATAAATAAGTGCTAATTTGCAAACATTTCCAGAACAGGATATCTGGATACCTTGGACTTCTCCCTGTATCACTCCATAAATCTGAAAATATGTCTTATATATCACTACGAAACGTCCCCAGTTCATTACGCACATAAAAATATTATATTGTTTTTTTTCTGAGAAGTTTTCTGAAATGTTACGTTTAAATGTGCAAAAGATGCATCATCTCTAGGACACTTTTGGTGAATTTAGGAGAAAACTACAGACGCAAAAAGGCTAAGCAGTAAAACAAACACTTAAATGTCTATTTTGGATTGTTTTCTTTCCACTAGTCTTAAAGAAGACTTGTTATGGAAGTCTTAAAACTGACCAGCGTATGTAAAACCATGTTTTGGAGGAAGGACCCAAACCAACTCCCACCACATATAGCAATTGAAACAACACTGTGCACAAAATATCTGACGTCCTGGGAAAATCTCTCTAAACTAACCTTTGTGTTTGGAGCAGCGGCACCTCAGTGTCGTTGATGATGTTTAAAAAAAATAATATGATACAGTTTTTAGCACTCAATTATAGACAGAAACGCCTTGATCTGATGACTTATTATCCCCACACAAAACAATTACACTGTCGAGTCTCACCTGCTGCAGTTTTCTGCTGAGCAGGTCCTGGGGGGATCCCTCCCAGGGAAAAGGTCACGACGCTGAGCCCTCCAAAGTCCTGGGTGGCATGCTGGATGACCCTCGGGTGGCTGCCGTCGACCAGGAGCACCGTGGCCGAGCCGTTCTTGACCAGCTGGAGCGTGTGCCACAGGCCGTCCGACAGCACCGCGTCTCCCACGGTCCGCTCCACCTTCCCCCCGACGCCCGCATCCGAGACGTAGTGGATGTTGCCATTCCTCAGCTGAGAGAAGAAACAGAGAGTGCGGTGTAAAGACACATCTGTATGTTGGTATCCACATTAAAGAAGCATATCATAGATAAGAGATGAGTAGACTGACTGGATAAGATACTAGATAAACTGCTCAATCCCTGAATCTGCATGCTGTTATATTTCTTAATTTCAAGCGTATGATGAATAATGTTCTCTGAGTGGAGCCGCATAAACTAGAGCAAAAAAAGGCAGCTTTTTCAGATTAATGCGCAGGCTTATCATGTCAGCATCAATCATAAACCATGAGAGGAAGTCTTCTCTCAGCCTCCGCAAAACTATAACGCCACACTGCATTCGCTTTCGGGATCTGATGTTGAGGTCAGAGATCGAAAACAAAAATGCAGCTCGTCGCTCATAAATCTTCCTCCCTGCGGGACGCGCCGCAGTCAATCATGTTCTCCCGACTTCTGCGTGGCTAATGTTATTCAGCCAGATGATGACCAGAAGCTTGCTAATAACAAATTCAGAGACAGAACGCGCTCATTCAAACGCCCACCGTGAGGCCGCCCTCCAGAAAAGAGAGGACAGCGCGCGTCTTTAAAAGAAATTAATCAAGCTGACTTTGGCCTGGACAACAAATTTGCGGCTTTCCCTGCGCATGGTAATCTCATACGTGAACTCCCGGCTTCCATGGAAAAGTAATCCCGTTTTCCTCCCTTTTTCAAAGACCCCAAAAAATCAGCAATGATAAGTAGCTTCCGGAAGAATTGATTTAAAATGGGAAAAGCGGAAAGTCCCCCAAGCCAAAGAAAACTCTGCTCGAAAGCTGGAAAACCAATCATGAAGTTTATCTATTAAACATCTTTAAACAAGGTTTTTTTTTTTAAAGATATATCAGTATATGTAGTTCAGACTCATATACATAACATATGTACATATACTGTGGGTATTCCCCTGCTGTTTTGCTCTTTTAGGCGTCATGGTGCTTATAATACTTCTCCGGACTGTTTAAGAAGCTGTGATGGTGATTCGATGAGCACCAGAAGCTGCTTGGAGCTTGAAGGAAAAACAAAATCATACAAAAGAGGAAGTCTGATACTAAAAATGGGAAGGGTTCTGAGTGGTGGTGAGGGCGGGAGGGGGTCTAAAAAAAAAAAAAAAGGAAAATTGAAGAGGACGAATGAGCGCTCAGGCCTCTTTGGGCAGCTGCCCGGGATCAGTCAGAGGGAGAGGGGGTGCCGAACAAGATGAGGGGAGAAAGAGAGGAATTGAACCAAAAGGAGGTGGCTGAGTTGACCAATAGTTCAGATTCAAAGTTAGCAGAGCTGAGAACATGTATGTGTGAACACCATCGCAGAGCCTCAGCTCCGACATCTCGAACGACTGGATGAGCCGATTCGTGTGTTGCCGCCGACTGGAAACTAATCGCAATCGTGAACTAATTATGACTTCGCTAATGAGCCTTCCCAGTCTGCGAGAACGGCTCGTGGCTGAGGCTTACGTTAGCGGTGGCCAATTAGCTGAGTAACAACGGCAAGCTAAGCTGAATCTTCCGCTACGACTTGTAGTGCTTTTAATTTTGGGGGTGGGTGGGTAAATGCCCCTATATGTACGTGGGGAGATTTAAGTTTGGAATTGAATTTGGATACAAAGTTCACTGCACATTATATACATTTAATTGATTCTCCATTGGACCACAGAGGTTTAAGGGAGATTTGAAAAAACTTGGATAAGTAAGTGATGTTGGAAATTTTGTATGTCAGAGACGATCATCAGGAAACGATAGCATGTGTTCATTAGTTTAAATAATCCACACGACCTCCAACAATAACACCAAGGTAAACAATACAAGCTTGATATTTCAAATAGCTTTAACTTATGAAGTTAGGTAGCTGAACATTAAGCAGCGAAGAAGTTGTGCTAACCTTATGATTTGGCTAACGTTAGCTAGCTATGCTAATGTCGTGAGCAAACTAACGTTAACTTTAGCTGAAATGATTACATAAATCTTTTTGCATTTTTTTCTTGTTGTTGTTGTGCTAACTTTAATGTTAGACATTATAGCTAGCTAAATACATTAGCATAGCTAGCTAACATTAGTTATTTACTGCTCAACATTACGTTACCTCACGTTTACTTTAAAACTTACAGTTATATTGAAATATTAAGGTTGTATAGTGTAGTGGAGATTGTGTGGCATTGATGTGATACAATATATAAAAGTTAAGCTCAGTAGCTTTTTAAAAATGTATTAACGATAAGTGCCTTAAAAAAATACACTGCACAATTTAAAGCAATGACATGTGAATGTTATTTATTGATAAGGAAGCGCGATAAATACGATAAAGTATAGTATCCACTATGGATGCTGGCGTTGAAGATGGGGCACTATTACAATTAGTTAGTTAGTTAGTTAGTTTGTCAGCAGCTTTGTTCAACTTGAGGAAGATTGTCTTTGGCTTCACACAACATTAAAAACACTATAGTACTGATGAGGACGAACAGCAGAAACACAGTAGAAGAAGAAGGCAGTACCTTCACTGACCTAAACTGAACTTTATTTGTAGTTTGATAAAGTATATTTTAATTTGTTTTTGTAGGGAGCATTCCTATTCTTTGATCTGCTCCTGTTGGCTATATTCATTTCCTGTTGCTGTTGTGTGCTGATAATGCAAACTCCAGACTTCCTCCCATGACCACTTCCATGAAAGGCTTTTATTGTGAAACCACAACCTGAGGTGCTGCCATTCATTATTTAGAGGTCTGAATTACTAAACAGTGCATGAGAGAGAGAAAAATTTGATATTCCTGTGAAAAATAGAAAGTATTTGGAGAGAATTGGAACATACATTATGACAAATTTACCATATGAGCCATTATAGTGCAGTGCAGTCTGTATAATGTTCATACAGAAATGTTTTACTAATTTTCAAACTTACAGTATTTTTTTCTGAGTACTGCCACATGTCAGTGTACACCTCCTCTCTCTCACCTTAACGGTAGTGTAGTTGCTGCTCTCCTGCACGTGCAGCAGAGTGCCGCTCTTGCTGCGTGTCCTGAACTTGACCTCCA
Organism: Ophiodon elongatus; assembly: GCA_016806645.1. Taxonomy (NCBI): domain Eukaryota; kingdom Metazoa; phylum Chordata; class Actinopteri; order Perciformes; family Hexagrammidae; genus Ophiodon; species Ophiodon elongatus. The sequence continues at coordinate 492,840 of JACSYO010000770.1, read as the reverse complement.
GGCTGCTGGGACCGGCGGGGTCAGAGGTCACGCCCTGCAGCGACTGCCTCAGGAGGACGTCGCGTTTAGGGCCCTGCTTCAGGGAGTAGTCCAGACGGCCGGTACCGTCCAGGGACAGGGCCGTGTCTGCTGTCATGTCTGTGGGAGTAAGATGGAGAACATCCTCAATCCTGTCCAACTTCACACGGGTTTCACAGGCGGCTGTAAAAACTGATATTTCCACTCCTGGCGGACTGGCTGGCGGACACTTGGGCCCAAATTATTTTCCTAATCCCTCTGCCATAACCACTAATTGGTCCTCACATTCTCACTCGTGGTTTCGAATACCTTGCCATAAGTGAAAGATGAAGGTCAAGCCTGCGTGCCCTTGAGCTAGACTCCATAACTATACTCTCCTCAGAGCTTCATCTAAGTACCTGACACGTAAATGCAAAATCCAAACATTGATGTAACAGTGTGTATTTATTATGTGGTTATTAGCTATAAAAACCCTAAACTTTGCTAATATTCTAAAGCTACAGTTCCATAATTTGGTATTTTACAAAAATGACTGTAGAGGCAATACACTGTTGTTATGAGTCCATCCAGAATACAATTAGATTAACCCTAACACGTACAAAATATGTTGCTATTAAAAATGTTAATGAAAGCGAAAAATAAATGTTTTTTTGAAGAGTGAAGCTCAGGCTACAGCCTTAATTAACAGAACCGTAGAACAGTCTCATTTCCCATAAAAAGGAAAATGTGATTTTTCTTCAAACAGTCGGTGGAATTGAAATGTCTGTGGTCTGTAATGCTTTCCATTAAAACTACGTTTTGAGTTTGTGCAATTCTCCCTCTCCTTCCATTAAAATGTGCTTGAATGTACTGCAAAATCGTATGTTCATGGAATGTGTGGCTAGGTTTTTACGATGAGGCCACACCGGCAATATCGAAATCTGCTCAGTGAATCAGCCAACAGTGGATTTGTACATCTGTGCAAATTTTCTGCGTCAAGTTCAGCTTTGGTGGACATGGAAATGCAAATGTGTGCTGGTGAAAGGAAAAGTATCTTTAACCCTCTGAACCAGCAGTTTCGGGGCGTTTATTTTTTCCTACTGCCCTATTTTACTCACTGCGGCCGTGTTTTTCATTACAATATATAAAAGTACTGCACCTCTATGGAAACCGCACAATCGTGGCTCGAAGTAGGGAGAACTCAATAAGGTCTTTTGTGCAGTATAACGCAATTACAATGCCTTAAATCATAAAACAAAAAAACTCTTTGATCATTCATTTTCTATGAAAATTGGAAAACAATGGAATATATACAACAATTTCCAAGTTCCCACATTTTGTAAAGAAAGACTGAGGCTCCATGTGCTTTCTACATTCTACTATATGCTCTTCTCACAGCCTCTCCTGTCCTGTCTCTCTGCTTTGTGTAAACGCAGTCCAGTCAAAGTTTCACTGAGCTTTTGTCACATGACTGTTGGTCTCAGCTGAGTCCATTATGGCTTCCAAGTGGCGCTGAGAAGTGCAGAATGTTTTTTTTTTGCAGGATCTAATTTGCGCGAACACTTTATTTATGGCGAATTTATAAATGTGAATAAATAAAGTGTATTTTGAAGCGATTTGACGCTTCAGTTTGACTGCCTCTCCTTGTCACTGAAGGTTTTGTCAAATGATGTGTTTAAGGAGAGTCGGAAAGCGATGTCATTATCCAGCGATAACGTCTGTTTTTACAGCTTCCGGCCGTGATGAATGGTGTAATTCTGACCTCGTTTTGAAGAGAACATGCTTCTCAATCACGCTGGAGGGGTTAGGGGAGAAATGATTGCCGCCTGAGCTGCTTTTTGTTTTATAGCTCTGCTCTGTTGAAGTATACACTGTATACACTCCATGTGAGACGTTGATGGCACAAATCCGTCTTTTTGATAAACTGTGTGAACTCGCAAGTACTTCCCCAACAAGCCCTGCGAGGAGAACACAGTCACCAAGCTCCTAGCACCCCTTATTTCACAAGAACACACGGACTGATGGGTCAAATCGACTCAATTCACTGTAACCGCAAGACCAAGATGAATGGCAGCGTCTCAGTCACACCACTGGGATTATGTCTTAAAATCTTCCCATAAACCTTATTTCTTCCTCCTGTGAAGAGGACGTTCCTACTCGTCACTCCCTGAAACTCCCTGGCATATTGTTTATTTTCTCTTCCTGAAGAAGAAACACACGACAGAGAGAGCTCTCCGTTTGCATTAGCTGAAAAAGTGCTGTGATCCTGTTTCGTGCCATAAAGAAAAACCAGCACATTTCCCACAAGATCAAACCCGACAGCAAACATAGAAAAAAGTGCAGACTTCTCGAGCTACGATCTTTGTTTGTGACCAGTAACAATATGAACTTCTCAAAATAAATGTGGTATTGATTATTGGCAACATTGCTTCACATAATGTAGCACCTTACACAGTAGCTACATGTTTCTGGCAATTTCTTTGTGAGCCTCATGTCTCTCCGTCTTGGTGTAGTTCTCTGATTTTTGAGACACACAAACGCTTTGAAATAAAATGCATTTATGTGGCTCATATTAAGCTACCGCGGTGCAGTTCGATGACTCATCGTTCGAGGAGGGAAGAATCATAAATAGTCATGATAGAACATTCCTTAATGAGTGCAGCCTCAGCAATAAAACTTCAAAAGGCATATACTTACATTTCTCACAGAATTTGCCGGTGAAGCCGTCCACGCACTGGCACTGCTGCCAAGACCAGTGGTCCAGGCAGGTGCCCCCGTGTCTGCAGGGGCTGGCGGTGCAGGCTCCTTCCAGTCTCGGACATCTACAGACACGACAACAAACACAACGTCAGTTTGACAAGTCAGCCGCACAGTCGACAGCCGAGGGGAAGGGAGGGGAGGGCTCCGCCGGAAAAAAAAGAAGAAGAAGAAAAAAGGGGGCAGATGAGCCGTGATTTCTCTCTCCCGTGCTGCAATACAAAAAAAAAAAAAACATAAAGAACCCCGAGAGGATTAGCATATTAAAAGATCTGTTCTCGCCTCACTATTCACCAGCAGGACAGAAAAGAAGAAAAAAAATCTCCGGAATTCTGCAATTGGTTTCCCCCCAACCCACCACCCACCACCCCCCCTAACACCCACCACCCCCCCTGTCAAAAAAAGCTGCCATTTGTATAAAAAAACCTCCCAAAAACAACACATCTTTTTAAAAACTCTCAAGAGGGTTTGGGATTGTGAACAGATGTCCCACAGTGAGAGTCGAGGAGGTTAGAGAAGACGGACAGATGGGAAGAAGAGGGAGATGATGGAGAGAGGGTGAAAGCGGGAGTAAAGGGTGCAGGGGGGGGAAGGCGGAGTTTGGGTCTGCGGACCTGTCAAGGATGCCACGCGATGCCAGCGCCTGACTGGGCTCCAGCGGGCGGCCGTTGACGGCGAACTCCATGATGCAGCCGACAAAGTCGTGGGTGGCGACCTGACCGCGCCGATGAAGGACGGGTTCTATTGACCTGACGCCGCCAACCGAGAGCCTGTTGGGCTGCACGTCCAGGATCCTGCAGACACACACACACACACACACACACATTAACAGAAGCACACAAAGACTTAAATGCACGCAGTGACAAAAGTGCATATGCACAGAAATCAAAAAAGCTTCCAAATGCATTCAAGTATACACACACACACACACACACACACACACACACACACACACACACACACACACACACACACACTTATACAGAAAGACACAGCGGGTCAGTGAGTTTCGTAACAACAGGGTCCCGAGACCCTTACAAAATAAACCTTCTGCTCTCTCTCTCACACGCACACACATGTACAGTGTCAAATGTTCACCCCACAAGGCCTGGCTCAGAGCGGTGTGCAAAGGCAATGGTCACCCAGTGATTCGATGAAAGGTTTACATCATGTATTGCATATTTACAACAGATGACTCCATTTTGAAATGTTCGAGTATTTGCATTTTCACTTGTTGTGTGATTCACTTTCATCCAAATACTTATAAGAAAGTAATAAAATGAGCAAAAAAAGGTAAAAATAAAAGCGTCTGTTCTCTACAGAGCTGTGTTGTATTCTGCAGTCTTTTCTCTATTGTAAGTAAGGGATAATAAACACTCAGATCCATTATTACAAATGGAAAGCGTGTATGCGATTCAGTTTAATTAGGATTTTAGCTTTTACACACATAGCTCAGCTTTGGGAGCAGAATGAACTTCTTTGACTGAGCCAAACTCAACAAACACACGGTGTGGATGAACATATCAGACGAAGAAACCCAGACTGAAGCCCAGTGTGGTTGTCAGTGCCAGGTTTATGTCTGTCATACTTTCACCTAATCTTTGTCTGTTTCTTGTGAATTACCAGGTAGTTTTACCTCTTCAAGCTAAAAAGTATTCAAATAAAAGAAGAAAGAAATGCAACCAGTCAGGAGGGGTTTTAAGAGTTCAGGTTTTCAGAAAAGGTACATTGTTTGTACTATATTGCTATAGGTTAAAGTAAAATATGTTCCCACCAGGTGCAGAAAAACTATTGGTTCTGTAATACTTTCCACTTTTTAGCCAAACATAGAAAATGTCATCATGCATGGATTTTTTCAAGCCTAGGACCTGAAACTGTCAACACTATTTGAATGTTTACAGTTGGATCATAGAGACAGAACATCTGTGTACTTTAGGTGTGTGGTTTTCCTTACCAGTCAGTGTGCACTGCCACATTGCTCACGGCGCAGTAGCCTGGTTCATGGTCATCACCACACAGGTCCACAGTCAGGGATGCAGCCTAAAGGATGACAGAAAACACACACACACACACACATGCATGTTACGTGTGATTGTCTTCAAAACAACAGCTGTGAAGTCCCACTGCCTCAGTCAATTATCGGTCATTTGACACATCGTCTTTTAAAAACAACTTCTGGTAGAATGTGGTTGACGTAGTTGGTTGTAGTCACTCTGTTTCACTTTATTTATAATCAGTGTCATGTGTGAGTGAGTGTGTCACTTGTGCTGGTTGGATGCAAACTGTTCTCTTCCAGATGTCGCTCAGCGAACTTGAGTTTTAGTTTAAGTCAACGTCTGTGTGGGTGGAGCCAAATAAGCTCTTGGGAAAAGTAGACTTGTGGTGGAGTTGCTCTTTCACTACTAACTAGCTAACTGGCCTTGCAGGGCTCCTCTATAGCAAGCTAGGAGAGGTAGTTAAATAGACAAAGATTGATCAAAACAATAATACAGCGGGTGAAACCTCATTTTTTAAGTTTGCCGTCATGACAACTGCATAACAGCTTTCAGTTTTATCTGATCTGATCATTTTGTCAATATTTTTAAGGAATGATGTAGAACACATACTGTACATGCGTGTTCATTAACTAAAGCAAAGAAAAAGAAAAACATAGATAACTGGTATGTGGATTTTGTTAGCGTTGGACAGCGCCCAGCGAGTGGTTTCCCCTGTTTCCAGTCTTTGTGCTAAGCTAATTTAGCTGCTGGTGCTCGCTTCATATTTATGAGAGTGGTATTCCCCAAAATGTTGACCTATTCCTTTAAAAAGCTCTCTAATTCAGAAATTCAGAGCATATCTTTTGCCTCAACACGGCTCTCAACACGGCTCTCAACATGGCGACGGCTGAGCCGGCGGCTAGCAGCTAACGGTGCTGACAGCGCTAACGATGCAAACGACGCCAACAGTGCCGATAGAGCAGTGTTAGCCTCGGGGGGAACCGGAGGGGTTGGCGCTATGCTTCCACGGCGACGAGGAGGGTCGGGGCCGGCGTTATCAGCTGTAACCGTGTAAACCAATGTTTTTACATTACAAATTTATTTATTTGCTGCTTTTTTAATGCTCTGAATCCGATATATATATAAGATCTAGTGAGCATGACAATGCGCCACATTCTCTGTCATTGATTGTGACACCACATATGCGTTTTAATGCATATTGTTTGAGGTTTTATGACAGTAAAAGGGGGATTTGATATCAAAATCCTTAAAAGCATATTGTCTGCACAATGATTCCTTGCCTAAATATATTTTGATTGCGTTCACATCTTTATCACTGGAAGTGGAAGTGTGCCAGACTAAATATCTTCTTATGCACTGCAGCATAACTTTCACTCCAGGGTTCAGGTTCAACCCATTGAGGGTTACTTCAACCGCAACCGTTATTTCTCCCAGAGTAGTTCAGTTCTGTTAATGTGAGCGTTGTCCATCAAATGACATGTAGGCCAATTATTTTTCATCAATTCATCACGGTGGTTGACGGGCGAGTGGCATTAAAAAAAATGCCATACATTACAGTGAAACATTTCCTATTTCCCGTTAATGGTACTAAAGCTTTCGTCCAGATGTGGGTTATTCTCTCTCTCTCTTTCTCTCTCTCGCTCTCTCTCTCTCTCTCGCTCTCTCTCTCTCTCTCTCTCTCTCTCTCTCTCTCTCGGTGCTCTGAGAGGGAACGACCCTACTAGGAAGAAATGAAATGGGCTGGTGAGGAAAATGTCCGGAAAAGCGTGTGAAAGTGTTGAAAAACTGGGGCAATCACGCTCCACCTCTCCTGGATCTTAAGTAAACACGGACCCCCACCAGCCCGGATCTCCGACACAAATCATCCTGGAGATCACGACCCCCATAAGGCGCGCGCACACTCACTCACAGCACACTTGAGTCCGACGCATGGACACTAACATGGTAAGTAAAACACAAATGCTGTGACAACAACGAGGAACAACGGGGCTCGCTTGTCTCGAAAAACACATTCGTGACTCTCTGAAGCGCCGTGAAGAACTTCAGGACAACACGAACATTTCCTTAATGTCTTTTTCCTGTGATCAAAGGCGCTACAGCCACGACTTGAGCACGCTGCGCTCGCTGTCGAGGGCCTCACACTGTGGTGGAGAAAATATGTATCTCAAGGAACCCCTCTACCCCCCCATGGAAATTAAAACCGAATGTTACACAAAATCATTTTCTTTGTGCTTGGCTATCATCGAAGGAAATGTGAAGGAAGAGCCTCTGGAGATCATTGTTTTCCCCATGACTAATGTAATGGAGGGAGCATTGCTCTCTGTTGTGGTGGAGACACAGAACCAAGGTTTTCTGCTTGTTTCCAGGACAAATAATTCATCGAATCAAAAGCTTCATGATTAGCTGCTCTTGCTAATCAGCTACAGCGAGTCCTAATTTGCCAACATCATTCATAGAAGACTTCTTAAAACCCTGATTTAAAAATAAACTAGCTGAGCTCTCTGATTAGATGTTCTCAGCTGTGATCTTTTCCAGACTATCATTCGCTGTCACTTGATCACACTGATGATCATGTATTATTCTCCTACTCTGCGCAATTAATTATGCTCGAAGCGTTGCAAAACTGACCTCTAAGTTACTCAGGATGATCCACAGATGTGGCTTTGACAGTTCTCATGGGGAACTATTAACCACCGAATGTGAAAAACAGTGCGAAAACACAGATTGTACCCATTAACAGACAACGACTGCACTGCTCTCGTACGGCGTTTACAGCCGATAACGCCGTCTCGACCAATGGCGTTGTTGTGGAAGCGTGGCGTCCACGCTCCGGTTCCTCCCTCAGGAAAACACTTGTTAGCTCTGTGAGCACTTTTGCCATAGTTTGTATTGTTAGCGCTGTTAGCTATGAGCCGTTGGCTCAGGCGTCGCCACGTTAATTAAGTGAAATCTTATATCATGAACCTTTAAACTGGTGTTGTGTCTGTTTTGATGCTGGCAATAGCTTCAAGTATCACTTTTTATTTTTAAAAGCCTTTAAAAACTGCATAATGAGTATGTATAATGTGAAAGGGGTCCCTTTTTCTAACGACTTTCAGCTCATTATTTTTGGTTTTAGGACCCACAGATATTTCCCCCAATCAATGTTGCATGACCAACAAAGATTACATCAATGAACGCAAGTTCAAACAGCGCAACTGAAACCTGTGATAATGTCTTGCATATCAGTCTACATATTCAACTCATTTATTATTAGATACATTGGCAAACTGCTGCATTGGTCTGACCCAAACATGATTGCCTGTTGTGCAACTCACAGTGCAGGGACAAACTGTGTGTCATTTATTGTATTTGACAATTAAACGGTTTTGGACGATGACTATAATTACGACTGTAACAGAATCCGTGAACTCTCTGCTCCCTCTGATTACTTGGAGCCTTCGAGATGAAGCAGTGCGTGACCGTGTCCGTGGTTTCTGTCTGCTTTTGACATCGGCTCAGAATCCAGGAGGCAGAAAGAAACAGACCTCGAGCCTGACCACCGAAATGACCCACAGCACCTTCTGCAAACAAAGTGATCGGGTTCACTTTATACTTCTGTCTCGTTCTTCAAGGGGCGTTACACGAACGCCTCTGCATAATACTCGCTGGGCACAATATGAGGACCGAATCACAGCTCTCTACGTGTGCTGTATTCCTTTCCATCCCGTCACTCTGCACCATCTCAGAACTGACAATTTAACGATTTTACCAGCTTCCTATGAAACTCTCGGCACACGGTGGGAAATGACAGATTTGAAGTCCAGCAGGAGAGCTACATTATAGAAGCCTTGACAGGGCCTGGTCGGATTTTTTTCCCCTCTCTTTCCTTGCCACTGCATTGCTGGCAGGGAGAAGCCTCTCATTCAGAGCACAGGAGACAGAGTTTCAACCTTCAGGGCCCTTTTGGATCCGCGTATTGTAAATCACAACGAGCAATAAAGTATAATTACAAACCGTGAAAACCATAAGCTGAGCTACCCGTGGTTTGGGGGAGGTTTAATTATCATCTGATGGTGCAAAAAAGAATATAAGGCCACATTTGGATGCAGGTTCCAGCTATGAAAGCCCAGGACATAAACACTATTGATAGTGCAGCACACGTTGTAAGTCCATACCATGACTGTTTTTGCTACTAAACCTAGAAGAACTATTAAGCCACTACATTTTTCAAGTATGCATGATGAAAAACGTGTAACGTGCAAGCTCATTTCTACCATTTAAATAAACATGCTTACCATCCCAGCTCTCCTGGCGATGACTGTGTGGAACTGCCCATCTGAAACTTTGATCATGGTCATCAGTTTATAAGTTCCACTTCCCAAGTTGAAGGAGAAGCGCATCCGTCCCTCGAAGATCTCCAGAGCCAGGAACTCCGCTTTGTCTCCGGTCTGGTTGTCGTGGTTGTACATGAGCAGCGCGTTGCTCTTCAGGGTAGCAAACTTGATATAGATGTAGTTATTGTTGGGATCCAGAGACGGAAACTCCATGTAGGAGAGCTCCTCAAAGCCATAGCTGTTAAGTTCACAGTGTTTGCCGAAAACCCCTGAGGACAGAAACAAACCAAAAGAGGAATCAGAGAGGAAGCCAATGAATGATTCACAGTGCTGCTGTGTTAAAAATATCTACAGATAAAACAGAATTTTTATCGAGCAATATAATCAGTTATGTATTTAGTAGTAACAAAGCAGATTTAAATGCTGTCAGGTCATAATCTTGACTCCTCGAAAAGTATTTTTTCCCCAAATTGGAGGCTTATTGATGATAGCAGCAATACAAATCATGACAAATGGAGAGACAAAATGAAATGTCAGTGTCCACATTTAAATCATGGATTAACAATAGCATAACTTTATTTTCTTTTTGGAGACTGCACGACTGAAACATCTTGTTTTCCACTTTACAGAGGCTTGCCTATAACCTGAAAAGTTTCCTACTATTACTTACCAAATGGACAATGACAGTAATATCCATCCACCCGATTCTGACAGGACCCGCCATTAAAACAAGGGTTACACTCACAGTGATTGATGATGGAATCACACGTTTTGCCTGGGTTCACAGAACAACACAAATTAAAATGGATGAGGTGGCAGACAACACAGGAAAAACCCGAGGGGAACACAGTTCACTTCCCCCACAGGCCAAGTCATGCAGGCCTTTCATCACCTCACAGCTGAGAAATACACTGCAAAAAAAGAAACAGAATCTGGGCTCCAACAAATCATTTGAAGTTGTAGCGTGTTTAAAAAAAGTTTTTTTTTGTTGAAACAACCATAAAATGTGTATGAAGATGTAATTTCATCTGTTTTAGTGCAGTTTCACTTATTCTAAAATGTTTCTTGACACAAGTGATGCTATTGTGGAGGAGAAATCACTTGTCCAAGATGACATCATTTGATCCAAAACATCTTGAAACTTTCATCGGAAAAAAGAAATGATCTCACTCAATTGGCAGAATTTTTCTCACTAAGAATAATCTGATTTTCAAACTCGCAGCAAGATCAAATAACGTTCGGCTGTTTTTTGTTTGCAGTGCAGAAAGACAAACAGTTGCGATGTTAACATCATGATAAGGAATGTGACACTGATAATAAAAACAATGGACTGGGGCAAGACAATAAATGATCCAAACATGACACAATACAAAAAAACTGACAAGGAACTTCGGCAAATATATTTTAGGTTATAAATCCTGAGACAAGTTGCTTAATGGAGATTGATTCTGCTGCCAAAAACCAGGCGGGGAAAACAGGAAGTTGAGGGTTCACCGTGAGGGCATGCAAACTACTGTAAGTCAATAGGTGCATTTCTTCACAAGGGTCATTTATCTTGATGAAACCTAAAAGATGTGTGGTCATTTTCTATCGTCATAATAAAAAGGGACAGTAATGACTTGACTTGAGGCAAATCGCCTGCCACGGCCCGCTTTGAAAATGTCTTTCAGATGCTGAAGTCAGCGGCTGGACAACATGCAGGATTGAAATGACTGTTCTAAGTAATTCCACTTAAAATCCACTCCAATTTTATCGAGGGTAATAACGCAGTGTATTCATTACATTTCCAAATGAAAAGGCCTGATTGGATCTTTCATAAAGCTGCTCATTTGTCATACAACTCGAAACAGAGCCAAATGAGAAATCCTTGATTAAGAAATCCTTGTGTGTACAGTTGGATTAGAACTGTATCTGTGTGTGGTCATAGCTGCATGCACATGAAGGCACACAATGAAATGCGATACTGGTGAGCTGTGTATGGAGTCTACACTCCAAGTCCTGACAGGGGTCAGCTTCGAATCATCCTTTTTATTAAAGCAAACATGGCAGGCTGATATGCATCACAGCTGATACCCCCCAACTAGTAATCCAAAAAACAAACTTTTTTTGGCAGCCATGCTTGTATGCTATGGCTACAACACCTCTTGGAAACATTGAGAAGCAAATATTTTCCTTGGACCCAAAGCCATGTGTGCTTGAGTACATTATTGTGTGAGTGTGTGTCCCCACGTTTTTTTCCCCCCCAAGTCTAACATGAGTGACTGTGTGGTCGGACATAAAATGTGACTTCTGCGTGTGTAGTACCTGCAAAGCCAGATTTGCAGAGGCAGTTGAAGCCGCCGGGGAAGTTCTGGCAAAGCGCCCCATTCTTGCAGGGATTGGAAAGGCATTCGTTGACATCCCTCTCACAGGCCATCCCGGTGAAACCTTCAGGGCAGGTGCAGGAGAAACCCCCCACCAGATTGTGGCAGGTGCCGCCATTGTGGCAGGGCGATGGCTGGCACTCGTTGATGTCTGTCTCACACAGGGCTCCTGCGTACCCTGGCCTGCAGCTGCAGGCGTAGGGCTGCAGGGGGTGGTTGGAAACAAGGATCACGGGGACACTTTCTTCTGTCTTCATATCGGGCCCGACACTGAGACGCCTCTTGCAGCTGCCTCCATTCTGGCACGGGTTGCGTGTGCATGGATCATGGTCCACCGCATCTATTTGCACCCCGCTCTGTCTATATAAAATGTCTTTGATACTCTGGAAGAATGTGGCCACACCACTGGGGTTGACATATTGTCCGTGGCCTCGTTTCACAGCTGCCATTAGGAAAGTCTGATTGTTGAGTTCAAATGCTCCATAAAGCAGCACCCCGGTGCCTAGTCCTGCTAGCTGAGAGTTGGCAATGCGTAGGAAGCTGAGGTAGTGGTTGGTAAGGAAGCTTTTGACTCCTTGAGTGTGGAGTCGAATTAGTATGCTGTTGTCCACTGTGGCATTCGTGAAACCCATGAAGATGACTCGGGCTGTATTGCTGACTGAACCATGGACGCCATCACTGCTGCGGATGGTTAGTTCAAAGGTTCCGTCTGTTGAGCGGGCTTTAGAGTTGAGGCTGCAAGTTCCAGTTGGGATATTAAACAGGCCGGAGGATGGGGGAATAAGGGAGCAATGGAATCTATCCTGAATGTCAGGGTCTTGGGGTTTGACATCTCCCAAAGAACCTCCAGGAAACATGTTCCCAAAGTAGTGGACAAAGATTTCCATGGACCTCGGCTCTGAGGGATTGTCGTTCTGATCGTTTATTTTGATGTGAATTGTTCCTGTGGAGGACATCTGAGGCACACCAGAGTCCTTGATCACAACAGAGAGGTAGAAGTCGCTAATCTGTTCCCTGTCAATCTCTCGACTGGTGGTTAACACTCCAGCTGGACTAAGGCTGAAGTAGCTGTTGGCAGAGCCAGAACCGAGAAGGCTGAATAGGAAAGGGCCTTGGTTTGGTGGTAGATCCGTGTCAGACGCTGTTAATGTTGTAACGGAAATGCCAGCTCTCTGATTCTCCATTACCTCGGCATAGGCGGTTGTCAAAGTTGGACCGTTATCATTGATATCTTCCAGATTCACAATCAGGGTGGTGCTTCCAGTTGCGGGAGGTGTGCCAGTATCCACAGCAAGAACTGTAAGATTATACACAGGAGTTGTTTCTCTGTCAAGCTCTGCAGCCACGGACACTTGGCCAGTTTTTGGGTTGATGGTGAAAACATTTTTATCAAACTCAGGAGCAATGGAGTATGAAAATCGGCTCCAGCTTGGGACAGAGTCTGAGTCCTCGGCACTCACAAAGGTAACAAGACCACCTGGCGATAGACCTTCACTAACCTGCACGTCATACAGTTCTTGGGTAAAAACAGGAGGATCGTTAGCATCAAGAATTGTGATGTTCACAAACACCTCGTCAATATCTGCCCCCCGGATGCTTCCGGCGTTCTTTGCCAACACCTTCAGTGAAATCTTTTCCTCTTTCTCACGGTCTAGAGTACCTGTGACATAAATCTGGCCTGTTTTCCTGTTAATGCCAAAGCCCTTCTCTCTACTCTTCCCAAAAATGAGGTAGTAAACCACTCCATCATTTCCTTGGTCTCGATCACTGGCAAACACTTCCCCGACCACTGTGCCTTTTGGAGCAGCTTCAGAGATTTCAAAGTAGTACTGTTTTGAGACAAAGCGGGGTACGTATTCATTGGCTCCCTTTAGCTGAATGTTGACATTGGCGAAGCTGCAGCGCTCCTCGTCTGGGACATTGAAGGCCTTTACTGTTAAATGGTAGACCTGCTTAGCCTCGTAATCCAAGAAGCCCTGGGTGGTGATGGTGCCCGTGTTCGGGTCAATAACAAAGAGGTCACTGTCTGATGACTGTATCACATAAGCCATGACTGCGTTGGCTCCTGAATCGCGGTCCATGGCGTTCATTTTGACCACAGTGGTGCCACTGGGAACATTCTCTTGTACAATGGGGAAGTACTCGTCAGGTTCAAACACAGGAGGGTTGTCATTCACATCGTTCACATGTACTGTGACGGATACATAGCTTGTTTTTGCAATCCAGCCACCATCAGTGGCTGAAACTCTAAGATCATGTTGTTGCTTGTCTTCAAAGTCCAGTGGCTGAGCTAGGGATAACACGCCCGTCTTACTATTAAGTGAAAACAGACCCTTGTCGTTGCCTGAAGTAATATTGTATGTGATAAGGCCATTCATTTCTTTGTCTTTGTCTCTGGCAGACAGAGTCCTTATTGCCGTTCCCACAACAAGGCTCTCAGGTACGGTAGCTGAGATTTGGCTTTGTGAGAACTCAGGTGTGTGGTGGTTTTCCTCCGTGACCGCAACTCGAACTGACGTTCGTGAAGACAAAGGAGGATTTCCTCTGTCATTTGCTGTGATGTCAATGAGGAAAAATCTATTCATATCAGACGTGAGGGAGGAGGCAACAGTAATCCAGCCACTTGTTTTATCTAGCTTGAATTTACTAGAGCTGTTTCCTCCTGTTATCAAGTACTCAACCTCAGAATTAAGGCCAAAGTCTTTTTTGTCGTGAGCTACAATTCTAATCAGCCTGGTGCCAACCTTGACACTTTTAGTGACGGGAGTAAAATAGCTAGGCAAATCAAACTCAGGCGGATTATCATTGCTGTCAACAATGTTTACAATCACAGTTGTCTCACTCATCAGAGGCTTTACTGCCCGGTCTGAAGCTGTGACAATGAAGCTGTGGCGGTTTATATTAATGCTACTAGCACCTGTTGAGTTCTGATATTTTAACTGCTGCTTCACAAATATCTCTCCAGAGCTGGCGTTGATTCGGAAAAACTCTGACTGGGACCGAATGAAATAGAAGATTTTGCCATTGAAACCCTCATCAGGATCAGTGGCTGACACCTGTGTGACCAGGGAGCCCACCTCCGTGAGCTCAGGGTAATCCAGATAGTAAGAGGGACGACTAAATCTGGGGGCATTGTCGTTAATATCCGTTATAAATATGGTGACATCTGTGCTTACGGTCCAGCCAGAGTCATGGGCAGACACTTTGACAATATAATGATCTGTGTCTTCTCTATTGAGGGGCCTGCTTATTGTTATGTCTCCTGTGTTTGGATTGATGTTGAATGGAAGGCTAGTGTCTGTGATTGAATAACGGCTAACGGCATTTGAACCAGCGTCCTCGTCTGTGGTGGTGACCCTGGTGACGGTGTAACCCACTGGGGCATTTTCAGCCACAGAAGCGCTAAAGATCTTAGAAAATCTTGGAGCATTGTCGTTCACATCCAGTACGTTGATTATCACTTTGACCGCTGTGTTTTTGGGTGGCAACCCACGGTCGGTGGCTTTGACTTTCAATGTGTACTGAGCCACCTTTTCCCGGTCCAGTGGCCTGGTGGTTCGTATTTCACCAGTCGCTCTATTGATGCTGAAACTGTTCTCCTTGTTGCCATCAATAAGGGCGTATTCAAGCTGTCCATTAGGCCCGTTGTCCAGATCGACAGCAGAGACCATCAGCACCCGCTGAGGTGAAAGGTTCTCCAGTATTTCAGCGTGGAAGGGATCCTTATCGAACACTGGGTGATTGTCATTCACGTCCAGCACTGTTAGTTCCACTTTCTCATAAGAGGAATAAGGTGGGAAGCCCTGATCTCTGGCCTCAACCCAGAGGACATATTTCTGAACGTGCTCATAATCTAAGGGATGTCTGATAGACAACTCTCCCGATAGCTGGTCAATATGAAAGGCGTTATCCAGGTTGCCGCTGGCGATGTAATATGACAACGGCCCACCCCTCATAGAGGACCCAGTGATCGTTGTGACGACGTGGTTGGTCGGCTGGCTCTCTGGAAAGGTGAATGCACGCTCCTTCAGTTTGATGACAGGGAAGTTTCCTCCAGTGACGAAGCGGACGGTCACGGTGGTCGTGTCCGTTTTGGGGTTAGCTCCGCCGTCTTTTACTCGTACCGTAAGGGTAACTTCTGAGCTTCCTGTTAACTTCTCATTGGCAGTGATGGCTCCTCTGACGGGGTCGATCTTGAACTTCTCAGAGTTGCGCCCCACAAGGGAGTAGTGCAGCTGGGCGTTGGAGCCTGAGTCCTCGTCGGTGACAGTAACAGCAAAGACCAGGGACCCTAAGACACAAATTAGTTTTTAAGATTATTTGTCTGTATTTGTCTTTCTTGAAAATGTACAAACCTGCATAAAATGTTTATGATAAAAGTTATTGTAAAAAAAAAGCCCTTATTTCAATATACTATGTGTTCTTCTTCTTCAATCAATTTGAGACTAAAGTTAAAGTTGTATATCTTTTAAATTGTATGTCATGTTTGAACCAAAGCAGACATTTACTTTATTATGTTATTCACTGACAAGTTATCTAAACCTGGTCATGTGCCTTTAAAGGCATGTACTGACCTGCTCCAGAGTAGGCGGGTATATGGGTGACGTAGGGGTGGTGGTGGAAGCGAGGAGGGTTGTCGTTGATGTCGGCCACCGTCACGGATACGGTGGCAGAGCTGGACAAGCCCTGGGGCTGTCCTCCATCTGTTGCCACAACCAGCAGCTGGTAATTGTTTCTGTCTTCTCGATCCAGCAGGGAGCTGGTGATAATCTGTCCTGTAGCCGGGTTGATGGAGAACTGGCCGTGTCCTCCGGTCAGACTGTAGCTGTGGGAAAGAAAAAGTAGGCTACGTTTCAGTGAAAGCTTTGTGAATTTGATGAGGTAAGTTAACAAATTTAGTTTGGATTATTTGTGATCACAGTAATCGATTCCGTCAGCAAAGTAATTTCTGATGAATATCATGCCAAAATATGATGATTAGATTCACTTAGGCCTACTGCAAATCAGTCTTCTATGTCTTTGCAGATGGAAAGTTCAATTTGTATTGGTGAAAACCTTCCAAAACCAGCTCTAACCATAATCTAACTGCTTACTGTTGAAAAAGAAATGGATAAAATACAAAATAATTTTTTTACTGCACCTGCATATGATTATATGTTTTTGTGTTCCAAATAACTTCTTACATAGTGAAAGGAAACTAAAAAGTATGAAATTACACATAAGCACTCTTTCAGTTCTTAAAATGACCTCTTTTCAGTGGCTATGGAGCTACTTCAGTTTCTGCATCATGTGCACATCTTTTGTTACAGTGAGTGAATTGTGTTATTACAAGTGTTTCTTATGTAAATACTGACCGTCAGGTGTTACATAAGTCCTGCTCCTAAAACAGTTTGAACATATTGTTTGCTGCACTGGCAGTAACTTTTGTTCAGTACTGTCCTTATGTGGTCTATAGAGGGCACTGTTTCTAGCTTCACAAAAGCATATTTAATAGAAAAATATGCCCAATAATGGTCACCACACTGTACTGGCTTGACATCAGTACGGTTGGTTAACTGATTGAAGCATCCAGCTTCACATTGTATCGAATCCAGCCACTGTTTTCTGCTCCACTGCTCACAGAGAGCCACTGTGGTTCAGGCTGGATAACTCAAATAAAAAATACATGACAAACAATACGAATGAAAGACCACATAACATGCAACTCCTCAGGACTGAGGGGCCACAGTCTTTGGCTTCCAAGCTAATATCATGTTTCACCAGCAGGGCCCAGACGTAAATGTAAGCTGACACATACATGTACACACCAGTGCATATTTTGAAAAGGCCCCTCGAAAAAGCATCGCCCTCCAGAGATGGGACGACAAATTACAGAATACAGCGTGAGAGCAGAGAGAGCGCGAAGCTTATTTGGACACGATCAACAACTGTCCACAGATCCGAACACAGTCCAGAGACAAGTCCAGGTTTGGGACTTGCATTTAATGGACTGCGAGAATCAAAACTAATAACTCCAGAGTAACCAGTTCTGGTCTCCGTTAAGGGCCCCGAACCCCCGATGTGCACAACTCATACTGTCATCGACAATTAACATCCTCATTATCATGTTTTGGGAAACTGGAGCGCACTGCGGTACCCCCCAATGCGCACCCAGTGGGGTTACGGATGAGGGAGGACGGGTCGGACTTGAGTCAGTGTCCGGCTGGAGAGAGACCGGCCAGAAGCTCTTACATGCTCCCCCATGGAGGGGCCCGCGAGTGTGAAAAAACTTTCGTCCGGCTTGAGAATCGTGGCCCCGAACAATGACTTCGGGTGTTGACTAAAACTCTGCACTCTGCTTCTAAACTCCTGTCAACGATTGCAACATCGGCCTGGAATTTCACAAAGCTGGTGATGAGGTAAAACGTTTCAGTGAAGGCATGAGGAAAGCCAAAACCCAGTCCTCTGTGGCCCTGAAAGGATATTTTCACACCAGGGAATCAAAGCAAAGTAAAGCTGACCTGATTACTCGCTGTAGTTACTGGAACTCTGGATTGTAAAAAAAATTGTTTCATTAGTCTCATGCACACAATAGATTTTATTCCCGCGTTAATCTGTCAAATAAAGTAAAAATTGAAATAAACCTTCAGTGCAAATGATCTACTGTTTCCTTCAGAAGTCCCTGGAAAAAAATAATCAAACTATGAGGTCATTTCTGGTGTATGTTTTTTCTTCTTTTTCTTAACGAAATCTAAAGACATTTACTTTTGGTTTTCCTGTTCAGGAGAGAACACATACAATCTCACATTTAGCCTGTTTTAAGATTGTATTTTTGGTAATTTCAGGATAATATACATGTTTGTTTGCAACCCCTTTTGCACCTTTAATGATCAGAATAACCAGCCAAGTCTGACCTCTTCTTATAAATAAATTGCACTGAAAGTGCTTTACAGCGCAGCAGAGGCCAGGGGGCCATGAACCGCAATGTCCCAAGTTTGAATTCGGCCAGGAACATTTGTTGCATATCGTCACACGTTTATATCTGAACTTTCTTATGAAAGCATAACAGCAAAAAATTCCAAAGGTCAAAAGAAAGAGACAAATAAATATTCTTTGTCAGTGTAATGGAGACCGGTAGTGAACTGGTGTCTGCCGGTCTTTGTTTGTATCTGGCCTCAGATGCCTCGATACTGAAATATTAATAGTGTACGTTAAACTTTACGTCTAATCCTCAAAAGTCTCAAATTACATTAGCTTAATTTTTTTTTTAAATGTCCATATGAAAGGTGCTATAAAAATAAAGTTTATTATCATATTAGGACATGAAGCATGACTTTTATTCGGGTCAAATGTTTTTCAAAGAATAAGAAGGGAAATCCTCCAAAGTGAGGACATTTAGACTGTTAGGTCTCAAAGGTATAGCACAAACAGGCATTCCCTAAAAGTACAAATCAATGATCAGAAAATAAGCGTAAAGGAACCAGAGAAGGCCTTAAGGGTACCTTATCACACCGTTGACGCCCATATCGGCATCGGAGCTGTTCACCAGCAGCACATCCGCTCCCGTCGGGGCGTTCTCCATGACGGTGGTGTGGAAGGAGGAGGAGGTGAAGACAGGGACGTTATCGTTCACGTCGTCCACCAGAACCGTCACCGTCCCCGTTCCGCTCAGAGACGGAGAACCTGGAGATGAGGGGAGGATAAGGAAAAGGGAAGAAGAAGAAAAAAACGAATCAGTGACAAATAGCAGTGAGCTTTTCCTTCAGCGGGCACACTAAAAAGAAGTGAAGGAGAAACCGCCTCGACGGCCAGGACAGAAGCAGCTCATTACGCTTTCCATTCACATGACAGACCTGAACACGGAGCGTTTTCTAACTGACAGAATTAGGAACTCCTTCTCGTGCCACGGCGAGCTGGTAAAGGGGGGAAACAGTAACATGTGAGCGCCATTAAGACTCCCATTTTTGACACACAGAGACTTTTTGCACAAGACTTGTCATGTGCAACGAGACTCACATTGAACCAATTCATTCCCCTGTGAGGGTTCAGCCACGGTATCCCTGCCGCATTAATGCAGGCAAATTTCTCTGGCCACCGGTTTGGGTTTCCATCGGTCGTACTGCCACATCAACGCAGAGCACATCAAAAGGGCTCAATGTCTCTGAAACCAAATCTTTCAGGCGTCCTTCCTGGGGTCTTGGACACTCATAGATTTAATTTCCACAGCGAGGTATCTATTTTAAGGTGCACGCCACTGAGCGAGTTAGTCTGTGGAATTTGAGCGAGGGAGAAGTGCTATTTTCAGCAAAAATCTAACCGTTTTTCTCCCTGAGCGGGTGACGAAACGGGGCCCGCCGGGCCCCCAGGGGGTATGGATTTAAATCAATAGCAGATGAAAATGAGCCGCTATGCAGAAAAAACCTGAAGAGGGAAAAAAATGAAAGATTCAGACATCTGCCTCGCTTGAGCTGGCCTTTATAATCCATCCTTAAAAGGCACGCTGCATTGCCTGAAACATATATACATATATATATATATATATATATATATATATATATATATATATATTCCAAACATAAACACAAGTTCAGCCTTGTTACTGAAAGTCACAATGTGGGATTTGGCGACATATTTAAAGGCTTGGGGGTATTTTGAGCTCTTAATAATCTGCATATATTTACATTGTTTATAAGGACAGAGAGCACCTGAGGATTGAGAAAAGCTGAGATCTGCGAGCTGCATGAGGCTCTTTTCCCACCTCTAACTTGTAGTTGTTCCCTCCTGCAGCTCTCTTCAGGAATCCATGTGAATGTATCAACTATAATACACCCAAATAAAAACATACACAATCCCGAGCTTGTGTCCCCGGTGCCTGTGTTCTCAGCTGTTGAAAACATCAGATGCTTGAACTTGCGTACCGTAGGGGCCTAGATTAATAAGAGATAATACAAAACACTTGGACGGGGGCCACCAAAAATTCTCTCCTAATGCGGAGCTGTGCAAAAATCTAAACATGAGGAATCTGAGAAAAGAAGAGGGTGTTGAGGGGTCAAAAAAAAGAAAAAGCTTGAGGGACAATATGGATCTTTTGCTCAGCCAGCGCGGATTATTTTCTAAATTTAATAAAAATCTGGGTAACACGCTCATCAGATTTGGTGCCAATTCTTCTCATTTGGAAGTGAGATGGATTATCTTTCCCTCGGCAGCCTCCTGAGACGATACATGAGCGAAGTGACTCATGTCTGTCAAACTATACGTCACCAAAAGGAACGGAACATGAGCGTCGCTGAGAACCTTTTTGCTTTTAGACACATTTAAACTTATTGTCCAGGCACTAGGTTTAGATATTAGGTATTTTAACTAAGGCGATGTGAGCCAATCTTTGTTTCAGACTTCTCGACAACTATTGGATTGATTGCCATTATCTTTGGTACAGATATTCATGGTCCCCAGAGAGAGAGCCACATTTTGCAAAGTGTCTTTTCAAAATAAACTTCCCCGTTCTAACAAAACGTACAGTTTCCGCTTGTTCCATGCCTACAGTCTGTTTTCAAAATAAACTCCCAATGTGAGTTAACTTATTTTCAGGTTTACTTACGCAACAACACTACTTGGCTTGTGAAACGATTGTGGTTTCGGGTTACAATAAGAAAGTTTGTTACGTAACTGGTGTTAGTAAAGTTTGCGAGTTACAAAACTACAGTAAAATAACTCAACGTAGAGTTGGTTTCACGCTGGACATGAACATCGGTCGCCTGGGTAAAAGTCTTTGTGTTTGTTTGACCCAACCATCATACCAAGACTTTCTCGCTATTTAAACTACGTCAGTTGCTCTTCCCATCTTACAATGACTCAAGTGGGTTTACGTTGGAGTTAGTTTTCTTGGGGCTCCTCATACAGATGCTTAAGTCCGCCTCCGTGCATCGGTATAAGACGCCGAGGGGCGCTGGCCGAGCTTCGGTACTTGACGCGTTGGGAGGGAGACGGGTCGGCTGGGTAGGACAAACCGTGTCCAACCAACTGAAGAAGTGTCCTTGGGAAAGAAATGAAAATCCCCACAATCTCCGCGGCTGCTGCTAAATTGCTGACACTGAACTGTGACCTCCCCCGTGGGCAGAGAGGAGAAACAGAATGCCCTGAAGAGGATCAACAAATTGTAACATTATTGTGGGGTTGGGAGACCACCGCGGCTTCTTTCAGGAGGGCAGGGGGATTCCTCACAAAATGAGATTTGAGATAGTTTACTGTAACATCACTTCGCTGCCTGGCTTTGTGATAATAAACAGACATTCGACCTTAAGCTTGTTATGCATCCAGGTTTTCTGGTCAGAACAGAAGTGGCTGACATGGGCTTTTAGAATAAACACAGCTGAATTCCAGAAGCAAAATAAATGACACAAACAGAGGTAAAAGTAAACAACATTTTTTTATCCCAAAAGAGGAACACAAACCATACGACACTAATCTTTAGTGACTCATTACCAAAAATGAGACATGTGCTCTGTAGCTCTAGCTAAGACTTTTTTTTTAAGAGTCCTGTTTATAACCAAATATGGGCAATGTTATAGTTTGAGGTGATTATGTATTCCCACCTTTACAAATATTTGTGATGAGGAGAACTCTGCTTGTAAACAAAATACTCCAAAATCACCGGGAGAATTAAACGGGACAAGTCAGCAACAAATTTGGTGTCGAAAGCAAAAGAATTAGCGGCGGCCGAAACACAATCCGAGCGGGAAATGTAAATTGTGGTATGAGAGCTAGGTAGCATCCAGTCCCATGCTGCATCCCCACGGGGCTATTAAGGAATCAAACGACCACAACGTGTGGCTGAGTGTCCCGAACAAATGCAGTCAGCAGGACTACTTAGTCGGCATCGTACTTGACCGCAGCTGTCTAATCCGCATGCACTTGAGACCGCGGCGTCACGCGTTCAAGTGCGCAACACGATTGGATTGACATGAGTCATCACTCGGAGGGGAGGGCAAGGGAGGGGCGGTTGTCATGGGAACAGATTAGAGAAGCCCTGCCTCCTTCTCAGCTGATCCTCTTAATTGGGATGCGATCCAGGTCAGCAAGGTGTCTGTATCACTTTAAGTTAACCGGTGCGGAGCTGCTGCCGCCGCCGCCGCCGGGCAAAGTGTGTTTGACAGCGAGCAGCTCACTGAGACTGTTGCTGATCTAAGATGGTCTGTGCAGGCTGATACTTCACTGGCTCTGGCAGCTAAGTGGCTTTGTGTACAAACGCCATTAACTCCCACCAAGAGACGGAGTGAATGAAGAAAATATTTGGTTTTGAGCATCGAGCCAGCTGCTCTGTTTTTCTGAACTCAAACTGCCTTCTGTTACACAGAGTGCAGTTTTCAAAAGCATTGTTTCCCCACTAAGAGCGGAAGCAGGCCAAGCTACAGGGCTAGCCCAGTGTGTGTGCGTGTGTGTGTGTGTGTGTGTGTGTGTGTGCGTGTATGTGTCTGTGTGTGTGGAGCACACTGCCCTCCTTCCAGGCGTTTCATTTTTGCACAGGATGTGATGTCACAACCTGTTTACTGCCTCGGGAGAATGAACAACCTCCACCGCGTGACCTTTTGACCTGCACTGCGTCTGTCACCAAGCGCATCAGGGCCTCGGAGGCACAGGACACTGTTGCCCGAGCAAATCTTCAGTAAGCGTGGGGCAAAGACACCCCCCCGCCCCACCCCGCCCACCCAAACCCCACCCCCTCAACCCCGCCCCCCCCCAAACCCACTCCCTCACCCCTGAATTGCACTCGAAAGCGCTCTAAAGCGCTCGTCTGCGTGACCCTGAACCTGTGCTGACCCCGCCTCCGCGGCCATCGACAGCCGTTGCTTCAAACGGGGCATTTTTCCCGTCTTTTCTTGGTGTATCACTTCTCACAGCATCGTGCGCCTCCATGCAGCCTCAGGACGTGCCTTCTTAGCCTCCTGGGCCTCACTGATATCGCATAACCCCTGGCAGCTGTTCCTCCTCCCCCCCACAAAACCTGCTTTCCAATGTGTAAATAGTTCAGCTCTATCTTGTTACATCGCGTGGGCCGACAGATTTAGTCATCAAGGAACACTATATCCTGGCAGGTATGCAAATGTATGTAAATGGCAGTTGTTTCAAATAGTTGTGGCGAGGGTGAGACATTCTTAAGATTCATACAACGGCGACTGCTAAATAAATAACGGGGTCCACAACGCCGTCTGTTTCCGATTCTTAAATTTCAACCGGAAATAGATAGTGATAGTAAAAAAAACACTTTTTATGATGTAGACAATAATCTCCATGCCCTTCCTCTTTTTCATTTATTTTTTTTGGGAGAGGGAGTGACTCAACAGGAGAGGAATGCTCTGCAAGAGTGCTGAGAAAATGCCAGCATATCCTCCAAACAGCCTTTGCTGGAATCTGGAAAAGCCGAGGGAAAGAGTGTCAGAGTCAATGATTTTCGACGACGGGTGTCACCTCGTGTGCCATGGCTCAAACAGAGTAAGGGGAGGAGAGGGGGGCGGGGGGAGATATGGCGAGGGAATATGCCTAAATTTGGCAGCGCGCAATCAGGCCCACTGCTATATGACAAATGACATCATTTTGCCATGGAAAGAGAGCCGGGGGAAATTTGCAGCGCCGCGTCAGCTGCCTACCGGCGGCTGCCGAGCACTGTGGTTAGAAAAGTATTTTTTTCCATTGGCCAATCCCGTCCCCGGACCCTCGATTCTTTCTCCTTCTCGGGCAGTTTTTGTAAATCTTTTTTTTTTATTTCTTTTTTTATTGTAAACGAAGCCTGTTTCATCTGCCTGGTGGCTGACGTCATTCGAAACGGAGCCACGCAGCTCAACGTTCGTCAACAGACACAAACGAGGAGGTCACCGACTGAGATTCCAAAAACATATCCGGTGACGCTGCTTGTGCACGTTCGCCAGCAGGGAACGAGTGTTTGCATTACCATCGCAGCTTAAATACCTTTAACTTGTAGAGCACTCATTGGCCAACACAGATAAGGCAATCAATGCACTACCTCACCGCTGTCTGGAGCTTGTGCCACGAGCATAATCTTATTTCAGGGGTTAATCTTTGGTTACTTAGGAAAGCAAACTGGCCGCAACCCGACACCTCTCTCCTGGCGATTACAGCCTCGCCTCATCTGTATTTACCGCACGCCGACGACTTATCAACAGCGTCGCTCCGAAAGCAAACTGTGTGCTTTTTTTTGGGGTTTTTTACACGCGCAATTTGGCCCAAAAGAAATGTTTTGGAAGCAAATGCCACTCATCGCTCACAGTCCAGACGAGTACGTGTGTGTGTATGTTTGATCCAGAATTCATCTTGGTTATTATTGCACACGAGGAAATGGGGCTTTGGATCCAGAGAGGCATGCTCTCTCAATCAGTAAAGAAAACAGTGGACCTTGTGGTACCGCGTTTCCATGAAGGGGGTTTTGCCCAAGAGAGAGTCTGGAGTCGCCGAGCACTGAAGCAGCATGGATACCACAGAAGGATAAGTCCTGGTCTCCAAGGCCGAGGGTCTCCTCCATGGGAACACATCAGACTGATGGTATTCAGATAACTGTTAGCATTACACTATGGGATGAAGTAGAGGGACACAAAGCAACTGAATCCGTCGGAGCTCTCGAGCCACATGAGGAATCCCTCGCCGCTTTAATTGAATCTTGAACCACCATTGACGTTTCATTAAACGCAGCACATACCCTTCAGATCTGGGGCTGACACGGTTGGGGCAGTGACAACCGAAACAGAGCCGTCTGTTTGATATTTCGCAACTTAAAAGCGCTTGTCAGACTGGCGGCGGGAACGACATCCAAGTCCGCGTGCTAATACTTCCTCGCTGCAGCTGGTCTCCGTGCCGATCGGTTTGTTTCGCCGTGGATCGCGTTTTTGGAGAAGAAGACTGGAGAACCCAGAATAACCCCCAAAGACAAATAACAAGCTTTCGGGACCCTGAGACTAAACTAGACCAGCTGACCATCTGTTGCCTCCTCTTCCATCCTTCAGATCCACAGACAGTTTTTCTCTATAAGCCTCTCAACCCAGAAAGTATTGTCTAGCATAAACATATGGCGGGGCCAATAAGCACCTTATTAGTGTACATTACCACCGGACAAATCACATTAACCTCCAAGAAGGTGCCAGTGGCCATACTCTCTGAACCGGAGGGGGTACAAACACACGTGTTAGTGGCGATTAAGCGATCTGTTTTCTGACCGCTGCAGCTGCTCCGAGGCGCTCACTGCTGCGAGGGCCTCGCAGGGGGGTTGGTTTAAGGAAACAGCAGCACCCACCTCCTGGGAAAAGGCTGAGTTGCTCAGCCTAAGCCGCGCTAAGACGCCGGTTTGAGTGTCTCTGCTGGCACAAGAGATAATCTCTTCCTTCAACATATGATTGACTGATGTTTTATCGAACGTCGACAAACAAGGGTGAAGCTGGGATGTCCAAACAACCGGATTCTCTCCCGTCCAGGACAGGTTGACTTAGGGAAGACGGATGAATGCGCAGATTTATGAGACAGCCCATCTGTAGCCCGAAGCTTAAGGCTAAACGGTTAATTACGGTTTATGGACTGCGGCTGGATTGTGCTCTTAAGGGACAGCGTAAATAAAACACATCATTACTCAGGGGGGTGGTGGGGGGGAGGGGAGGGGAGAGAATTGGCCGCCATCAAGGCAAAATTGACATTTTTCTGCCTCTGAGAACCTGTTGCTTTGCAACAAAGCTTCTTTTAATGCGACCCCGCTCGGCACCCATGAATGGCCTCGGCGGAGCTGAGTGCAGGGTGCGAAGCTGTCCCAGAGCACAGTTTGCCAAACATAACAGAGTAAACAGAGGTTTTCTCACACTTAACAAGCGAGAGAGTGAAAGGGATATCTGAGTAGAACACTCAACGCTGCCGGCATAAAGGGGAAAGAATATTTTCTAATAATACGGCAATCTCGGAGGCATTCGTCAAATTAAATCTAATGTTATACCGCTTTGCAGTTATTTATGGAGTGCCGCGTCTGACTGCCTTTTGCATAATTTCTTCCCCATATGTCACGGATAGGTTTTGGCGGTTTGCAGGCAGGCGAGGGAAGCATCTCAACAGACTACAAGTGCTGCTTTTTTACTCATATTTTAGGGCCTGTGGTGAAAGTTTATGAAGTGATGTGCCTTTTGTGTTTTTATTACAATGGCCCTTTTATTTTGCTGTGTTGTTGAATATTTGGAGATCCCTAATAAGCAGGGCATCTGTGGAACATTCTGTACTATTGTACGGCGACCGAGCCACACCAACAGATCGTAACCAGAGAGAGGGTTACGGACCCGCGCTGGCAACGCAGCTCGCTCATAACACAACTCTATAATGTTCATGCGTTGGCCACATGAATCTGAAATATGACATTGGAAAAGTGCTAAGGAGGGAAAATATTCACACACACAGTATAAAGGTAGTGCAAGTTATTTAAATAGAAAATCAAAGTTGGGAACAGCTACAAGGAGTTCTGGTGAAATCAGCTCTGAGAGGACTTGAAGTGCTAAACAGAGTCCTTTAGAGAAACACAGCAGATAAACATCATTAAAAAAAAGTGGATTTTGCCAAGCCAATCATCCGACCCACACCAGCTTTGTTTTGTTTTTTAAAACCCCCATTACTTACCAGAGCTATTTACACAAACACACAGATGGAGCTATTGTTAAAGTGTACCAGGGAGTGGAAAAGAGAAAACAGGCGATCGGAAAAAACTCTGCAAGCTGCACATTGTTGCTGCACATTTTTTTTTTTTAAGAGCTAATCCAGAATGTTACTGCTCTGTTAAAGTTCACTTGAGGAACCTGATATTTTATTTGGCTAAGTCTTGTGTTGCCACTAGACTGCAGACTGGCTGAAGCCTTCAGAAATGGACCCTATTAAAGATTTATTATGGCAAGTGTTGGACAGTAATCTAGCAATGCCCCGGCCACGTTTTGACTCCGCGTTATCAGTGTGCGCACAGGACTTCATTTGCTCCCGATTTGTGTTTGTTTAAATATGCCGGAGATGAATAGATACATGGCCTTTTGCTGTTTTTGTTCAAAACGTGATGACTGGAGATCGAAGGATCATTATTCAATTAATCAAGTGGAGGGGAAAAAGCTCGAGAACACCGGGGGAGAAAGGGGGGGGTCATGCACCAGAATCATGGGAGGCATTTAAGAGAATAAAAGATCCTGCTTTAGAGTAGCGATGGTCAGAAAAGGATTTATCTTGCTGAGCGGTCGTTTAGAGCCTTGCCCGCCAGTCAAAAGGCCAAAGACCAACAGCGTGGCACAATGCAGCGACGCGCTGGAGGGATGTCAGAGACATTTTTATTTGCGACCGTATCCGCCACAATAGGCCTGGGCCGAGGGGATTTACTGTGCCTTCCCTTTAATAAACGTGACCGAACACGGTGCATGTCAATGCGTCCCGAGGACACTCTCGCCACCACATGCGGACTCACACAAACTCGGGGCAACGAACAGAAGACACGAACTCACACAGACGCAGATGTCTAAACAAACTCACTGTGCAGACACAAGCACGGGCAGCCCGACTTACACCGTCACACAAACTGGTTCATCGCTGCAAATTAATCTCAATCTTCCATCAATTTTGGTCAATTTTAACTCAATTTCACGAGGAGAACACTTATTTCAAGATCTTTGATGTTAAAAAAAAAGAAAAGAGAGGCAAAAAACATGGTGGGAAATTAAATAATAGAATCCTCAAAACCCAAATCAGTACAAATTAACCCATGAATAGAATAGATGAATGTTTCCCTGGTGATGATTCATTAATAACTTTGCGCCCGAGATAAACCCTGAACCCTAAAAGTCCCTCTTGCTTTCCAAGGCTATTCCATCATAGCCACCAATATATATACATATATATATATATATATATATATACATATATATATATAAAAAAGCTTCTGGCAACTTCATTTTACTTATTGAGGAAACAGTTCACACAGAAAAGGATTTAAAGGTGAAGATTTCACTTCTTATGGTGATTCCATTTATGAACACTGAAAATAAGTGAATTGTTTAGAGAATGGAAAGAATGCTATTGAACTTGTTGGTTCTCATAAAAAGGTTAATCGGCTGCCAACACACACACCTGACCAGCTGCCAGATACATAAAATTATGTTTTCTTCGACCACTTAAAGCTATTCCATAAACACAAAGTGGGTAAAGTATGTTACTGTGTGGCTCTGTTGGACATACTTACTGTTTCAAATCCTTCCACGGGGGCATAACTTGTGCGTTGCTAAGCAGTGGCTTACAAATCTGATTTGCCTGCAGCTGATTCCAGATGTGGACCCCGGCGCTGAGATCTGCCTCGGACCCTGAGGCCGCCAATGTCTCCGGCTATCGGCGCAACTTGTTAACTCATAAATGCGGTAAACAACTTTCCATAAACAAGGGAGAGAGAGAGAGAGAGAGAGAGAGAGAGAGAGAGCAGACGCGTCCCAGGTCTGATCTTTAAGTTTCCTCTCAACAAGACGCCTTGTAAAACACCTTTAATTGTGTGGATGCCACATTGTGGAGGTGCTGCGCACAGATTTTCTAAATGATGGCAGACGTTTGCCAAATTCTGGTGCTCTCCCGAGCCAGAACCCATTCTGGGAAACGGCACCCGGTGAGCTCTTTTGTTTCCATCCACTTCTTGACAGATTTCAGTCAGCGCAGCAAGCACAAGGCGTCCTGAAGCTCCAGCTCGGGCTGCGATTAATCAGTTCACCTTCACTGGGATGACTGAAGATGTCCCGGGAAGATGGCGCTCTGTGGCCCAACACACATGCACACATCAGCGCCCGGGTACAGGGAAGTCGGTCTGTGATTCATCCAACAGAACCAGTCTACAAAGGCTCGGAACCTATCTGTAAGTTATCTAGCGTTTGTGTTAAAAACACAAAGTTATCTCCTCTGCTCACGGTGAAGTGTTCGTATCCGCAGTACTCCGACTCGGCTGTCAAACAAATACCAAATATGACAAATATATATAATATATACAAACAGATAACTTAAGTCCACGTCTGACAGAGTAATACTTGTACAGACTGAAGTTCTGGGGCGATAAATCCTCCGGAGCCTCTTTCCCTCTTCTCCCTGGTACGCTGTGTTTTGGAGTCGGACTAGTAGCAGCACAGGAAGATAAAGGCAGACGCTAACATGTTAAGATGAATGTCTGTGGTTGAAAACGGGTCACGGTAGACAGCAACATTGGAGACATGTCTGCACCATCCACCTTCGACATTTCCTGCCAGATAGCGCCTGGGAGAACCATTTCCCCCCGCTGTCTCAGCCGAGGCCTCAAAAATGTGAGAAAATGCTGCTGGGTAATTTGGCCTGTACTATGATTATGGGTTTTTTGATATTTTGATATTCTACCCCAAATCCCTCTTTTTTTTTTTCCTTTTTTTTTTTCTCTTCTGCCTCTCACCAACATCGCAATGAAACGTCCTGTCAAAATATTTTGGAATTGTTGTCAGGGTTCTAAATATGGACTCCTTGTGAAGCGCACAAAAAAGGGATCGAATCCTAATTAGTATGTTCGCTTGTTGGGCAACTGTGTCCATGTGGCACAAAACCTCTCAAGAGTACTTGAAGCAAGAAGATCTTGACAAAGCGTGAGGAACAAATACCCTTTTTTGTTACTCGAGACATCTGAAGATGTTATGCCGCTGCACAGTTTTTGATTAAACATGTTAAATTACACAAAATGTAACAAATCTCCCCGACTGAATATGCAAATTGTTCGCCGACTAGATTTTTGGACTCAGCGCTCCAGAAGACACTCCATGCAACATTGTCTCAATTCTCACCAAATCCTGTGCACAGTCAAAAATACACCGCGTTATGATGGGTCACATGGTCAGTCCAGGAATGAAACAGAACCACCCTCAGACCGTGACGGCCGTGCCAGAGCAGCTCGGGGGAAACATATACTTAACTGGGATACCATGTGATTTGGCTGCGACGGGGATACGCATGTACTCCTTTAAACTGCACATTAACTGGCCTCTATGCAATAACAAGTTAACCTTTTATCTGGCTATAACAAGCTCTACCGCCGTATCCAAATAAACAAGAGGATGCTGTTCAATTGAACCCGCTGAAAGGACTTCTGGGGAACAGGTCAAAAGACACCCACTATTTTGCAAGCTAAAAACTCCCGAATGTTTACTTTATCGTGCCACACGAAAAAGAGCACTGTGCACACTGTGGACTCCAAATGCTGTTTGTTGACACTGCTGTTAGTTTATGAAAATATTCTTTTTCAGCTCGGTTCTTTTGGCCGGCTGATTACAAAATATGTTTCTAGCTTTGCAAAATAAATCAACAATGGCCATGTAGGGACACATGACACGGAGCTCAGGCCTCAGATCAGATGGTCACGATGAGTTGAACAAGTTGAATGCGGTGCGAGTTCAGACCTAAACAACCCTAGAAACTGAAACATGACACTTGCAAGGCTAGCATTAAAAACTTATTTTAATTAAGCTCAGGACCTCCTCCGCGGTCTCACCTGAGTCGGTGGCTGTGATCAGCAGGATGTATTTCCCCTGAGCCTCGCGGTCCAGAGTCTGGGTCACGCTCAGCTGACCGCTGGACGACAGGCTGAACGCGCCCTCGTCGTTCCCGCCGCTGAGCATGTAGCTGAGCTGGCCGTTGGCGCCTTGGTCGTCGTCTCTGGCGACAACCTAGAAAACACGGAAACAAACCTCGTCAGGGATTCTGAGTATCAAAACCTCTTCTTCTTGTGCAAGAAATGTGTTTCTAATTTCCAGCAGTCAAACTTCAGGTTGTCTGGAGTAAACAGTTAAGAGGGAGCTTTAATAGCATGGCAGCGGCGGTGGAAAGTAACATGTACGAGACTTAAGTACAGTTTAGCTTCTGTGTTTCAAGTACAACATAGGATAAAGTACTACGAGAAAGGCGATGTAACCTGTGAGTCACAACTCTTCTTCTTACATCTTCAAAGTTGAATATATTAGCAATTAAACTTGATTCAAAATTGACTGATGTATGGATGTCATTATATTATAATTGGTTGGTACTAGCTTACGTCAGCACATATTTTAGTGAGACAGGAAAAATATTTTTGCATATTGTTAAAATAGGTTATTGTTAATGCAATCTAAAAGTGTTAAAAAGCCATTTTTCATTTCATCTCGACTGAAGTACAGGACTGACTTAGTTTAGCTTTTGGGCTGTATAAATTGAATTTTCAGTGGATTAGTCGACAAGTGATCTCTGGAAAGTAACAATGGCTTCAGAGCTATATTCACCAAACCCCAAAAAATCTCTTTCTAGCAGTTTTCCTGTTGCCCCCCCCCCCATCACCCCCCGGATGTTTTTTCTTTCGAGAAAAATGTTGCTTAATTCACACAACCAGGTACAGCTGGCAGTAACCCAGTATGACCACCTTCCTGAGCCTTTCCACTGAAGCAGCGGAGGGCTAATCACCATCACGGTGCTGGGTGGCACCATGAAGGTAATTGCTGAGGGAAGGAAGATCATTACTTCATTCACTTTGTCTAATCAGACTTTCCGAGGGAATCCACACAAAAAAAAAGCTGAGTACGAAACTATTATTCGTTCTGGACATTTCACCCTGGTGCTGCAGCATTAAACTACCACATTTCGCTGGTGAGCCCAAATGCATTGTGGGGCTCTCCAGGCCTCCCTGCCGTGCATGCCGCAGACGGCCAGGTTAGCGCACAGATGTGTGTTCTTGTGTGGCAGAAGCCCACCGCGTCTGGACCCCTTCCCCACCACATAACCGTGCCCTCATTTCCTCACAAGGTACACAAGCAAAAAAGAAAATGGAATTGCGCCGTCACTGGAAATCAGTCCTCCCTTTCCATTTTTTATACACGGCTCATTAAGTCATCAGGGTGGTTGGGACGTTAATTGCCCTCTCGATGCAATTTAGCCCCGTTTCATATTTCGGTAAAATCCTATAAAAAAGCCTAATTGTGCGGAACAAATTGCAGTCATATATCATTTATATATCATTTCAGTCACGTATTTGTCATGGCATTTAACAAAATAAGACCACCATGCGAAGTGGTTCAGTGCACCGATACGGCTCACATACCTGCACTTATTAAGTTAGTATTACTACAAATTTGGTTAAGGCATTAGCTTATTTAAGGTCTTATAACTGTCATTCAGGGAGTCCTGTCTGTGAATGTTAATGACGTCCCAACTGGTTAAAACGTCAACGAATGTCTTGACAAAAAGAGAAAACAAACAGACTGACCTGCAGGATGTTTTTGGGTAGATTCTCAAAGTTCTCCTGAACATTGACAGTGTAAGGAGAGAGCTCAAACTCAGGTGGGCGGTCGTTCACGTCCAACAGCACAATGTTGACCGTGGCGCGGTCCACCCTGGGGCTGCTGCCTCGGTCGGCGGCTTGGACCACCAGCGAGTAGGACGAACGCGCCTCGCGGTCCAGCTGCTTGGCCACCGAGATCACCCCCGTAACCGAATCGATTCTGAAGTCAGAGTTGGTGTTGCCTCCTGAGAAGGAGAATCGGATCTGCCCGTTGGTGCCCTCGTCTGAATCGCTGGCGAACACCTGGATGACATCGGTCCCGGTCAGGGTGTTCTCCTCGATCTCGATGTCGTAGATGTTCTGCGAGAAGCTCGGCGTGTTGTCGTTGACGTCCAGAACCATCATAGTCACGTCCATCGATGAGGACAGAGAGGGTTCGCCTTTATCGGTAGCTATGACCGTGAGGGTGTAGTTGGAAAGCTCCTCGCGGTCCAGTTCGCCAACCAGCCTGACGTCTCCGTCGATCGTACCGATGCTGAACTTGTTACCGAAAAGTCCTTTGAGCGAGTACTCGACGTAGCTGTTGGGTCCACTGTCGGCGTCCGCGGCCTTGGCAGTGAACACGACCGTGTCCACCGGCGTGTTCTCCTGGATGTAGGTCATCCTCTGAGAGGTGAAGGTCGGCGGGCAGTCGTTGATGTCCAGAAGAATGATGGACACCTGGGCGGTGCTGGTGAAGCGGGTCATGGGAGGAGGAGCCAGGTCGTTGACCGTGATCACCAGGTTGTAGAAGGATTGGATTTCTCTGTCCAAGGCCTTCTTGGTTTGGAGGACTCCGTCCTTGCCGATGACAAAGTGGCCCTGCGAATCTCCAGACGCAATTCTGTAGAGGAGCTGGGCATTTGGGCCTGGGAAAAAAATTAAAAAGACGGAGTCAGAAGACAATAATAATGATGACTGAATTATTTCAAAATGGTTAACTTCACATGTCGGTTTGCTCCATCTTCAGCACCCATACATTCTGTTTGGTAAACTGTAGAACTGAACAATGATCGTCTCATTACGGATTAAATCATTTTCTTAATAAATCCTTTAATTGTTTTGTCAATAAAGTATAAGTTAGAATACCCCACAACCCATGGTGACATTTTCAAATGTCCAGACCATGAACATAGAAAAGCATAAAAGCCTCACATTGGAAAAGCTTAAATACGGCAAAGGTTTGGCATTGCTGCTTAAAAAAGTGACTAAAACAATTTGATTAAAGAAACAGTCTTTGCTACTCCAGTAAACTGAAAGCATCCCTGGTAGGGAGCCTAAAGGGCTTCCTGCCAAAAGATACTTAACGTCAACGAGACAGACTACTCTGTGATAAATGTTATAATGTTTGTATTTTGCTCCCAAGGTTAAATGTGTTACTTTCCTTGAGTGTAGAATTGACAAAACCTGGACCCAACTTTGCATTTGGGTTAACAGGAGGAATCTGTGGCCAGGAGTTAAGTAGGAGGCTGTCTTATTAAATCTCCTTTTCTTTACAAATCAGGCGGAGCGTTTGGGTGTATTTATAACTCACGGTGCCAAAAAAGAAATTAATCTACCAGGAACTATTTAGTATGACCTTGAACTAAAAGAATAGCCAGAAAACAAACAAACAGTCTGCTGTGGCAGAGGTCGAATGTTGATATTTTTTAATAGCGTCCATTGTTCCAGATGGGATTGTTATATATCCCGTATGCGTCTCAATCATATACGTTATCTCCATCCACTTCCACAAATTGTGCAATGTGCAGCAGCTGGTGCTCTGGCTCATGTACTGTCATGTACTGAAGTATGACTGATGGCTATCGAAAGACAAAAAAAACGCCGCAAACCACTTCCGAAACTGATAGTGGCAAAGTTGTGGCATTTTGGGAAAAAAAATCCCTCACGATTGAAGCATTTATTTAAATGAAACGGTGGGACCGAGTTGATGGATGTTGTAAACTATCTATCCTTGAAATCTGGCCTAATCCGCAGCACTGCCCTGGAACTGGGGGGGCGGAAGGGGGGGAAAGGGGGGTTTGAAATGAGCTTAAATTGAGCGTCTGTAATTCAACTCAACGGGGTATTCATGTGGAAAGCGTCGGCACCTTCCCACACTCAGGCGTGTATTTACAGTACACAAGTAATCCCTTATCAAAAGCTTGAGGGCTACTTCCATCCCAGTTTAGGCTGCAGCGTCTAGAGACAAAGTCTGGGGGTCGGGGGGTCGGGGCTTAGGAAGCGCTAACAATGGCGGCGTTTTATTTTGACAGTAGAAAGCGGCCGCTGTGTATCTGCAGAGGACGACGCGGTCAGATTATGTGGACAGTGGAGAGAAAGAAGCCAGACTCTGGTTGAGAAGCAGGCAGCGTATTTCCCAGGAATGTAGGTCACAATAACCACATTAGGTCTGGGTGAAGCGGTAATTACAGCGGAGGAGAGTAGCGGTGACCGTTCAAATACCGCACGGCACTTCACATACATGAAACCCGCCACCTGAAACGCAGGAATGACTCGAGCCACTTAATCACACGGTGTGGCTGTATTTCATCAAGTCGCTCATGCGCGACGCGCAGAATAAAAATGAAGAATAAAATGTAGGTTTGAGAGCTTCTGTATAACCAGCTGTCATAACGAAATGACAGGCCTGCATTAAATTAATCTGCTTTGGCGAACTCAAACTTGATTTATACAGTAGGAGAGTTCATAACTGCCTCAAACATTCTCAGAGAGCTTTTAAATACAGTATACTGACATCTCTGGCATACCTGACCAGTTTAACTTCATTTAACTTCATTTTACTGGGATTTAACGACAATTTTAAATATTCCTCTTCTGACATGTTTTTGTTTCTTGCAAATAAATAATACAGCATATATACAACTTATCCTGATTTGGAAGTGTTGCCAAATGTTTCTAAATGTAGAAGAAAAAAAAAACATTTCTTTTTTATTGGTAAACTCACGGAGGAAAGTAATCTGAAACTTGATATAGAGTGAAATCAGTGCCAAAATATGTTGTTTTTTTCTGATCTTGTCTGACAATTGTGATCTTTAACAACGATTTAATAAAGATATATTAATAATTATAATATTAAAGCCTCAAGTTGCAAATAGCTTTCGTATAAAATGTTAAAATTGATGCACAAAGAGATTTATTTAATAGGAATAATGCATCTCCTATATATTCATTGATTATAGATCTATTAGAGCCTGATCGACACATTAGTTTATCACATATATCTGCTCGTGAGCAGCAAAAATAATCTGCAGTTAATTCACGTTTTACAGGCTGCATGTTTAACTAGTTAACATTTGACACGTTTTACATAATTCAAGTTTCATGCTTTAAAAAAAAAAAAGTGCTTCTATTATTTTCTTAGTTCAATTTAGTTCATGGTTGAAAATCAGTTGTTATCTGATAATTATGGCAAAAAGTAATTCCTGAACTTATTGTTCAGCAGTTAAATACCCTGACAAATAATGCAGATATTAGTGTTTGTGTTCTTTTAATTCCATTTCCCAGATAGTTTCCCCTCCGACATACCATCATCAGCATCGCTGGCCCCGACGGTGACGACGCTGGATCCGGGCGGCAGACTCTCGGAGACCGAGGTGCTGTACGCGGTGGCGTTGAAGACGGGCGCGTTGTCGTTCACGTCCAGGACGTTGAAATACACCCGGACGGTGCTGGCCTGGCCCCCGCCGTCCCGGGCCTTCGCCGTCAGAATGTAGTACTGCTGAGTCTCGTAGTCCAGCGTGCGCGTCACGTTGAAGACGCCCGTCACCGGGTTGAGCAGGAAGGCCTCGTCCTCGTCCTCCTCCTCCAGCGAGTACGTGACCTCTCCGTTGACCCCTGAGTCAGAGTCGCTGGCCAGGATCGCCGCCACGATGGAGCCTGCGCGAGTCAGACGGGTTGTAACACAGAGGCGAGAAGTCAGACTTTACAGCCCTATAGAACAGAATGACTTTAATATAGCTACAGGGGGTTATTAGAGCTGTTTATTAATACCAGCGACTCCGCGATCACTCTGCCAGCTTTGCTTTTTTTTTTTTTAACTCACTAGGCCTGAACCGAAGCCAATCCCTGGTATTAAACGGATGATGTACAAATGAAAAATAATGCCTTAACAGCTAATGATTAGGTGTTTTTATTAGTATTTACATAATTACATCTTGATTACATCCTCACCTGACCTTCCTTCGTCAATTCCAAACTTATTTTTTGTTCTATTTCTTGCGATTGAAGCGTTGTGAGGGATAGAGGGGCCGTGCCAGACAGTTGTCAGCGATATTGTAAATCCTGCTGGTTGCTGATAGATTTCCATATAAATCAAATATCAGTTACCGTCCCTTCGACCTCTTAAACTCTTTTAATTTCCCCCTTAAGGAAGGTACAGAGGATTTGGGAGAGCGACAATGCTCATATATGAAAAATGTTCTGAGAAGACCAAAGAAAAAGCATTCTTATAAACTGCTACAAAGATGCTGCTCCTAATAATTTGAGTTCTTGATGAGCTTAACAGAGGTCTGAGTTCGGTCTGAGGGCTTCTGCAGAAGACAAAACAATGTCTGCGCATGTTCAGTGGGTTTTAGTTTGCAACCGGACGCTAAGACACTCACCCGGCGCCATGTCTTCGGGGATGTCGAAGGAATACGTGACCCGGGAGAACTTGGGCGTGTGGTCGTTGACGTCCTTGACGGTGATGTTCAGCCTCATGTCGGTCGACTGCTTCCCGTCGTCCGCGCGCACCAGGAGGGAATACTTGGACCGGCGCTCCCGATCCAGCTTCTTGGTGGCGATCAGATCACCGGACTCGGGATCGATCCGGAAGCTGTCGTCGGCCCCGCTGATGATGGTGTACGTCACGAGAGCATTGGGACCCTGAGGCGAGGGCAGAAAAAACCTGATATTAGGGGAACTGACTGACAAATAAAGTAGCGTTGCATAATTAAATCAGCATTTTTTTTACGGCACGAAAACCATAAACTGAACAGTGGAATAAACATTTCTGTTTTAATGCTCATCGCAAGCAACAAACCAAACTTAAAGTCAATATTTGCAGGTTATTATGTACATGTTCTTGAATCTTTCCCAGTGTCCAGAGTAAAGTTAGATGCACTTTGCTGAACTGGGGTGACGAAGAGGAAGAGCATCGTGATTACGAGCATCACATCAACTGTAATCTGGGAGGAAATGGGTTTAGCCCACATGTTAGCGGGTCACGTCTGCAGATCAAAGGACCTACGCGTCGAGCCTGAATGAAACCTTTCTTCGCGGTGACGCTCGGCGGAGGAGCGGCTGGTGGCGTCAAAGAGGCCGCGCAACAGATCACAAACAAAGACGGAGACATGGACACAGGGAGACGGAGGAAAATGGATGTCAAGGGGATTATAGCCAGCTGACCCGCACAAACAAGAGGCAGACTACCAGATCCATGACTAACTTTACATCCTGCACACGAGTTCACTGGTGAAACACAAACTCCAACAGAAATTTTTTAAAAAAAAAATTAATAAAAAACAAACACCCTCATCTTATCAAGTCATTTATGTGCATAAATTAAGCCATAAAAGTTATTTTTTCATTAAATAAAGTAAAAAAAAAAAAAAAAAGTGTCAGTGCAGTAAGATTATTTTGGTAATTTTTGGTAATTTATAATCTGTTTATAGCTCCGTATAATTAAAGTTATAAGCACTCATAAATATGACAATATTTATTAACACATTATAAAGCATTTCAAAAAGACTCGTAAGTTCAAGTATCATAAACGTAATAAGTTACTCTCTCTAGAGACTCAGTTGACTCAAAATATAGATAATACCTGGAACTTTTTCTGACTTTATATTATTGAACTGTTATTGTCGTTTCCGTTATGACCCGTTCAAAAAAATACATTCATCTTCAAAGTGTTGTTCTTGCATATATCGAATGATATTTTTCTCACTTTACTTGAAGCAAACAATGACCACTTAACTTACTTACCATGGTGACCAGCTTGTAATCTGCTATATCTATGTCAATTATATTACTTCACTTTAAGCACCCATATATAGTCATTTATAATCCCTTTATAGTGCATTTAAAATGTGTAATGAATTACAAATGTGGCAATTATAATACACCATGATCCTTGCAAAAAGAATGTCAGTGAGCAGCGGGTGTTTCTGCAAAATTGATTCCAGGCGGACGGAGAAAAACTTTGATGATCAACGTATCTGTGGTTTGCAGAAACGTACAATAACAACATTTTTTCTGGCTACTCAAAATCGGGATCTAAAACAATGAGTTTTTAATGGGTCAGGGGTTGAGATTATGTCACTAAACTGGGAGATTTCTTTGCATGTTTTGAGAAAATACTTCATATAAATGAAATGTTAGAAGTGCAGCAGCTCTAAAATAACCTAACCTCTGAAATATGTCAGAAACACATTACTTTTACATCTTGAATCCCATAATATATTACGAAATGCATCATTCATAAAGCTTAAAAAGAAGCGGACAGGTCATACTACACAGAGAAAAAGGAGCAGAAGCTGAACGCCGATGTTCTGGTGAGACTCGCTCTCAGTCTTTGAACTTTTGGGGGCTATAATGTTCCTCTATAAATGCAACTAATAGATCCCCTGTTACCTTGGACGAGTACAAGCGCCGTGACACATGTGATCGCTATAGCGGGAGGCTTTGGAACAGGAGAGGAATGACCGAACGTGATATGACAACTGAATGGGCCCGGCGACAGAGCTTGACATTTATATTTGTGCCGGGGACAATCAGAGATCAGACAACTGTCTCACTCTGTCTCTTCTGCCAAGAAAAGAAAAAAGCAACATCAAAAAGCTCCTGCTATTCAGCGAGACGGAGCTCTGGTTACAAGCTGGTTAAGAGCTAAGCTAAAAGGGACTCTTTCAGCTATGCCTGATGTTTGCGTGGTGCTTTTTGATCCTTCCAGGACAATGGGAAGGCTTACGCGGAGAGGCGTCGCGTTAAGCCCGTCGCTCCGTCTGCTTGTCGACGCATTTACTGCCTCGCTGGACGACGGCGCTCACACAACAAACTGCATTTTACATAAACTGTATGCACGCAGCAATGTTGTCGCTCACTTCTCACTTAATCTGTAGCTCTCGGGCGAGTCACATATGCCGCCCCCTCCTGAACCAACTGAGCGTTCCTCCGTGGGAACGCGAGTGCTATTTCAGGACGTGAGCGCGAAGTTCTCGACTCCCTGTTGTCGCGCTGCTCGCCGGTTGCTCTGCATCTCCGCATCTCCGCATCTCCGCGTGCATCCTCGTGTGGAAGGTTGAAAAAATGGACTCTTACTGCTTCTCGTGGCGCCATATTTTGAAGAGTACCGTTGACCAAGATTGATTTACACCAAGGCGTTCTTTATAAAAAAAAAAAAAAAAAAAGGACCACAATGTGGGAAATGGCAAAAGTCTAATTTATTGATACAGGTATGGCAGGTTCATACCATTTCTGGGACGGACCGGAAAAAAATAATAAACTCTGTCAGACTTTATGCGTAAACCAACAAGTCTAGACACGGCAGTCGTTTGCCAAAAGCTTGAGAGGGGAGTCAATATCATAAGGCCAAGTTCATGACTCGCTCTTATCTCTTTCCCGTGGCCGGTTTTTATGACGGATAAAACCTCCGTCTTCTTGACCCTGTCTCTCATTGCATTACCAGAGACCCGGTCACAGATCCAGGCCCAGTAAAAAAAAGGGGGGGGGGACCAGGAGGCCCCGCTCATCTAACTACCCTGCTGTCATCAATCAGTGGCTCCAGATCTGGCAATCCCATCAGCCACCTGGGCTGCAGGCCGGAACCCAACACCCGCGGTTTTGCCAATTAATTTTCTGATAGGGTTCAAAGGCAGAGCAAGGGAGGTTGGGAGAGGCCGAGTAGGGGGTCCATCTAGACCACAGTCCAACACACACACACACACT
Source organism: Ophiodon elongatus (assembly GCA_016806645.1). Classification (NCBI taxonomy): domain Eukaryota; kingdom Metazoa; phylum Chordata; class Actinopteri; order Perciformes; family Hexagrammidae; genus Ophiodon; species Ophiodon elongatus. Next base: position 452,162 of record JACSYO010000770.1, on the reverse strand, counting down.
CACAAATTATGAACACAGGCACGCATTAATAAACACACACACACAAAAATCTGTGTGTCAACGCACTAATTCCTGGCTCTCTCTTTCCTAAACTAACATAAGTAATTAAGATCTTACAAACACTCACACACTTACGTACACACTGGTTGCCCTCTTGACCTTCACTTAAGGGTTTGACTACTTTACAGCTTGGGTTGTTTGGAGCGCGGAGGGTGGGGGGGGTGGTGGGGTGGCGGGGTAGGGATGGTGCCGGGGGGGGGGGGGGCAAAGGAAACTCATTTAGCAGATGAGTGGTTTTTGGGAGCGAGCAGCCCGTATGAGAAGCGAGAGGTGCGAAGCGGACAGCGCCGGCGGGGATAGTGAGGCTTCCTGTACGCAACAACAGCAGCGAGCGAGCGCGTAAGCCAATCAAAATACAGACTCCTGAAAAACAAGCAACGTGGTGTCACTGAGACCTCAAACATGAAGCCCTAAAAAAAGGAAGAGGTGGACCAACCGGCTGCACGAAGCATTCACAACTGCAAAAAAAAAAAAGTGTCTTGAAATATACTTACAGCGAGCCTCTGGAACACATTACTGTTCATTTTGAGGGCTACGCTTACTTTCAGAGGCCTCTCCTAAAACAGCCATTGTTGCACTTTTCTTCATTAAGTTAAGGTTTTTTCTTTTTTTTTTTTACCTGTGACATATTTTCCACATAAGGTCAGAATTCTAATAAAACATTCACAGTCTTTTCTTTCAAATGAGGTGAGAAACATTTTTCAGCGAGGCCTCGCATGCATGAGACAAAAGAGCTTTCACTTTTATATTGATTTTTCTTTCAACCTCTTCCTTCTCTTTTGGGGCTGGAAACGGACCTATAGCGAAAACCGGATGCCGAGAAACAGCATTTTAATACCCTCACACATGAATCCCACATGTAGCACTGTTAAATTGGAAGGGATCATTATGATGTCTGAATTCAGCCCGTCAGCTGGCCAACAGCTTGCACTCTTGGCTACCCGGCACTGGCTCACACATGTGGCTTTCTCAACGAGGAGCTCCAAAGCGTTCCGTACGCTCGGTGTCAGCGCAACTTAAGTTTCCTGCGTAAGGATGTGGGCAAAGACTTGGCTGGCCTCGTATCTGGCTCCGAGTGAGAGCTGGAATGAAGTACAGGCTTCTATTTAGCAACCTATTCATGGCAGCACTGAAGTTTGGAGTAAACATCTCTAGAATCTGTAATTCCCCAAAAAAAAGAAAATAAAAGGCTACTCTGCATTCTCTTTAAGTGTCTGTATGCTTTTCTTTTGAATTTGAATCCAGGAAGCAAAATGTTGCTCCGCTACGAGTTCTTTAAATCGATTGAGGAAGACTTATATTCATACCTGTGCATGCAAGAATGAATGCTTAATTTAAAAGTGGAGCAAAGTTTCGTCTTACGGGCCGCGGCTTAGACTGACACTAAGATATGAGGAAAAAGTGAACGAATGCGCGGCTTGATTTCAATACCATATGGGTTCCAAGCTCAAAGCTGTGAATGCTTTGACGCTTAAAAAAAAAGAAGAAAAATAATCAAATAATGTCCTTAAAATTCCCCTACTGAAAAGACTGACCTGCCCCGGATGAGATTTACAGTCACTATAGTATTCCGACGGAAAAGAAATGTCCAGAAGTGAGACTTTGTAGGACTTTATCTCACATTCGGGGCGAAGAGAAGGGGTCGAGGCGACAGCTGTGCAATAAAAGACGTGTGGCCTCTTAAGTTAACGTTAAATTTAAATCCATATTATCTCTTTCTAATCTCTCTCCCCTCTGTGACCGGACTTTTTCCGCTCACTTCAACGGTGTCCTTTGGCTCTGGGACCGCGGACCTTGGAGATGCCGGCAGAGCCCGCGTTTCTCTCGCTGCAGGATTTAATGTCCACATCCTGCCTAAAGCAGCGAGAGATGCAGCCTTTATCTAATTGAGAGTGATCCCGGTGATGTAATGTGAACTATGGTGGCCGCGCAGGGACTATCAGAGCAGCAGGCCCAAAAAAAAAAAAATCAATCGCTGGCCGTTCTCCTCCAGGCTCTATGACACCAGTGGCCTCAACGCGTCTCAGATAACTTCAACATGAGACGGACAGTGACAATTATGTGTGTGTGTGTATGTGTGTGTGTGTGTCTAAAGTAGAAATGTATGAAGACAGATTGATTCAAAGTGGTGGTCTGTGTTTGTGTTGCTGTGTGAGGGTGAAAGGAGCACAATCTGTCTCGGCCACTTTGTGTCACTGTGTCAATTAATTGCGCTGTACTCTAATTTGCTAATGTAACATACTGGTGTTGTTCTTTTTTTTGATTAATTGATTTACTGTTTGGTCTGTAAGTTGTCTGAACATTTTCCCAGAGGCCGACATCTTCAACTGGAATATTTGCCCAGATCGATAGCAAAAACCCAAAGGTGTTTGGAAACAGTTGTTGATCAATGAATTCATTTATCATTTCACCCCTGGTCTAAATGTGTTTTACATCCTTTTCACTCATGTGCACATAATTCCTTTCATGATCTAAATGCTGTTTCAATAGCTTCTCTGCCCTGCATGTCTTGCAGTTTGTTTGTTTTTTTGCATGAAAACCATCCAACTTAAAGATACTAAATGTCAACTTCATTCCATTATTGACAGCTGCGTTGGCCTCAAAATCCCATTTGAATCTGTAGTGGTTTCTACACTGTAGGAAAAAAAAATTGAGCGCTTATTTTCAATTTAAATCACTCCCAGGATATCTATTCGGAAGGCAGTGGAGTGGAAAACGGGCAGAGGAAAGTGCAAAAACACTGTCAGACGGAATAGAAACTGGGGGAGCCATTACCTTGTCTGCATCCGTGGCTGTTAGCTGCATTATCTTGAAGCCATCTCCGACGTTCTCCTCAATGGTCACATCAAGAATATCATTAGGGAAAACGGGCGGGTTGTCGTTGACGTCCTGCAGCGTGATCTCCACCTGCAGAGGAAGAATAAACACCACAGTTTCCGTCAGAGCTCTGCCTCACTTGGCCTGCTACAGCTGTTAAGATCGCTGCAAAGTAAGAAAGAAAGACGAAAAAAAACTAAAAAACTTGTCCATCTTCTTGAATTTCAGATGATGAAGAAGCTGAACAAGAAGGGAGCCTGGAGAGGAAAAGCTTTGAGATGATGAAGTGTGGTATATTGACTTGAAAGGTCAAAACTAAAGAGACAGAATTATTATTTTTCCTAAAGAGAATTTATTTCAATTTAATAGTCAGTTTAAGACCAGAATTTTTTGTCATTGGTTTTACTGGAAAACATTTATGCCTTTGAAATACCAAAACCCTCCTGATTGAGTTTGTTAAACCACATAAACAACAGCAATAGCTTCTGTAATTGTAATTATAATGGTCGCAGCAATGTTTTGTAATCATTGCGCACCGGCTAATTAAGGCTAGCTGGTGAGATAGCGTTAGCTAAAGCTAATTTACCCACTTCCTACCTGTTTCCTGTAACTGAATTATCAATTTTGATGGTCCAACACATTAGTTATTGAGTCTATTAAACGGTATAAACAAATCTGTAACTAAATGTAATAATAATGGTGGAAAAAGTAACACCAGACATACCAAAAGGTAACTAGCCTAGCAGTCACTTCCATCTCTGTCTAAACACTATTGAATTCATGTGGTTTGAGGTGGTAATCTACCTATAAATCACATATCTAAACATTCTTAATTAGAAATGAATGTCTTAAACTAACTCATTAGAAAAGAAAGCTGAAGAAGAAACAAGAACATGTGTTTGTTGATAGGCTACCGTAGTATTAGCACTGCTCCAAATACAATAGCCCACATGTTCAACTCACATAAACCAATACATCAAGATAACTCTATTGTGGGTAGAACTTGAATGCCCCACTGTCACTGGAGATCACGGAAATTGTACAATTTACAAATTGACTTGAGGCTCATTTCCATAGAGACTTACAGTGAGTGTAACAGTAGAGCAAACTAACTGCAGCTCTGGGATTTTCACTTTCATGTCTTTGAAACCAAAATAAACACACATTACTGTAGACCACAGACCCCCCCGTGAGGATAAACTTTGTCCCATATAGTGAGACTTGTGCTGATAACCTAAATGTAATACAGACGCAGCAGTGGTAAGAGTGAAACCTATGATTAGATCGATTGTTTACATGAATATTGTGATTTCAAGTAAATCAAAGTGGCATTTCAATTTTACTTATTTTACAAAAAAAGATGATGTGAGCCAACTTAAGGATCCCCAACAATTCTTTCACCGCACTTGGAGAACCCTTCGTCGCCATCCTGGTTTGTGGTTAGTATAGTAGAAGTCCAAAAATATATGGACAGGCCTTTCCACATCTCTTTGTTTGTGCTTTTTGTTTTTATGGTTTTGGATAGGCCCCTTAGTTTTGATAAAGAGAAATGTTAATGCTCCAGCATGACATATTTTAGACAATAGTGTGCTTCCAACTTCGTGGCCCTTTCCGGTTTTAACATGACAATGCGCCAAATGTAACAAAGCCAGGTCCTTAGGGAAATGACTTGCCCACTTTGTAGGAACTTGACTGGCCTGCACAGAGCCCTGTAATCCCACTCTACTACGAAGAGCAATATAAGTGCAATGCTTTGTACGTCCAAATTCATTTACTGCTACAGTTCCAACTGGAATCAAACCAAACTACTTCAACCAGCCACCTATAGCGGGACGGAGAGGCAGTTAAGCTCAGCTGTGCAAATGTCTGAGGGAAAGTGGAAACCCTGGAGACAGTGAGAGTGAGACATTTATGGTTTCAGATGCTCTGTGTCTAGTGTGGCGATATTAAATTTCCACTCATATCCCACAACTTAAACTGCGATCCCCTCCGCCTCATCCACTAACCCAAATATGCATTTCAAAGCCGGTAAACACGGCTCGCTTTTTGAATCATAACAGACATTTTGCTGCGCATTCTCTGTTTATTGACTCTATAAATATGGAAAAGCCGTGTTTAAATTCTCCTGTGATAGGATCTCCATTAATGTTGACAGTGATTATGGTAATTCTTGTGCCAGGCGTCACAAGATGCCCCAACCCCCCACCCTGAAACACACACACAGATGAAGCTACGCGTCAGTGAGATGAAATAGGAAATGGGAAAAGAACAGTTGTCAAAAGTCTACAATGGGTGCAGCTTTTTGAGGCAACAAGAGTTTCCCAGCAGGCATTTGTAGAGCAGACAATAGGCCTCAAGGCCGTATGACCACCGAGGTTGGGGGGGAGAAGGAAAGGGGGGTCAGATACAGCAACCTATTCAAACCCGGCTATTGACAGGAAAAGCAGACGTCACATGTCCCACAAATCTGCTTTGGAGCCGAACAGTAGGAGGAAACTCTTCGTAATAGCTGCCACAGACTCCTTTTGTAAAAAAAAAAGCAAAAAAAAGCTCAGTTCATTAAAGATGACCCAGAACAAAAAGCTTGAGGGAGCTGAAATTGTGTCAGAGTCGGGCTGAATAAAATATGCTCCTTGCTGTTTACCGCCATGATGACACCGATTGCAGCCGGGCATGTCTGCATGCGGAGGGTCATAATTAAAACCCGCCACTGATCTGATCTGCTTGTGCCAGGGCCGAGGATGTTGTCCACTTATTAAACCGACTCTGAGTCGGCGTCTGCATGAGTGGAGATAATTACAGGAGAACAAGACAGATTATGTCCCGGGCACCAGCGATGCAAAAGTCGCACACAAACGAGCCACAGTGACAGCGGCTCTCGACTCAACTTGCGCCCGAGCCCAGGGACCGGAGCAAAGTCAACAAACAATGAATATTTATCTCCCGCCCTGTGTGTCCCCCTTGATGTGTAAATAATGCAAGGCCCACTTCAGAGGAGTGAACTAATTAGGGTAGAAGTGCAGTTTTGAGAAATAATTACGCCTCACGCTTCCAGTTTGCATTACCCAGGATCCCACGGGACCGGGAAGATATCAAAGAGCTTTGGTGAAAAATTCATCGGAGGAAGAGGAAGGAAGGTCATAGTGGGGAGTGTGTGGGGGGGGGTGAGAGACGGAGGAAGAGAGGTTGTGTTCCCTCTACCTGCGGACCCAGACGCCCAGGCCGAGGCAGGTGAAACACATTAGTTTACAAGGTAAAAGATTGTGTTTCACGAACTACTGTTTCAAGTTGCAGGTGCTGCCAACTGGCTGCCAGAGTTTTATTATTTATGGGGAGGTATGAATGATTCACGTGTCAAGGTGGTTCCTGAGCGCTGTCGATTATGAGACCTTAAGTGATGGAAGGTATTTGTCCAAGGGGTCGGAGACTGGAGCTCGCGCTCAGTGGCGATAAATTAATCGTGTCACAAAATTCACCAGAGCTTAGATGATGAACGCGGGACTGACAGGTGGGATAATTTAGTTGTCTGAGGTTATGTTATGGAATCTAGTCTCCTTTCCCACTCTTCCCAGACTTTAAATTTTAAAGCTCAGGTCAGCAATATTTTCTATAAGGCGTATTTTTCCACTCACCTCTAGTAGTATCTAGCCATGCAGCTCGGTTTTTATGTGCCGACATTTTAAGAAATCTAGAATTTATGCAGTGACCCCAATACAAAAAGGGGAGTTAATTTTTGTTATGCTCAAAGCATGGGAAAAATTCAACAGCAACTTGACTTTCCAGTAAAAAATGACCCGATTATTTTGCATATTGCACTCAGGAACTTCCAAACAAAGTCCATATGAAAACGGTTGAGGGAGAGGTCTGTGGATTATGACCAAAGAGTAACCAAAACATTGATTCTGGAAAGACATGCTGCGGTTGAGTTTTTCAAATGTCATTTTTAATGCTTTGAGGCACACAAATTAAATTCCATTAACCGCTGTATCGGGCTGGAGGTTTCAATGGAGAACAGGCACACAATACCAGAAGTATCTGCGTGTCTGAGAAAATACCGTGTGTGTTTTTGTAATTTGGGTCAACTGACCTTCAAAAAGAGTACAAAAGTATCTCCGTATCATTCGTTCACATTCGGTTAAAGGGACTCGCTTGTGGAAGTGAAGCAGACATCAAAGTACAGACAAGAGTAATGGAATATACCAAAAATAACTCCTCCATCCCACCAACACGCTGTAATACCCGAAGTGAGGAGAAACAGTTGTGGTTACAGCTGAAGGTAAAAGCATCACCTGTGTCCCAGAGCGCAAACAACCGGTGCCATTTTCCCCACATCTAAAAAAAAAAAAAAAAGAGGAAGTAGCAAAAGTTTTCATATGTTTCCCACAAAGGTCTCAGTTCTGCCAAGACCTCTGCAGACACACAGACAGACGGGGAGGGGGCAAGGTTACTGAAGGAGTGAGAGATCTATCATTTGAGCACAATCCCATGAACACTGTGCACATATTTTGTCAGTAACCCACTCAGTTATTTCTAATAACCGGTCGAGGGTCTGATTAATTAAGAGAGGAATGGTTTGCATTACAGATGAGTAATACAGTGCTCCACTGAATACCCCGAACTTCTGAGTGAAAAGCTGGAAATTCACGTTTATTAACACAGACATTTCTTCCAAAAAAAAGCGAAACCGAGTGCAACTGATGCAACAGTTGGCCTGTAAATGCTGAGCTCATCTGATCGTAAAAACTGGAGCAGGGTGCGCCTCCTGCAGGAAACGATCATTTCAAAATGATTAAATGTCTCATTAGATGCTGTTGACGACTCGGGGTCAAGGGTCGAGGCGACTTCCAGCTCTCGTTATACTTGGCCTCAGAGATTAAACGATTCCCCTTTGCATCATGCTTTTTTTATTTTAATTTTATTTTCATTGATGTGCACGTGAGGCTGAGTTGCACCCAACGTGCCAAAGAAACTGGGTATGACGAAGCAATTCCAAATATAACACTTCATCATGGAGCCAAAGCCAGAATAATTTGCTGTTAGAAGGAATTAGTCAGGCTTTGGCGCAGTATAAACAGCTAAATGACACAAAGGAATTTTTGCAATGCCATAAAAGAGAGAGAATGTGCGGATTCCACGAGTAAATATCCAAGTATAATCCAATCTGTGGTACGATGCACTGTTTGTTTACAATGACACGATGGTTATCTAAGGTTACCCCGGTCGGATGGCTCAGCTGGGGCCTTGTGTAACGTGAGGCCCGTGACCGAGTCGCAGGCTGGTACAGCTTGGGCTGGTTAGCAGAGTGTTCCAACAGAAGCAGAGAAATACAAAAGGCTCCGACTGCTGTGTGTCTCCAAAAGGAGCAGGGGAGTCGTCGCTGGGCCTCCTCATATGCAGACGGAGAGGTGACATCCCACCTACTTCTCACCGCCGCCGCCTGCAAAACCTTCGAAAAAAGCCGCACCCAGGCCGGTCGGTAAGGATGTCCCTAATGATTCCCACAACTGCTTCAGCAAAGTATTGACTAACTAACTCCGTGCACATTGGAAAATCATGCCGAGTTCCTGCTCTATTAAGAAGCCACTGTATTTTACGGAGGTATAAGTCACCCTCTAAACTTTGAAGATGGATTACCGAGCGTCTAGAAAAAGCCCAGACTCTCATGTCTGTGTTTGCGTTGCTTAATCTAAAGACCGTATGGTGTGATCCACGCACATCTGATGAATGCTCTGCTATATAAGGAGAGAAATGTAAAGTGGGTGATAAAACACCACATTCAACAAAATGACTTCCCTGCAACCTCTGGGGATGTGCAGACAAAGACCCTCATCATTTCACTTCATCTTCACTTCCTTCCCCACATCTCCTCGTGGTTGTTTCAACTGTTTAGATAGAACGTCGTTGACTCTTTATGGGGAGTTCCGAGGGGGTCAAGGACGCTGCTAAAGTGCCATCTCGGCTCTTGTCTTTGCGCAACAAAAGGGAAAACGCCACTGAATAATTGAGACAAGGTCAAACGGATCTCTTCCGTACGGTTTCTTCAACACGTGTACAATCGCGACTGGCTCGATCTGTCAAACAACTGGCTGCAGAGCAATTCATCTTCCAACCGCAGCCATCGGGCTCGGCGGAGTGCATGCGCTCCGGAGACAGGAATCTGAGCGTGCCGGGGATGGGAATGTGCCCGGGAAAAAAAGCAGACAAAGCTGGACGTCGGCCAAACCTCAGCGCACTGTGCAGGAGAGGAGTCAGGATACGATCATACCCCCACCCCCGAAAACCATCTGCAGTCCCGTGGAAAGAAGAAAAAAAAAAAAGCACAGCTAGAGTGAGTAAGAGAAAGAGACAGACAAAACAAAACAGGAGAGCCTGCAAACGATCACAAAGCACCTCGGCCGTATGTTACCAACAAGGGGGGAGAGAGGCGAGACAATGTCGGACAAGTGGTTTCAATAAAGGGGATCACTGTCCTCTCGGTGGACCACTTCACCAACTGTTAAAAGATTGTTTGTCTACAGCAGGCCCCTTCAAGCACCCGGCAAAGCCCTTGCCAAGCGAGGTTCCCTCTGAGCATTTCTTGCGGGACACGTAACCCGACAGAACGAACAACCCCAACGGGTCATGTGGACCAGCGTATTGTTTCACAGAGGTTTTGGGCTCGCGGACACCTCCCCAAACAGGGGAGTGGAAACAAATCGTGATGGATGGCCATTTTTAATGGCGCCAGCATCCGGGGCCATGAGCGGTGCAAACTGGGCTTCTTCTTCACTATAAACAGCCGTAACTCTTTCCCTCTTATTCCTACCTGGGAGAGTTAGATGGAAAGTTTAATTAGACCTTGTGAAAGATCAGAGTAGAACTAATGGAGGCGAGACAAGATTTAGCTCTCCTTGAAGCCTGAGCACAATTCAAAGCCATCACTGAAATTACCATAGCCTATTAAATGCATCGTGTTCTGTATCCCTGGATTAAGAGGTTAGAAGAACATCAAAACAAGCATTTTCTCCTTCTTTTTAGATGAAAGGTAAAAAACAAAATAATTAGCTTATTTGTGAAAAGTATGCTTTGAAGATGCAAGGAGGGAAATGTATTTTCTTTTTATCAGTTATCTGTCTTTTTTAGGGACTTCTTAAAGAATGTTAGGAGACCATAACTGGAGTCAGCCGTCTATCGGCGTTGGTGCCACTGACTCTGCGTGAGTCTACGGCCTTATCACTGCACTCTCTCCACAATTACCTCCAATTACGGCACTCAAACCATGCAGACCATGGAAAGGGGAGCAACCTAGACCCCGAAAACCCTAAAAATAGATCAGAGAACATAACAATTCTCAGATTTCTTTAACAATGTCTGGTACTGAAAACCTACAGATTCGATGCGTAATGCCATTTTTGGACACCTCAAAATATCTTACTTCTATTCCTACTTCTGATGGCTGACTTTGCTTAAAAACATTTTAATTTGACCTTAAACATATGAAAAGCTCACTTGCAGTTTTTCAGATAACAATGTCAGCTTTTTAAACTTCGATGGCGATGCACTTTTACAAAGGATAAGAGGTAGGAGATCGTTCTCCAGCCCGTAGAGAAGCATGTAATCCTTCAACTGATACGGAAGGAGGGAAAATCCCCCAAATTGGAGATACAAGCATCGTCTTTCATCCGACAGCTGCAATATAACACTTTGCTACAGCTTAAACTCTCCAGAAGTATAATGAAGTAGTCAGACTCAGCGCCACCTGGACCACTTACAACTTAAAAAACAGGATAATACACCAATAACTTAACACACTGAAAGGGAGGGAGTATATTTCACTATTGGATCTCACTTTTAATGGCGTATTTTTCCACTGGGATCCAGCTATGTACTTAAATAAGAGATTTGAGTCTTCAACCGCTGGCGATGTCCAAGAAAGTATTGTCTTCTTTTGATGCTGAAGTAAATTTGAAGCGACTTGTCTGGAGCCATCATAAATATATGTATAAAACAGGGGGGATTGTTTCCAAAGGGCCCAGCATGTACGCTCAGGCTTTACATCAGTGGGACTTTTTAACAGATAAATGCTAATATCAGGCATCTTCATCTAAAGCCAACGTTGCTTTCCAAGACTTCTGGAAGATCTGCGAGAGGCTTTAAAGACTATTATGGCATCAATTTCATAGTTGCTGTCGACCAGTGATGAATGCATGAGATTTCCAGGAGCTGGGGCTGGATGAAAAGAGGCATTAGCAAAGCATCTCAGTCTGGATTTGACCTAATTATTATCAAGTCACATCTGCGATGACACATCTCCCCCATCTAAGATGTAAGCTAATGCCTTAACCTAGAAATGAAAGAAGGTTAAATAATTAGCCGACTGTAACGTTGTTTGTGGCTGATTTGATTATCAATTCATTAGATCTGGTTTCCAGCATGGATATGGTTGGGAGTTCAGAGAGCTTCAAAGGAAACGTTGTTCCCAGACTTTTCCCCGTCTACTTGTTTGTTGGTGACACAGTTCGGGTTTTGATCTCTGATATTTGTCTCTTTTTGTTCTATCACGTCGAAACACAAACATTTCTTTTGTCAGAGTTTCCAAGGTTTACTTTATTTGCACATTATTAAGAAAGAAAGTTCAGTTTTTCATTCATCTATTGAACTGAAGTTGAACTGAACACATCACTGGCTACCGGAGTTCTTTGTGAGTAAAAAATGCTGAGGTGAGAATTAAAAAAAAGATGATACTTTACTGCTGTTTACTTCATTTAAACAAGCATGAGTGGAGGACATCGAGTCAGGAATGTAAGTGCTTGTGTGTTTGGGTGGTGTAGAAACCAGCTTTAATCCAAAACAGGCCTCGGATTGTTGTGTGAAACCCCCAGCAGCCCCTGTTTATGTGAAAAACCCCTGCAAACATTAATGGTGGGAGGAGCAACGGGGTGGGGGTGATGAAGACGGTGTTTGAGTGTGTGAACGGAGGGGGGGGGGGGGGGTCATGCAGTAGTTGATATTGTGGCTGACCTGTGCTTCAAAAGGAAGCCCAACTGCCACCAGAAGCTCCTGCTGATCAGACTAAAAGTAAGATAGTAGCTCAAGAGAAAACATGGAGAGGTCTGGATGCAGTTTATTGCATTTTGATGTTATATATTTTGAATGAAATAAAATCTGCAAACATCAGAATAGGCAGTGGAGTGCTGCAGGAATAGTATTTTTTTTTTTAAGTCAACTTCAGCTTTTTATTTTTTTACAAAAATCGTAAAAGTGGTGTTTATTTGTGGAGATTATCCTGTAACTGTCTACACTTTTGTTTGTGACAGAGCTTTTTATATAACCTTTTATAATAATTATATTATAATTATATTATTATCCTAATTTAAAGAAATCCCATTGGCTTTTTTTCAAAGGAACTAATGTGATGTTAACTTCGCTACCACAAAAAGACCTCATTCCTGCTGAACTCTAGTCTGCACTAGTTTTTTTGTACCATTTTGAGAAATATGCTTGTGTGTGTTTTTACTGAGAGTTAAATGAAATAGTATGTATGGAGCGAGAGCAGGGAAGTGGTTAGCTTAATAAATAGCTGAAAAACTGGAAAGACAAACAGAAATGTGCAAAGAACAATTTGGGGTTTTAAGGGGAGTTATGTGCTGTAACTTCTCCTGACCAAAAACAGTTTATACATCCATCTACTGAGCTGTTTTCTGCCAATAAAGTTATGATAAACCTACTAAACGCTTCCTTCCTCGTGCCAAACGGGAGACAAGCAAAGAGTTTCATATTTTTCTCCGGAGATGGAGTAGTGGAGAGTGAATACTGCATCAAGAAAAACACAACTCTGCATGAATAATGATGTGTTAGTAGGCTCGGTATCTAATTCGTTAGCCATAACAACGTTAAAGCAGCCATTCTTTCAGCCTGTTTCTGATTCCTTCTGCCCCTAGTGGCCAAATTGATCGATGCAGCCTAGTCACGCTCTTAGAAATACTGCTTGACATCACAAGTCAACTTGGTTATTCCTGAGCCAAGAAACCACCTTTTCTTTTTTAAATTTCGCTTCATCGTCATGAAAGAATTTGCTCTTTTTTGGCGCACCGTACATCTGCCGCGGTCATTTAAGAACCAGCAGGATCCAGCTTGGCAAGAAAACCCCGATCTGAAGACATTCTGAGGGGCAAACGAAGAAAAAAAAAAGAAATGGAGAAATGTTGATGAATTTAACATGAGGTGGCGTAAAAAAGACTTCTGCCAAATGACTTGACAATGAGGGACAGTTTCCCCCCGCTGAGGGCCATTCATGGAAACAGACTGGAGGGCCCTGAGATAGCTCTGCCCCTCTTTTCTCTTTCTCACACACACAGATACAAATGGATGAAAATGCTAAACTGTGCACCAATCACACGGTAGGCTATGACATGCTCATTCATACATGTGTGATGGTAAGCCCCCCCACCCCCACCCCCGTCACACGGCGCACATATCTCCACACGCACTTCACCACTATAAGGAGGTCTTACAAGGCTTCACATGTTTAACTCTCTTATTATCATGAAGATGGGCCTTTTAGAAGTACCATCCATCTTAATTAACAAGCCATTTGTATGCACTTCAGCCTCCAAGACAAAATAGCATGGGAAGAAATCCCGTGGCCAAAGACGAACTCTCGGGCTCTGAGACATCATTAGCGGCTTAAGGGAGGAAAAAAATTTCAATGGCCTTCCCATGTTGCCTACACATTTCATTATCTCCCACCGTTCATGGGCGATTCCCAGCCTCATCCTTTGCATTTAACGGATGCGATCCAGAACTTTCTCCACAGAGCGAGGGCCTCGCTTCCCATTCCTTTAGAGTTCCACATAATTTGAGGCACTCTCTTCATGATTTACAGGCCCGGCCGTAACATCAATGCCTCAGTGTCTGCAAAGCCGAGGCGACTGTCGCATGAGCACGTCGCTCTGCGGCTACTGGAATGAGTGAACACAATCTCTGCCCTTCAGACGCTAAGCACGAACAAACAAAATGTCAGCCTCAGTCCGATCTGTTTTATCTCACCAGTCCCGTGGCTAAACGGCCCGCAATAGGAAGAGCTGTTGAAGGATCACTATTTTTTTAAAGTGGCTCTGCTTTTTGGCAGATTTCTGGCTTTTTAAAAAAAAAAAATGGTCACTTCACTTGGTGGTGTGTGAGTGCATGGGGGGAGGGGGGGTCTTCACATAGGCCCATAGTGTCTGCAAAACAAAAAGCAAATGTTTCAAAAACAGCCTTATGGGTAATTTGCCTTCACAGCCATCGCTTTTTTTCTTTTCTTTTTTCTTACTTTTTGTCTGGCGGCACGCTTGAACGCAGCTGAATAGCCAACAGACAATTCGTCTCAATTCCCCATTCAGGAAACCTACAGAGACTATTAATTGTCAACTCATAAAGGCCCCATAGACGCCTCGTGAGAGGAAGACTTTTTTTTTCTCACTCCCCGCCTCCTTTTCTCTCGGCCTCTACTATCATCCATAACACCTTTAGGTTTTCTCCAGGGTTTAGAGGGTCAGCGTGCGAGGTCGGAAGGTGATGATTAATTCCTCGCGGCGGTTGTATCGTGGGAGCCCTTGGTTACTCCGGGGTCAAAACCCCAGTTTAGCACAAGGGTGTCATTTGTTAGTTGACCTCTTCCTGCAGCTCTGACATGTAGTTTGCGGATCAGGCGGAAGAAAAGCAGACGAGGGGACAACTTCTGTACTTCATTTCTACCGCTTCTTGTTTAAATAAATTCTCCAGACTTTCACCTCCAAAAAAAAGGACAGGCAGCCCAGACAACAAGACTTGTGGGCATTTGGGAATTTGACTGAAAGAAATACTCAGACAACAAAAGAGCGATGCTGTCCTGAGTTGGGAAGTGAAACCAGCAATCAGCATTGGCTCAAACAAAGGGCTTCTTAAAACGGTGAACACTAAAGTCTGACAACGTTGGTGTTTACTAGCGAGGAAATTGTTTAGTCTCGGAACAATGAAAAAAAAAAGAGAAGTCATTATCAATATCAGTGGCAGACAATGTGGGGATGAAACACAAGATATACATTGTATCCCAAACTCACTCCACACCCAGGCAAACACACAAACAGAACCCGGACAAGTGACATATTAATTCAACATTTACACAAAATCTTAAACAATGCATCCAGGAAAAGGCGGATTGTGTTTGGAACCAAAACTTTTACGAGATATGTTTGGACTGAACCGCTTGGGATAACACAAATACACACATTTTCTTGTCGAGAAAAAACAAGCAAAAGGGGGCAAGAACTCAGAGCTCGTACTCGATCTGCTTTCATTTTTCTGTCAGTGTTTTTGGGGGAAATGTTTTAACAGGATGTCTTTGATGAGTCCTCGTAATGAAACCAATATTTACCCACAAAACTGTCAGAGACACTTTCATCACTTGGGACTCCAAAAAAAACAGCCATGTGACCACGGACCTTGCCAGTATCGCTACCATACGGCCGGTCGTGGACGCTACGTAAAAAATCCAAAAATCCAAATCAAAACATTGGTTTGACGGTTGCGCGTCATCCGGGGTGGGGGAGGAGGGGGGAGGGGGAAACAAAAGCTTCTCAAGGTCTAAGCTGGAGGACGTCTGGCCGGTGTCAGTCAGTGCAGAGAAGAGGATTTAAGTAGGGCTGCGCCGGGGTAAAAAGGGCTTACAGTGTCACATATGATCTAGTCACCGACAGGAGCAGTCACCACCTCCACCTCCACCCGTCCGACGCTCCACCCCCTTCCCCCCTCCTTCACCGCCACGGCCCGGTATGCATGGGCCAAACCAACCACTTGGCACGGCGGGACAGAGGGAGAAGAGGGGGTGGGGGGTGCAGGGGTGGGGGGTGAGAGAGTGGAAAAGAGGAAGGAGGGCAGCAATTGAGAGACCAGAGAAAGACAAGTGAGGCCCTAAAGTCAATTGGGCCTCTTGTCTCTCCCCTCTGCTCCTTTTCTGTCCTCACTCTCCCCTCCTCTTATCCTCCCCTTCTTTCTCTCCCGAACACCCCCACTTCCCCCCCTCCCATCCCCACTCCCACCCCCACCTCCTCTCTCTTATTTGAGTTCCTCTCTCAGCCGTGCTGCTGGTTTTTGTTCAGTGACGGACCAATACGTCGCACCTTTCACTCAGTTTTCAGAAACCAACGGTCCAGTGCCGATAAGACGTATGTCCTTTCTCAAACAAAGCTACAAAGAGTCAGCGGATCAGCAAAGTCAGTAGGATTTATACTCCAGGGATTAAGAGTGCCTGAGCCAAATTTCATGGCAATCCATCACACCTCAATCTTGTTGGGGGCTTTTCCCCGTCTGGACCGACGTGATGGACTGACAATACAATCCCTGCAGCCACTCTGCTAGTGTGGCAAAAAGAAACCAATAAAACTCTTTTTAAACAATGCCACTTCCCTGCCTTCGATCACACTGACTGGTTTATCAATTGGATTGATCCCTCATTGTATTACGCACTGCCTGCACATCCTGTTTGAACAGGAACTTAAATCACGTTAGGAAGTACTACTATTTACTGACAATTTAGACATTGGAGATTAACGGGCATTCCCATACAAATCAATATAGTGGGGTAGTCAGTGTACCCTTGCCAATGCAGACTCACTGAGGTGAGGTTGTGCAATAATGACTAAAACCATGAAGTAAAGTTACAAAGCACAGAGAGACACAGAGTCAAATTTAGAATAAAGAATCATCCACTCGCTCTCGTCTCAGCTTAGGAAAGCACATTGCCGTCACCAGATGAGTGACAACTCATGTTAGGCTCATTTTCTTTAACTAGTGTAGCATCCAAGCATGGTGGCCAGCGGCCGCCTCTGCCCAACGCTCTGGAGAAGGAAGGACAACCTACCGAGCAAACCAGCCAGCCATCCGTCTCCGGAGCTGCGCCCGCTCTCTTCCCGGCAAGCGGACGGCCCCAATGACTTGTGTTTTCCCCATTACAACACACAGAAATCCCCATTTTCTTTTGTACCAGTCAAATAACCACAGAAAATAGTTCAATGTCCATTCTAATCCCTAAATAACGGCGTGATAATGAAAGAAGGAAAAATCTGCTATTATCAGCAATATCAGCCTTCAATAACCACCGTGAGTCAAACTAAAGTCCTTCCATTCACTCCGCTCGCATGCACATCCCTCTTGTCTCTCCCTCTGTGGGTCTTAATTCCTGTTTCTATTTTTCCACTGCTCGCCAGAGCTCCTCTTTCATTTGACATGTAGCTCAGATTTCAAGTAAATCCAGCTCTGGGCCACCACTGTTTATCCCTACCTGTTTAAACAATAGCCCAAGAGTTAAGAAAAATAATGAGATACTTCTAACACAATAAATGCGTCTCTATATCACGATTCTGTGAAATATAAAGCACCGGACCGTCACACAGCGAGAAGTTTATTTTCCATTACGGTTGATATAATTTCCATCTGACTTGAAGCTTGGTTCGTCAGTGGACCGTTGAAAGATTCTCATCTTTCGACCCGGGGAAGAAGGGTTCTCGACGCCAGTACAGCCCCCTACCGTTGACAACGAGGCGCTTAATTCGAGCAGTTGTGGCTTGAATGAGCGGCTAAGTGGCTTCCTCAAGGGCAACTAAATGTTATTTATTGAGGAGGTGTTTCTAATTCAAGTTCTCCATGTTTTTTCCAGCCTGTCTAGACATTAAACAAACCGTGGACTCTCTGGTTGTAGTTTTTACCCTTTTGAATAACATTAACAATGTCACTGGGTTAGTTTATGTTATTGTCTTAAAAGAGGTGATGAATCCATCCTTATTGAGTATTTTCTGCTCTCTGTACACCATATGTTCTTTTTATGTACTCGCAAAAAACTGAAAACGCCTGAAACTTAATTGTGAAGCTAAAGAACCGCAGTTCTCCAAGTGCAAGTGGCTAACTGGGAACTCGGAAGAAAGTGAACATCAAGGCCTTTTGTAACTTTGGATTGATGGTTTAGGTACCCACTTCACCTTGACAGCTGTGAGCTCATGGCTTGTTTGAACTTTTCATTGAGCTAGCTAAACTTGCTAAAAAAACTGGCTAAAATGAATGCTAGCTCTCCACTCCAGAGGGCTTATGTCTTACATATGCAGTGTAAAAAATGGTTCTTTGTTTCAATCCATGAAGCTTTCAAGAAAAATTCTACTTTTGAGGAATGTTTTCATAGTTAAGTGTATTTCAGAGACAGCCTCTCTAACTCTGTAGCTACCGCCGCTCTGCATGTCTCCACATTGTCTAGGAATGCCTTTTCATAGCACGGTAGCCCTTAAGACTCGGTAGGCCAAAAAAATCTCTCCAGGCCAGATGGTTTGGCCGGGCAGCAGAGGCTGCCCACGGAGGAAACACTGAAAAGCTGGAGCCTTTTTTTTTTTCTTCTTCTTTTTTTTTGCCCCTGAAGCTCCATGCAGCGTTCTGTAATTCCTGCGATTCAAACTCGTTGGGCTGCGTGAAGTTTAATTGAACCGCAAGCTTTTAATCCGAGGAAAGAAAATCAACTAATCCAGATTAAGGTCAGCCAGACGGGGAATGGAATTGTCAAAAGCGCTGCCTGGCCTGCTGGGCACCTTTTAAGGATCTGGCTCATTACTAGAAAGCCAAACATGCTCACGTGAAACAAACACCAGACGGACTGGAGGGGTTTTGTCACGCCGTGAGAAGATTTTGACATAATCTCACACCAATGACTGCTTGTTTCTGCTAAACTAAGGATCCGAATCGGGAAGAGATCAGTGTGGGAAATGGGCGGCCGGACTGATCCGTGAATTGCAATTCTAACAAGAGAGCTGTTCAGGCCTCCGAGCAGACGGAGAGCTATTTGGTCGCGTTAGCAGATGAGGCCGGAGTTGGTTTCTCTCGCTTATCTTTTGCATAAAGGCAAACGCAATTTCTCACTCAGTGCTTCCTCCCACAAACACGACTTTATCCGCATTTCACCATCTCGCTTCCACCGTCGCTCTTATCGTCTCCCACCGAGGGGTGGGGACGGGGGACGGGGGACGGGGGGGAACCGACATATATTAATGAACGCAGCGTTGATAGGCAAAAATGTGCAAATAGTTGTCCGTTGCTCTGGTGACAATCCTATTCTTCGAGAAAATGGCAAGATTATGTCATTTATGTTCGTCACATCAATGCAACAGCGGGACATTCGGTCTGGGCTCCCACAGCGTTCACTGAATACCGATAAAGTGTGTGAAAGTATTAAAACGTGAATGCATCAATACAGCTTATACACTTATTGGGGGAAAAACGGCTACTTAGCAATTATTCAGGCGGTATAAAAACATGTAATAAATGCTCTATATCACACTAACATGTAATTGTACGCAGCTACTAAGTATTTATTAATCAATTTATTTATCAATCCATATCTGTCTATATGTCAGCATCCTGTAATTGAGTTTTAGCTGTTGACAGATACATAAATAAACACCTAAATCTGGATACAACTACATTCTTATTAATGATTGCTCGATAAGGGCACGTAATGTGGCGTTTAAATATAGAAATAAACTTGACTTGAGTTCATTCTTGACCTTTAAAATAGTAGTTTGACAAAAACTGATGATTGATTACTGATTCAGGATTAATTCAAGTTCATGTTTTTAATGAAAAATCTTTGGTTTGCTGCCTTATTGTGTCAATCTGAATGAACTACAGCGGACCACATTTAGTTATTAGGGTATATCATGCACACTGGCAGGTTTATAAACGTCCCGTGGCGCTTTGAGGTGCTTTGCATTAATCTCTTGAGCAATGACAAATGGCATCAAGTGCTGCACTTTAAATCTGTGGCTAGTTGGCCCCCTCTGGTATGCAGTAATAGGCACAGAATGTAGAGTATGTAGAGGTAAACCCACATTAACGCGATAATATAGAGGGGTAGCATTTATATCTTATGTGCCTTGTGCAACACTGGTCCGTAACACAACACAATTAAGTGTTAAATTATAAACAAAATGATTTGCTCGGCGGACGGATGACTTCATGTTTTCACATCTCTCTCAGAAAATAACTTGGAGGCTTTAAACACAACAGATGGGGCCGCTGCCTGATAACACGTTACAGCTGAGGACGGTCAAACGCCGCTCCAGAGGCGGACATGGACAATGCGTGCACACAGCACTTCTCCATACGCCGTTGAGTGATTTCAGGTGGGACTGGACTCGTAACATTTATCCACAATGTCGTTTTTCTTGGGGGGCAGCGGCGATGAGACAGGAGGGAGGAGGTGGTGTGGGGGGGGAGTAAAGGACACAAACGTGACCAGGCAGCTGTGTTTGGGAAAGGAAGCTATTCATCAAAAAAAAAGAAGAAAAACAGGAGTGATATATGCGAAAACCCCAACTCTGCTCGTGACGTCTCATCTGAGGCCGTTCTCATGTGCAAATGCTCTCGCAGATCCATCACGGCCTAAACTGACAGATACGCGGCGGTCGGAGGCCTCCGCAATTAGTGCGTCAGCAGCTGGGGAGACCATTAGACACTCCTGGGTGTTTTCTTCATCTCCTTTGTTTAGAGAGGGCTGAACAGCACGGACAAATACAGCCCACTAATGAATGGTGTCTGTCACCGTGAGTGGGGACGCCCGGGTGGGAGCCGGGGGGAAAGTTTTTAAGGGCACGATGTGAATTTTGGGGCAAAAAAGAAGAAGAAGAAGAAGAAGAAGAAGAAGAAGAAGAAAAAAAAAGAGGCTGAAGTGACGTCAAGCAAAACTGTGGAGAGACGCTTGGAAAATCTTATTAAGACGTGTAATTTTTGCAGATGTTCATTATACTTTGGCCAGGGTTAAGAAAATAAGTGGTATTACAGTGTTGCCATTTGTCTTTGGAGACCATTGGCTGAAGCCTTCGACTGTGAGCTATTTGGGGCCGTTGTGGCGTGATGCGAGGGAATCAAACCCCCGAGTGAGGACGCAGCGTTGGCACCCACGTGAATGCCGTGCACTTTAGTGTGCGCTCAGGGCTCGCGTTTGGAGGATTCAAGTCACTGAATGGGGTCACGTCGCTGTGTGTGTGTGTGTGTGTGTGTGTGTGTGTGTGTGTGTGTGTGTGTGTGTGTGGCCGCTTGCAACAAATCCCAATTATCTGCGTCGATGCCAAATTCCCATCGACGACGTTAAATTACCATTCGAGCTTCAGGTAGGAGCCAAGTCGGTGACGACGGTGAAATAGTGAGGGAGTCTGAGAACTGTCCGCCTTATCTTAAAGAATTAAGATAACCCAGAAGTGAATCACTCAACATGGTCTGAGGCTAATCTAAGTCCTGGCCGATGCATTCTGCATTATCTCACCTACACTCACACAAGTGCGTATGAAAACAAACGCAGCTTACAGATGCCATTTATCCTCCATGAGTCAAACTGAGGGCAGGGAACAGCGCCTGCACAGATGATAAAAAAAAAAAAAAAAAAAAAACCTTTACGCCAAATACCCTAAACGTCTGCTTTAAGGAGAAACAAAGCGAGATGAGACGTCATAGCTTCCAAGAGGGTGACAGACATCTTTTTTTTCTTTTTTTGTTTTACTTCTTCTTATTCTTGGGCGGAGTTCAACAGAGATTGTAAACGTAATCCATCCAGAAAGGAGAGCACTCCTCTCTGCAACCGACTCCCCTCGATGTTGTTATTGGCCCTGCAGCTGGCAGTCGAAAGGAGTGATGCTATTTTCTGTCAAACACTCTCCTCTTTCTTTCTTTTTTTGGTTTAGGTCTCCCGTCTCATCTATTCCTGAAATGTTATACGGTAAATATGTTGATTCTTTGGTCAAGTGTGGGCTAGAAATCGAAGGCCTGTAATCAGTTTTCCAAAAACCTCTCCCGCCTTCGCTCGGCCGGGCTGTTTATTTCTATCTTGATGACATTGTCCAAAGTTGGTTCATCAGGACTTCCAAATCCAAGCTGCTGTATTATGGTAAAAGAAAATAAAAAAAAAATACCTGTCAGAACAGGTCTGCTTTTTGTTCAAATTAAATATACAAAGTATTAAACTAAACGTTCTCTCCCGTCATGATAAAGATCTATTCAACGTCAAATTTAAGAGAACTACATTTTGGTAATTTTCCACGCATTCCACAAGTGTAACACAAGTGTATTTATGCTGCGCAGCACGCTGCCCATAACCTACGACATGAAAACGAATGGGATAATTAAACCACTATTGACACTAATTAAACTTTCTCCAGCGTCCAGATTTAGAAGATAAACAGAGCTGAGCCAGATTTAGTTCAAACTGTAATCGACTGTGGCCGTCATGTCTGTAAATCAACTTTACAACCCGTATGTGGGATTTACAACCTGACCAATGCGACTCACCACTGGACGCTTATATTCTCATATAAGACATTCTATATGTGTGAAGATTAACAGCGGAGAATAAAAAGTTTAACGCCACAATTCCACACTTGGTTTTTTAAGAAAATATCATTTGAAATCCACGGCCGGTTTGGAGACAACAGCTGGCTCGATTATCAATCAGAGGAATGTTTATAATGGACAGAATAACCTACTAAGTCATCCGTTTACCGTGACGTCGAGAGCAATTTAGTCAGAGGAGATGTGACAGTTTTTTCTCCATTTCAGAACAAGATGCCTCAAAGGAAGAAAAGCTTTTAGCAGACCACTTTTACAAATTACTTGGAAGAACTCTGCGTGGAAAAAAAGACTCGAGTAGGGAAGATCTGAGATGGCACCAAGAGTTTCCAAACTCTTCTGCAACTTGGAATAAAGAGCGTGTAGAAGAGAAAAAAAAAAAAAAGAATAAAAACCTAACAAAGAAACCACTAACCCTGCAGCAACCCAGAGGACAAATATGTTTTCTCTCTATTTTATTGCCTTTTTGCATCAAGAACGTTTGCACGTGCGTAAACCAACGCTTTTCCTTCTTTGCTTCTAAATAAGGGCAAAAAAAAAAAAGAAAGGTCCCTGAGTCACAATGCGATGGAAACAATGGCCCATGGCACTGCTCCGTGTCAAACCACTTCAGGCCAGACCCTGACCGAGGCGACGCGGGGCTGCAGGAGGTCGTAAAGTTAAGTCAGCAGAAGAAGGGAAGGAACGCAACACAAGGGCGGCGATTGTTGGAATTCTCGCAGCGCAGCCAGCACGGCTTCCTGTTATTTGTTTTGTAGTAAATGCTGACTCTCGGGAGGCGGAGGAGGGGGGAGGGGACATTACGGGCCGCGCTGCCGGACACAAGTCGTGGTCTGTCCTTCTGACCGCCGCCGTCTGCACGGCTTAGTGTGACTGCACGAGTTAACTGCGTTCGTGCCGGCCCTTAATTCACTGTCTCGGAGCAATTGAGGTCGACTGAGACGCAGACGATGCTGAATATGAAGTCATGTTACTGACTCGTTGTCTCAATCTTTTTTTTTTTTTTTTTTTTGCCACTAAACACCGGCATGCGCACGCCCAGTGTACCCGAATGGTCACGTGATGTGCGTTTTCAGGCGTTGTAGTATGGACGCTGGAAATCATTTTTAAAAAACGGTGCTGAAACGCTCGTGTGGACGGAGGTTGTAGTAGTGTAGGCGTGGCCTAAGTCTGCCAAAAACACAATATGTGATGACACCAAACGCTCTTTTATGTGATACCAATAAGCGACGTTTGTTTTTCTTTCTTGTCCCTGTTGTCGCACAGACTTCGGTCATTTATCCTTCCACAGAGCAAACCGTCACATCAGAGCAAACGCGGTTTCTTTACAGTTCAGAAAACATTTAACAATGTGAAGAAACGGTTTCATAAAATAAACACCTCCAGCGCGCACCGCAGAGTAACCGGTGGTATTTTAACGGAAGCAAAACCGGCTGCAACCATGAACGCAAACCTATGCAGATCCACACTGAATCCAGCAGCGCTCCGGTGAGTCAGCGTATCAACGCGCTTACCAGTGAGTGATTTGACCTAACTGCATTAAAAGAGTCATACAAGTCTGCCGCGCTCCTCCATCGGAAGCTAATGGGCCGAGGCCTTTTCCTCGCCTCATTATCTGCTCCTGCTCAGCAAAAAAAGGGAGAGGGAAAAAAAAAAAGACTTTTTAAAATGAAAAACGAGGGAGTAAGAGAGACAGAGTAAAAAAAAGAAAAGAAAGGGAGATCGAAAAAGTTGGAAGTGGTGTGGAGGGCCGTGGAGAACTGTCGAGTGAAAAGAGACAAATAAAGAAATAGCAAAAGAATGAGGGAGAGGAGAAACAGAATAGAGCGAGATAACGTAAAGGATTAAGAAGAGTGACAAAGAAAAAAAAAAAAAAAAAGCTGAGAAAAGACAGAAAGAAAGACGAGGGGAAAAAAAAAATGAAAGTAGTGCGCGGTGAGAGCAGGCCGTGGAGGACTGAGCAGACTCCACGGCGTGAGTTTTATTGTCTAACTACTTAATTGTAAATAACAGGCCTCAGCGATGTGAACGACCATTCATTCGCCCAGACAGAGTGATTAATCCATGCTGGGCTTTGGGACAGTGTGCAATGTGTGTGTGTGTGTGTGTGTGTGTGAAAGAGAGAGGGAGAGAGAGAGAGAGAGAGAGAGAGAGAGAGAGAGAGAGAGAGAGAGAGAGAGAGAGAGAGGTCTTTCTTTCCCTTTCTTGTCTCTATCTCACTCCCCTGCAGCTTCTAATTGGTTAATTTCATAAACTTTTCAAAGGGGGCGCTCACTGAGGCCCTCCCCTCCCTTTTAGTGAAAAAAAAAAAAGATAAAGAAAAGCAGGACCCAGTTTAGCATCGCTACCTGCAGCAGCTCCGGTCTTTGTTGCGGAGGGGGATGAGAGTCAGACGGTGACCGCGGGGGTTCCTTCTCAGGGAAACTGCAGGGAGATAATGGGCAAGTCGCTCGGGCCAGACTGGGAGGGAGCTCCGCGCCCGGCTTGAAGCTGGTCACTTCCCAGTGTTTTGTCCATGGGAAGAGTCTATGACCTGCTCATTATTCCCTTCTGGGGTGCTGCCGTGGTATCATGGCTAACAAGCTGGTTTGGGGGAAACTGAGCAAATCAGATGTGGTGCCTTGAGAGGTGCTTTCTGGACGCCACGCTGACTCTTTTGAAATATATTCCGTTTCTTTGCCGACTCGTTGCAAGTGCGGGAGCCGGTTTGCGAAAATGTCTTTCAAAACGTCAAATTACACATGACTATATGTTTTCATACACCACTGTCACCACAGAGAATGCATATTCTGTCGGTTTCACTTGGTGAAGTGACTCAGTGATTTACATTTTGGCACAACTACATTATTTCCATACAAGGGAGTCATTTGTGTTAATGTGTATTCGCCAGGAAGTTGTTTCCTCTACATGAGGCTGAAAATAGACGTGATACGCTTGAAATAACATCCAATGAATGAAGGATAATTGTGCATTACCAACAAAACGGCCAATAATAACTGGATTAAAACGGCCGCCCTTGAAATTGTTGCAGTCAGACTTTGAAGCGTCTGCATCAGTTACACTGCCCGCAGGAGTCGCCGTGTAAATGCTGCTCTTTTGGAAAAGAAAGGCCTTATGGAAACCTCGCTATCAAAGCTCGGGATCAGAGTCTTTAAAGTGTTTTTGCCCCTAAAATGAGCGAGCCAGCCGGGGCTCCGGGGCTCCGGGGCCGTGTTTACACTCCCCCCCCTTCCCCCCGCCCCCTCCACAGCCAAAGTAGACCCTGCATGCACGTCTGGTCCTCTGAGGAGATACCATCGAAGCCCCTTTCTGTTGTGCATGCGACGGGCCCGCTGCGGCCTTTCCACCCACCTTGACCGATTGTTCCTTTCATTTATTTATTTTGTGATTTTGCGCCGCGGCATCGAGCTTTTACGAGAGGAATTCCAGCCTTTGTGCGGCGGAGGGCCCTTCACAGCAGATAAAAACTCAAAGTATAAACACGCTCCCATTAGGGAACTGGCGGCCAACCAGCCCTTACCTCAAAGGGATCTGTGTTATCTGCAAAGCGGCCTCGGCCTGCGTCCGACTGATTCACTGCAGGGACCGCTGGAGGACTTTGAGATGAGCCAGGTCTAGGTGCAAGCCGCGGTCTAAAGGCCAATCTGTCTCCATAAAATTGACTCGCTCGACCCGAAAACGAAAGAACAAGTGGTGTCAGCATGCTCGGATCCATGTGCATCTCCTCTCAGAGTAATTCTAAACTCGCTATGTGTGAACTTTGCATTTTTAAGTGTGCATTAAATCAACAAGTATGAGCCTCATGGACCATTAAGAGTGCAGAATTTTCATGAAACAGCAAGACGCATACCTGAGAGGAGACTGAATTTCCCTCTGGTGGCATTTGTCTTTGAGTTGTTTCACTTAAAGGTTGATAGATATTGTCCTGCGTTTGGGACTGAAGGGGATTTTAAATCGACCCCTCATGTGCAACACTAGAGGTACTGTACTGCTGCTGCCATCCATCAGCATCTCTGGAGCGCTTTACAGTTCTATTAAAGTGTTGCTGTGTCTTTGCCTATCTGTAAATCAGGTGCGTGGAAGACTGACATCATACGTAAAATAAGACTAATAAAGCAGCAACTAAATCTGAAGGAGTTTCATAAATAACGCACGGTGGCAATAAAAAAGGAGACGGATGCACCATGGGAATTCTGTCCTGCTGCTGAGGCAGTTTTTTACCCCTTGTAGAGGCTTATGATTTCAGTTAGCCTCAAAAGCATTGAGGTTTGTTGTGTAGCTGCTTTTTGAAGACACAAAGTTTGACTGTAAAAAATTAGCAACCAGAAAAAAAAGTAGTTTGCAGGATGTGTTTCAGTGAGGGAGCAAAAACAACAAAATAAGAAGCCGAAACACTAATTTGTTCTTCAACTTCCTTTCATCTCAACTTTCCGTGCCGTTAGCCATGGCCACTGTTCACATTTTGCATTTACATATACGACTCTGCAAAAGCCATCATTTTTTTGCTTATTGAGGCCGCTTATCAGTTGCTGTTCCCAACCCGGCATAAATCCTGAGGATTAAAGAACTTCAAAAAAAAAAAATACGTTTTTTGAGGGTGTAGGAGGGCGAGAGGAGGGAGGGGGGCAGGGGTGGGGTGGGGGGGTGGGGGTTTCGAGGGGGAAAAAGCCGACAGGATGAAAAGAAGTTGGGGGCCCATAGAAATGCTAAGGAAGTGGCCCTCTTTTTTTCTT
The DNA here is from genome assembly GCA_016806645.1 of Ophiodon elongatus. Taxonomy (NCBI): domain Eukaryota; kingdom Metazoa; phylum Chordata; class Actinopteri; order Perciformes; family Hexagrammidae; genus Ophiodon; species Ophiodon elongatus. Next base: position 425,178 of record JACSYO010000770.1, on the reverse strand, counting down.
CTCTCCCCAAGTCGCTCAGGGGTAGGAAGTTCCCAGCTCCGCCACTTCATTAATTCATGCTATTTAACAAGCAGGATTGTGGTGGGGCTTCTTCGGCCCCCTTCACACTGGAACCAACAACAGTGCCATCAGTAACTGACAACCCCCCGGGCGGAGGGGCTATGGCCTCTGGGGTCCACGCTGCAAACAGAGCCACGGGAAGCAGAACCTTGCCATTCAAGAGTTCAGCCATTATTTGTCATCCCTGGTTTCTCCCCACCATACACATCCCCAATCACGGGCCTCCGGGGGTGGACGGCGGATTGGAGGATGAATCTCCCTGTTTCCTATGAGGACAGATGAAGGGAAGGGGGGAGGGGGGGGGGGCTCGTCGGAGGAATCAGTATGCTCATCCATAACTACAATTTAACGTTCGCTGACCACAGGGTTTGTGAGACGCCGTGAGAGTCGAAGTGGCAAGTGACAAAGAAAAATAGAGAAGAGAAGAAAAAGCGAACCAAATCATCCAAACTTTTGTGGTGTAATCTGCTGTGTTTTCTCTTTTAGGAGCAAAGAAACAACCCAAACTGACAGGAAGCTGTCCAAAAGAAATTCATCAGTCTGTGAAAAATCCACCAGCACGAGTTGATTATGTCCCAAATGCTTTTATCTGTAAAGAGAAAAAACGCTATATTGACAACAAAACGAGACTTCTATTACTTTAAGGTTGTTGATATGTTCACTGAGAGAGATATGAGCCTTCCCAAGCCAAGAGGGGACGCAACATAGAAAAAATAAATAAAGTTTTGTCTCGCAAAAATGTATTCACTTTCTGTAATCTCTCTTCTAGTCTTACAAGACAAATCAATAATCCTGCGTGCCGTATTCTAAATTCAAGTGCTTAAAGGTGAAGCTGAAAATTTGGGTCAGATGTTTCTTCGTGCCAAAAGTTATAAATTAAAATCTAAAAGCTTGCACGTAAATTATGAAAAAAAGTATGTAACTGATATTTATAAGAGATCAAGTGAACTGTTTTATTTTTTTGACCGATGGGTCTTGAATGAAAAACAAGAACGAACCCTTTCAAACGATGCCAAACATATATATTAGTAAAACATTGATAGAGGTCTTTTAAAGTGAATCTAAATAGAGATAAAACATAAAACGTCCCTTCACTGTGGTGGACGGGTACGTTCGTGGGCTTACAGGGACAAAGCTGCCATTTAGCTTTTATCACACCAAAATATGAAATACACACGTAAAGGTTTTCGGAAATATGAACTCAATTTCTGCCACCTTGAGTTGTACTGACAAGTGAAGTGTTGGGAGCTAGAGTTTAAACAATAGCTGAAATGACAAAGTCTAAGACGGTTACGAAGGAATGCCAACTCACAACTCCAAGATACGAGAAGTGATGAATACGAGACGTGATGAATACGAGACGTGATGAATACGAGACGTGATGAATACGAGACGTGATGAATACAAGACGTGATGAATACCAGCAGACATCGCTGCCCGCGAGGGGAGGCGTGCAGCTACGATCACGGAATCCCAGCTGAGTTCTCCTCTCGGGCAATTATTCAAAACTAAACCGCGTTAATGCCTGTTTGAAAGAATGTTACCCAGAGTCCTTCAGGAGACGCTGCCCGGGCCCCACATCACTCACCGGGCCTGAAGGTGTTGAAACTGGGGTTTAGATTCCCGTATCTGTAACCTCAACCTCCAGATTTCAGTCGGCCTCAGCTGTTCCGATCCGCTCATTTATTATCTTGCACGACCGTCGAGGGACGGCGACTGAAAATAAACAGCGCGCATGGTGTTGTATCGTCAAGTGAACTTATCTTGAGTCTGTTATCTATTATGGTGAGACCATAATGAATGAGGGTTAAAGCGTACATGGATGATGTCTCCTCACAGCCCATTAAGCCCGGCCGCAAACCAGCGAGATGAGGAGAGACGGCGCAATCTTGCAAGAGGCCTGCGGCCTCCGGTTGCGGCTCGGCCTCGTCTCTTAATTGCTAATACAGTTATTAAGGGATGCCAATGGGGGGACCACCGGGGAAGGATTGTCCCTGAATTATCACAGTTGCCTTTCAGGGCTGTGGAAATCCTCTAAAGGCCAGTGATTCAGTGTCACACAAGGCTTTTATCGTCGTCCCACTGGGCCCCGGGAGGATCCCCACTAAGACCCACAAAGCAGCACACCAACCACACACACACACACACACACACACGCACACACACACGAGATATGACGGTTGCTATCACATTAAATTACTTTCTCTAGCTGTGTCTCAACTTCAGATTAATTATACAAAGGTTTTGAGTCCATAGTGTCCTTTTTAATAGTGTGCTTTTAGAGCTAAATTAATAAGTTGATTAATTGACAAATCAATTGTCAAGAAACTGATCGGCAACTATTTTGATAATCGATTAATTGCTGACGTCATTTTTCAAGCAAAAATGAAAAGAAAAAAAATTCTACTTTCAGCTTAAATTTGTGTTCAGTGATGTTAACTGAATATGTTTGATGAGGGGCTTTTTTTTTTTTACTATTTTCTTACATTTATTAGACAAATTAATTAATTAATTAATTGAGAAAATAACTGGCCGAATTTTTTATTTGCAGTCCGATGATCGTTCACAAATGAAAGGGCACAAAATGAAGTGCACTTAAAGTTGTCCGGAAACGGTATAAAGTACAGACTGTATACTATTCTCTTCTATGCAGAAGATACAACCTGTCTTTTCTCCAAATCTGTAATAGGATAGGAATGTTTAGTTGGAAACAAAATTGCCACGGACATCCAGAGCTTTTCCAACAAGCCAAACCGCAAAAAGCTTCATACAAACAAATTCTCTGATACGTCTTTGGAGAAGACAGAGACAATTGATGGCACTATTTCATTTTAAGAGAGGTCATCTTTTAGCTGAAATAGATCTGAGCAAAATCAAAAGTGATGTTTATTCCTCAGATGTACACAGAACTAAATGGAAACGCTTGCAATTAATACATACACGTCTCCTCCTTGAGTAAACTTTATTCCCATTACCAGGAGCTAAATGTCTCGTGACTGATTAAATGTACCATTTAGATGACAAGCCTCTTGTCTCCATGTCTCGGTTTGAAACATTTCCCAGGATGGGACACATCTTTTCTGAATGAAGTAATGAACATTAAGGACGCTCTTGCTCACATCAACCTCAAATATTTTTTCTGTGTTTTTTTTTCCAACTGGCTGATGACTTTAACATACACGGATGGGTCGAATGGGTAGACGCTACTTTTTTCCCCCTTAGCCAAACAAGGGGAAATGCCTGGGAATTACCTGTTGGACCCCAGAGATCTCTGCGAGCCCCATGCCAGGGCAAAAGGGCTGCAGTGAAAACACTCACTTTAACAAACAAAGACAGGTCTCGAGGGCAAAATTCGCTCATTAATTCCACTTAGCACGATTTTGCACGGTTTTCAATGAGCGCTGAGTGACAGAGTTTCCCACAAAGACAGCATTGAGACATCTTCACTTCTGTGGCGAAAGTCGTTAAAAGTTTGATAAGACTACTGTCACGCTGCTGGAGCAGAGAAGCTGCCACATTGACCACCAATTTGGCAGGGAGAAAGTTTCCGATCCGCCTCCCCTTACGACAACTGAGGCTCAAAGAAAAGAGTCCTGAACACACTTTTTCCAAATTAAACGCAATATGCCGTTACATCTGATTGCTGGAGTGGGCTTTGCTCAGCTGGGTTAAGTTAACCATCAAAACGGTTCAGTGCTTTGTAATGTAACTGGTGTTGCCAGGAGGGACAGCGGCGCTCAATTAATTGTGAAAAGGAGTGCGGAAATCCTGCAATAAGACTTTCTAGGACGTTCCTGTCAATAGGCCGTAAATTGGGATGGAAAAAGGAAGAAGGAACTTTTTGGCGGAGCTGGTGTGTCACAGTTCATGACTCCTTTTCCCCTAATTCTGCCCCCGTATTGCTTCATCTGAGTCAGTGTGATAACTAATGGTGGAACAGACGGACCAGGCGTCCCTTTGAAGGCAACAAAAGCCCCCCGGGCTTGTGACATCTCAGCCTGGTAACACGTAATCTCAGCGGTCCCAGGCTGTGCCACTATTAGCATGGCAGCAGCGGTGCGCAGAGAGACGGCCTGCCTCTGCGCTTGCACAAACCTCGGCTAAATCTGCCTGATTCTCATCAAACACAGAGGGAGGGGGTGGGTGGGGAGGCCGAGAAAAAAAAAAAACTCAAGCCTAGACTCAATACAGACACTGCGCCACACAACTCGCCTGGCAGGCAAAGCTGTCACCATTCAGTTTGCACCAGTCCTCCGAAGAGACAAGCCAGCTACGAAAACAGTCTGGTGGTGCCTTGAATCATGAGAAGGAGTGAGGGGACAGAGAGGGGAGAGACGGGGGTGAGGTAATCTCAAGTTAATGGAATATGATAAGGGAAAAGTGTCTTTACCAAAACACGTCAAGATGACAATTGAAAGGTTCATTTTAATGGACTTATTTTAGGGTGGAGGCCTTGGCATTGGTGGGTGAGATGAATCCTTGACCCCAGTGTCTGCAAAGTTTCACTTCTTCTCAAGTGGGACAAGATGTTGTTTTTTTTCTTCACCTTTTCTTTGTGTGACCCATTTTACCACCTCTATCAGTCCACTGCGCTCTCGCTCCTACTGCTTTTGTATTCTTACCCCCGCCCCTCCTCTCCAAGGGTTTAACCTCGGGTCACCACCAACTTCTTAATCAGTTCAGCACATGACCGTTCCTTTCAATCCCCACATACCAGGAGAGAAGCACTCCCTGATACAGTAAATTACGATAAAGAGCTCACGACCAAAAAAATCGAGGGACCATATCCCCGTATGAAAGCAGGGGCCCTGATACATCAATAGAACAGATTTGGGTGTAGGGTGGCGTCGAAGCACTTCTCCAGAAAATCCACACTTCAAAAGGAGCCAGTATTAGATTGAGGGGGGGGGGATTGGGTGTGTGGGATGTAAAGAGGATAGAGTCCCTCGACAAAGTCTGCCATGCCAATCCACTGTGGTCACCAAGAGAAAAAGAAAGAAAAAAGAAAAAATCTGAAGGGAACCAAGATGTTAATGTGTGTGCTCACGAAATTCTTTGACGGATACAGGCCCAAGTTCGAAATAGCCTAATGGTTACCAGTTGGCTTATCATCATTTTGATGTCCCGAAACAAAAATTCATGCACTGTGATCTCCTACTGTCAACACCGCAGGATTTCCGAGTTTTGGACTCTTGATTGTTTTTTCACTTAATGGCTCTTTCACCAAACGTCGGAAAGATGGTCGTGAAGGCAGCGTTGACTGGCTGTCAAAGGGGGGCGAGGCAGTTTCCTGGGTTAGCCAAAGAGCTCGAAGGTCAGAGGTCAGGAAGTGCTCAGAAAGGTTGGAAGCCAAGTCAGGAGGGGTTAGAGTTCAGCCTCTGCAGTTGTATTTCTTTTTCCTCCCCATAAACCCACAGGGTCAACCCCCCTTCTCTGTTAAAAACACTAACAGCATAAACTAGCGGGATCGCTTTTCATCCCACATCATCTCTAAATCCTTCGGTTTAGCTTGTTCTTTTAATCTGTGGGATAATATAAATAAGCCTGACGGTGAATGTCAGACCCCATGATTATGTCAGGCTGACGACAAATTAAAATTCTGTTTCTTTTGGTATGTAGAAACAGCACAACGATGACGCTCTGAGGTAAAGACCTGGACCGAGTTTGCAACGAACAACGCAGTGGTGCATTCTTCAGCCTCAAATTAGGTTTTAAACTATTTTTGGCAATCCCTGGCAACGCATTAGTTGGTGTTTTGGAACAAGTTGGAAAATACGATACCAGAAATGATTCTATCCTTCACATATCCTGGATGTCTGCCCAGACTAAGCCCACATACAGTATTTATCAGGAGGGAAACAGAGACAGGGCTTACTTCAAAGAGAGGCCTTGATAAAAGTGACCAGATAACCTTCAACCTAGACTGGTGTATGACACACTCATGAACATGTAAAAACAAGAGCAAGTACTGGAAGCAGGACTTGACATACAAAAATGTTGATTATACAAATGTTGTTTTTGGAATATCCCCTGGCACTGTGCTAATATTTTCAGCCATTATTTAGAATTTGGACAGTAGTTTAGTGTTTCAAATGGACAATTACATAGGGTTGCAACGAATCACAAAACAAAAGATTTTGATCGTATCTCGGTTTTGATTGACAGATCGGATCAGCAGACAAAAAGAGAGGGGACAGTTCCAATATTGATTGCAGATCATCAATGAGCCGTAATGGCCGATACACATTGTTCTGTTAGGAGCACAGATCAACTACGGTCCGTATCACCGGTGGTCCACTAGGTTGGCATAGATGGAATGGAGACGTGCAAGTGACGTACAAGTACCACAAAACTTGAGCAATTGCAGTTGGTATCAACCCAAACTGAGTTTAGGTATCAGAATATGTATCGGAGGAGACAAATGGGATAATTTAGTGGTAAAGAAAGGACACTGACAGGACATATCGGGCGAGTCTAACCCGCTACTTGAGAACAGCGCCGAGGCTTCCCATATGGCCCGCGACGGATACAAGACAAGAGCACTCTCCTGCAAATGAAGATGACAAACAACCTCTGCACTCAGAGGCGGTGGGCCTCAGAGGGAGGGTGTCGGGGGGTCAGAGAATGAAACGGCAACACCTCTGCAGCCACTTGACAGGATGAAAAAAGAGCGGGAGACGAGGGGTGGCGGGGTGTTTGAGAGAGGGTGGGAGTAGCACTTGAGGCCAGAATGGAAGACACAAGCCTCCCAGCAGCAGCAGTCAGAGGCAAGGGGACACAGGGGCTACTGTTCCCATTGAGGTCTTTGTCTCCCGGGCGCTCTCTTGTTTTTCCTCAGCAAACCGTGGGTACAATGAAGGCGGCATGCTCCCCTCCCCTGCCGCAAAGGGCTGTCAATACTAGACCTATCAGACCCTGAATGGCCGAATCAGCCTTCCCATGAAAATCAAGTCAATGACCTGCTTCCCCTGGCTCTCCTCCTTGTGAAGTGGGTGACAGCTATAATTTCAATAAGTAAAACAGAGTGAGAAAGAGAGAGAGAGAGCAAGTAGAGAGTAATGGAGAGCGATAGAGAGAGAGAGAGGGAGCTTTCTCACATGTTGCTGAGGGGACTTTGCTTCGGACTCGGCATCCTCATATAAAATGCATTAATTCCTTCCCTGTGAGCTCACCGTAAATGATTTGATTGTGGCCGATTCGACATAGTTTTCCGAGCTTCCCCGAGCGCCATAAAAAAAAGAAAGAGAAAACATGATGCTGGGAATGCTAAGACAATTTTGAACCAAACATTTAACTTCAGCCTTCTGACCCAATCAAGTGGAAGAGAAGACAGGCTTTGTCCACCTTGGCCCATCCAAGAAAAGTTAGCCAAGGGAAGGGAGAGGGGGGGAGGGGGGGGAGAAAGGAGGAAAAGAAATGTAAAGATTTTGCCAAGCTTTTGTCACGCTTTAAGGACTGGCTTAGTCAATTGCTGTCAGATCAAGAAGACAGAAAGGAAAACAGCCGTGGTTGCCTTATATAAAAAACACTTTCTCTCGCAGCCAAGTCGGGAGAGTCCCCATAGACAGAATTACACAGTTACTTTTAAAGGATTTGCATTTAAAAGATTGCGTACAGGCCTGAATGCGGGTCGTTTCCCCGTGACCATAGAAACACTAGAAAAGGTGGAAAATTCAGTCCGCTGAACTTTAAACGACTTTATTAAAGTGTCACTAATCAGACGAGAAAGACACAAGGTTTTAGTGTTTGGGCAAACTTACAGAAAAAAAAAGAAGAAAAAAAACATAATGACCTGTTAAGAGCATTACGTTTTTAAAGCCTTGTTGATGTCCCATTCCATAATAAAGAAAGGACCATTGCTCCCGTCAGGAAAAAATGAATACCCAAAATATTTCAAGAATTTGACTTCAGCACTGTACTGAGGAATTCTGGTCAGGCTAGTTATAACAATCCCTTAATACCTGCCACTTGTCTCATTTTGTTATTTTATTACAAAAATGCATATTTTTTGCCCACATAAAGCAAGCTAAGCTTTTACCTTTAAATACAGGATATCAGTGCCTCAATTAAAACAAGTATTTTTGGATCCAGATGACGATTGACATCTAAAACGTCACAAGCCGTAGAAATGTAACCTAACACTTTATTACAAATTACAGATGATAAATGCTTGATTCAAAAACTTTCTGGCATGCATTCCCCCCCAGAAAAAGACAAATTCCTAAGCAGAAAATTGCGACCATTACAGCGTAATGGGATAACAACCCAAAGAATAATCCCTCGCTAACAATGGGGAGGTTTGAAAAGACTCCTGTGAGTCCCGTTTGGTGTCTGCCAGCGGAGGGCTGCGTTTTACAGCCACCAACCGACGATGTAATCTCCTCTCAATGGAGACCTGGAGAGAGAGAGAGAGAGAGCCTCCGCACTGGGGACTCTATCCCTCCATCCATCCATCCATTGATCTATCCACCCCATCCCTAAAGGAATGGGTAAACCTCATTTCCATTCGACACCGACTGCGCGGAGGGGAAAGAATAAAACTGCAACAAGACAGGAATGGCTTGAGAGGAGGAGGGGAGTTTGGGGGGTTGGTAGATGAATTAGCATCGGTGCTACAGATGAAAAAGAGCCTCTGATCTTCCAGGCTGGTCCTAATCATATACACCCTAAATGAATCATCCCGGGAGTTCTCCCAAGTTAATATCAGTGCACAAAACTAATTAACGCGAGAGCGAATTGATGTATGCAGAGCAGTGGGAAAACAACAATATAAACAACCCCGACAATGGGGTAATGAATGCGGGGGGTTAATTTGTGTCATAATGATATGAATTTGATTTCGTGATCTGAGCAGATTTAATGAGGGAAACAAAAACGCTTTTTTTGTTTTGTTTTTGAAGATGAGAGAATTTCAAACGGTGTGGAATTGGTGTTGGTATTCTTTTCTTCTTCTCAGCATAGATCCTGAATAATGTGCTCAAGAAAAGAAAATCTGACAACCAATATAACTTTTTACTGCGTATACGTCTTAAGTCTTTAACTACACATGTACTGTATGTATGCTTTACATGTTTTTTTATGTGTTTCCTTCCATTCTATGTAGCCATTAGTTTACATACATCTCTGTACACTATGAACGTAATCCATCAGGTCCGCATTCATTTCTGACAATGTTAAATTACTGCAATGCAGTTTTTGTGGTGCTTGATTTGAGAAACTTGCATTCCCATACCTCTTTACAATAATTTAACACTGTCACTTCAACACAAATGTATGCAGACTTAAGGTTTTCTGTGTTAAATTACACAACTCAGGTTCAAGAGTCGACGAATAGATTTTTGTTATATGATTGGAAACCAATGTCCTGGAATGGTTTGCAAAATGATTAGCTATGATGTGTAATGATTTGTATTAAATGAGCTAAACAATGCAAAACCATTGTCACTGTCTTTTTGTGACTAATTCTTATAATCACCTTATTATTTTCCTGAAAGTGGCGCTTCCGCACTGCAGCTTTTTGTTTTAGAATGAAGGAGCTAATACTTTGCTTAGCGTCACTTTATCATCCTTTACTGGCCCAAACATTTTTTTTAAGCTTACATTTTTTTTTTTGATTTTTTAGATGAGAAAGTAATCATTTAGATTTCCAATATGTGATCAGTTTATCCAAATAACGCCTATTTGGAAATGTACGGCAATGTTTTTGCAATAAGCTCCAACACTAAACTGACATTAAGCTACTAGCTAGCAGGCAGACAGCTGGCAGATAGGTCAAAATGCTTTTAAATTCTATCAATAAAAATGTATTTGTATTAAAATGATGTATATTTTAACTATGAGAACACCACCACCAGGCATCTACAGTAAATGTAAATCAGAATATATACTTGGCGTCAGTGTCAAATCCACTTCATGCTACAACGTTTGCCCCCATAGTCATCCAACCCCCCTGCGGGGAACGAGGAGGTAGATATACAATCCCAGCTCTTGTATATGACTGGCGTCATTTTTTGCGTTAATACCAAACAGCACCATGTCCATGCAGCCTCCATATGGAATGGAACACCGGGGGCAGACGGGGCATTTTGACAGTCCGGGGATCAAACTGGTTCCATATGACCACAGCTGGCATTACTCCAGGCCTGGGGCAACCACGGCTTCCTCGCAGTCCGAGCAGAGGGCCCACGCAAACCCAACAGCGGGGGTTCGCGTATAAAGCCCGAGAATAAATCTTGAGTTTCAAAGACGATTCGAAATCCGATGCCCATGCCCTATTACGGATTGATTCCCATGAAGAGAGTTTGAATTCCCACAAAGCACACACTTGATCTCCAACATCAAAGCGACAATGTGGAGAATTTTTTGCTAAAAACCCTATCGCTGACCCAAGACATGAAAGAGGTAAGCAGAGATATATTTCCCACCTTTGACAGGATAATATCAGAAAATCACACATCAGGACCGGACACGAGTTTTGTGAATGAGGTCCCATGAGTGTGTCGGTATACGTTTCTCAACAGAGGCAGAACGTTCCAGGCAAAGAGCAGCAAAGTGCCGGTCTCCGTGGGCCGCCCGTGAGGGACAAAGAGAACACACCGCACTGTTTTACGGCCCGGCCTGCAGCGAGGCATGATGGGAAGTAATAACCACATCATTACCGACTGCGCCTCAGCCTTGTCAGACGTCAAGAGGAATAAAGGAAGCATGCAGAGTTCACACTCGGGCTGCCAGTCTGCCGCGCTGTCGGAACCCGGTCACGCATGCGCTCGCACATACACATGCGCAAACACTCATCAATGAAACACAATCGCGCTTCCTCAGAGAGCATATTCACACCGACACACACTTAAAGAGACACACATAGCGGGGTTGTTCGTCTGCCAAGACGAGAGGCAGCGCTTCCGCTCCAGCTCTGCCAAGTCGGGTCAAAGGTCACACGATTTCACTGGGAAGGTCCTGAGAGTGTCGCTTTCCGTTGGATCACCCGCTCATTATCGAATAACGGCATCAAGTGGCACGGAGCCGCCGCGAGAGTAAATCCGCAGGAGGAGGGATTAGCGCCGAGGCAGCTGGCGCACTGGACGACTGCAGCGGTTTTGAGGGGGAAGATGCAAACACACTCAGCAACACATGGCTGCGTTCTCACACACGCGCACACACACACACACACACACACACACACACACACACACACGTCTGGTATTTTTCTTCTGCTATTGCCTTTCTCTCTTTCTGCCATCTTTCTGTTCAAAATGTTGAAGTCTCCCAAGCCCAAGCCGCGATGACCCCAATGACATCACTGGGGTTATTCCTGGCAGACTTGACAAAGCTCCTCCGAAGCCGCTGAAGACATAATAACAATGCCATCAAACGCAAATGTTTTCAAATGTTTTCATGGGATGAGCAATACTCCCCGTGATGAGTCACTGCGGTTTTCGCTTTAAAGGGATAGTTCATCCCAAAATCAAAAAATTCATATTCTTCCTCTTACCTGTAGTGCTATCTAAATCTAGCTCGAAAAATAGCACGAGGAAAATTATGTATTTTTTATTTTTAGTGTAGACTGACTGGAAAAAAAAAATCTTCAAGTGTAGAGAAATGAGTCAAAATGATTTCAGTACATATCACCTTGTTTCAGGATTATATAAAACCAAGATTTCGTTTTCTTGAGTCTAGTTAGACTTTCTTCATTCATTTCTAGAAGAGTTCATTTGTATTGGAAACAGGTTTAAATACTTTAAATAGATTTTACAATTCATAATCTATAGATTTGTTTTCGCAGTGTGACGAGCATGCTGAGGCAGATTCTGGAGGGAGCTCAGTGTAAGTTTCATGCTGCTGCACAGCCCCATCTCTCTCACTCTGCAGACCTCAGTGCAGGAGAATCCTCGATGGCAGCAGCCCCCTGGAGGAGATAGAGACACAATGTAATATCTGATCACCCTCCGTGTAATACCACAGGAACACAATGTCCTGGGAGGGAGACTTCATTACGATCTGTCTGTCAACAGCCGGCCAGCCAAGTTCAGAGAAAGTTTTTGGATGATTCACTTTTCGGTGGGCTGCTATTTTTTTTCTTTTTCTTCTATTTCGGGGAGCAACGCGTCGGTGCCTGAGACGCCGAGCATGATGACTGTAGAGAAATGAGGAGAGGGCGCCAAGATTTGGGAGATTGTGCAAAAAGGTATGCGAGAACCATGCTGCTGAAGGCTGAAGGCATGCGCCGTTATAATAGGATGTGAACGTAAGCAAGCCGGCACACAAACACAAGCAGCGCAGACGGAGTCAGAATAGCCCGGTGTTTGAAAGAAGAGACCATAAAGTCAACTTTCAGAAGAGACTGCACTTCGTTAAATTACACCTCCACATCCATACACAATGGAGCCTGCTGGAATTAGGCCACTTCATGCATTTGCATAGGGAAAATCACAAGAGTGGGCAAAAAAAAAAAAAAAGAAAAAAAAAAAAAGAAAGGAAAGAAGACATAAAAAGAGTAAAAAAAAAAAAAAATAGCACATCGTCAACGAATGTAATCGAGACCAGAGCCGCAGCTCAGAAACTGTCACACTTTCCTTTTGGTTTTGCAGCTTGAGATATCACCAGCTTTAATAAAGACAGGTCTGACAACAGAGACGAGGGAGGGCGGCTCAGGTACCCCCTGCCCCCCCCCACACCCAACCCCACCCTCCCCCCCGATTGTGAGCGAGTGCCTGAGTCACGTTGACTGGACCCGCACGTCGCTGCCCAGAACCCTCACCAGCTGGTTTCAATTAAACAAACCCAAGTGGAGAGGGGAGAGAGAGGAAGGCCACGATCACCAACACGGCGAGCTGTTTTGGAGCCAGGAGTTCTTTCCGCTCAAAACACAGTGTTTTGTTTTTGCCATCGAGGGCCACCACCTCCCCCTCCACCCACCTCCCCCTCCACCCCACCCCCTCAACCCCACCCCCCTCGCCAGCCGCCATGCAGAGCCACACAGTTCGCCGTGCAAGATGGGAACGTTTGAGCGCCAAGCTCGCATCCAGTGCGTTCTATGTCATTTCACTGAAAAACACACACACAAAAAAAAAAAAAAAAAAAAGATTATTGCTTCGGAAATACAGAGGAGCCACGCCAGCACTCTGATCCAAGAATCTCCTTGAATGAGATAATAATCCTCCAAAGTGAGGCTCATGCTCTGCAGTTATTGTCTTGGTGGACCACAAGCTATTTTCCCCGAGACGTTCCACTCGGCTACGTGCTCAAACAACCGCAGCCTCTCTGCAACACGACCCATGGGAGGACGATGTGTACGCGCAGTTTAACGAGGGAGGCGAGCCCGCGTGTTGGGGAGGTTCTGCAAGTCAACAACGCTGCACAGAAACACCTGATGAGGAGCACCTGTCGGTCCAATAACTGTCAGTCCACCCAAATGAGAAAAAATTAAAAACACGTAATCTCACTTACCTCGAATAATATGTCATAATGCAGATTTTGGCATCATTTGGCCAGTTTTGAAAGGGAGAAATCACAGATGCAACCAAATCAGGGCAAATAACAACCAAACTATCTGCATGCATAGAGGGAAATGAGAAAATTTGTTATTTTTTATTCAGGTGAACTGACCCTTTAACTTTGGGTTCTCTTTTTCTTTTCTTTTTATCCCTCCTTACGTATCTTTGAGACACTATCACATATATTTTGTATAACTTGTTCCAGCTCTTCAATGAAGATATATGATGTTTTACACAGAGTGAAATAAATAAACCCAAGACTCCATGTAATTTACGGCTGCATTATTGCAATACATGGGAATGTTTTAGATGATTAGCACATCATTTTATTCACTTTTCTGCCTCCAAATTGTGCCTCATATGTTTGGCATTTTTTGGAAACCAGTTTTCTGGACCTCCACTAGAATTCGTAATAAATCTGTGGGTTTTAAACGATGTTCGTCTGCACAGCATGCTTTCAGAATTAATTGCACACTGCTGGGTTGATAGGGATTGAGAGGTAAATAACACAACACAATTACCTCTTTATAAAAGAAAGGTGTAAAGGATTTGCAAACAAAGGGAACAAAGCATTAAGAAAATAAGAAGCTATGAATAAATAAAGAAACTGCTATAATTAGGGGAAAACTCCATGAGGTCAGTGGATTGTCACGGTCTGAGAAAAGGCCAACAAGCTGCCAAACAAAGAGCCTGAACAGAATTATGACCAACACTGATGCATGATTTTAAAAATCTAACAACTTGCATAGAAGTCGAGTGCCGGAAAAGTCACGCTGGGACATTTTGAAAGCAGAAATATTTCAATTCCAAAATTGAAAACAGCTGCAAACCGACTGTGGCTTGGCTTATTCTAATTTCTTTTTGAGTTCGGACCTTTTTGAGTTAGGACCTTCACAGCGAAAAGAAAAGCGAGGAAAAGATTTTGAAAGCTGGAAAAAGCAACAATCACAACAACACAAGTAGAAAACATGAAAAAATAAATAAAAATAAGCCCGGTACAAATGCTGAATCACAATATGGTTAACCTCTCAATAAAGCGAGAGCGTGTGCTGCGCGCAGAGCCGGAGCTCCAGTGGATCTCCTGATGGAAAACTCATAAAATAAGAGGGGAGATAACAATAACACGGGCTCTTGCTCGCTGGTGCCAGTCTATCTTTGCTTGTCTCCTGCCTCTGACACTAAAGCCCTACTCCAGCCCCCCCCCCCTTTCCTTCCCTCCCTCTTTTTCCTCCCTCCATCTCCCATCTAGCTCCTAAATTGTCTGTCCGGGCTGTGGGAGATACCCTAACCCGCCACCAGATGAGGTGTGTGTCTCTCTCTCTCTCTCTCTCTCTCTCTCTCTCTCTCTCTCTCTCTCTCTCCCTCTCCCTCTTTCCCCCCTCGTTGGATGTCCCCAGAGGAAGGAGGATCTGTGAAGGAGGCGACCGCACTAAATGTCACTTTGGAGGCGCTCGTTGATGGACGGCCCGCCAGAAGTGAGATGTGCAAAAGAGCAGGAGCTCTTTTTGTTCTTTTTCTTTTTTTTTTATATATATATATATATAGTTTTCAGTTTTCTGGACCTCCACTATATATATAGTTTTCAGTTATATATATATCTATATATATATAGATATATATATCTATATATATATATATATAGATATATATATCTATATATCTATATCTATATATATATATAGATATAGAGAGAGAGAGAGAGAGAGAGAGAGAGAGAGAGAGAGACGCAGCACGGTGAAGCCCGAGCTCTGAAAACAATAGAAATGTGCTGCGTGTACTTCTGCATGTGGATGTGTTGGAGTGTTTGTTGATGCTAGAGAGCGCGGTAAGTCACGTGGAAGAACAAATCATTCTGTAGCTGGGATCCATTATTACCGCCGAGAGCATGTGCCAAAGTCAACCCTCCACTCTCCCTCCTTTCTCTCTACCTCCCTTCGTTTTACAAGTGAAAGTAGTGGAACATTACTTTTTTTTTTCTTCCTCAAAGCTGGACAGACTTGGGCATATTTTATGGTCCCTTCACAGTCAGAGCAGCGCAGAGAAAAGGGATGAAGAAATCTCCGGGATGTAGTCATCCTGAGGCAAAGATTTATTTCCCTGCGTAGCTTTTGCTCGGGGGGGGGGGGGGATGTACGACCCAAATCATAACTATACCTGATCATTCCCACTTCAACTACTCCCGATCAACCTTGCTTGCTATAAAGCTCGGAAACTTTCGACCACGGCTTCCGATGGACCCGTTTGATCGCACTTGGAGAAACGGCTCCATTTTTGATCGCGCCTGAAATCTGCGGTACCAAAAAGGGGAAAGGCATCCCCCCGGTCGGAGATTAATACTATTTCAGTCGCAACATTTGGTCCGAGCATGTGCGCTTGAGATGGAGGAATGACCCCCCTCCCAAATGAGGCATGACAATCAAAATCACAGAACAAGAGAAATGTATCTCTGATGTGAAAATAAACCCGATGATGCAAAACTCTGCGGAGCATGCTCAGCTCTGGCCACATTCATTTATTATTCTAACCCAAGGTCTTGCATTGACTTTGCATGAGGCAGAAAGGGGGCAAAGAAATGAAAGAAAAAGAAGTCTGCGGACAGTCAACCGCAGAGCTGAAAGACTTTTCTTTTAATATACATGCACATTGCCTTTATAAACATAATTTAGCGGTAAACCGAGTTTAAAAATAGAGTGTGTAAATAATTTCTGTTTTAACCTGTTTAGAGTAGCAGCAGGGTGGAGTTACCACACCAAGACAATTCACTTTGCCACAGAAGACAATGAGAGCTACAAAGTCGAGACGATGGGATTTATATCTCAAAAGGTAATTTTGTGCACTTTTACTTTAGTTTACTTTGACTAGATCTAACAATATCTAGATGTTTAGTGAGTCCAGATCTGGGGCTGTGTGTTGAACACGGGACAGAAATGTGTCCGCAGCAGCAAAACTGGGATTGAAAGTCTGGTCAGATACATAATCTCCCTCACCTACTCTTTTGATCCAATAAGTCCTCATTCGAACCAAATGTTGTACATTTAACACTATTCCATTAAGCAAAGTATTTGTAACTGCTTGTCTCGGGGTTGTGATCCCCACAAGAGGTCACAAGAAAAATGTGAAGTGTCCCAAGATGAAAAACAGGTTATAGAAGAGTTAAAAACATATTTTTGGGACCCCCAAATTATGTTTCTCTTTGTATCAAGTGTAATCGTTGTTTTTGGTTCAGAAACATTGACATTCAACGTATCCAGTGGTTTCTAGAAACGTACAAAGCATTTGCTCTTTGGTTTAACTGGTCATAAAAAACATTATTTTTAATAAATAGTCACAAATTAAGGTATCCAAATAAATATCATTTAAAAATGAGAAAAAGTAATGTTAGTACCAGCATCGAAATTCAGGCATCCTATCGAAGTGTTGACAAAAACTTCTAACCGTCCCCAGCCTGGTCCAGGTCACGACAGATGTCCAGTTACACACAATGGAGGCTTCTATCAAAGAAGCCACACAACTTCATGATGTTGAGAAACAATGTTGTGGATGATGAATGTGACCCCTCAGGTGACCAGCCACGCACAAAGATCTTAATCTCTTCTGAAGCTCTGTCTGGTTTGTCAAATACCAAAAACTGACTTAACAGCCAAAAAAAAAAAAAGTTAGTTTTGCTCTTTCATTTTCTAGCGTGACACTTGGCTTAACTTTAAAAGAGCATGGTGCGGCAGAACTATATGACCTCCCGGGTCCCCAGAGTTTGACAAACGTGTACTGTGAGCTGTGCCAGTCGCTGCCTTCTGAAGGCAAAGATGTTGAAATGTGAAACAACTACAGTTAAAACTTTTGAAGAAAAGAAAACGCAAAGCGCCGTAACTTTACGGCTCATCTGAAGAGTTCAAATGAGCCGGAGAGCAGCCGTCACGTTTCCAAATAAGAGTTCCACTGTTCCACAAAACAAAGGGAACACGTCAAACACCAACAAACGGTCTCATGTGACAAAATAAAGTAGTTAAGGTTCAGTTTGAATCTGCGGAGAAGCAGTCACAAAGTATCCCAAGGATCTTATTTGACAGTAACATAATCATAATAACCAAAATGAAATGGAATCATTTTGACTGTGGCTACCATTCAGAGTCTTCCTGCA
Source organism: Ophiodon elongatus (assembly GCA_016806645.1). Taxonomy (NCBI): domain Eukaryota; kingdom Metazoa; phylum Chordata; class Actinopteri; order Perciformes; family Hexagrammidae; genus Ophiodon; species Ophiodon elongatus. Next base: position 407,487 of record JACSYO010000770.1, on the reverse strand, counting down.
CTTGAGACGGAGTTTGAACTTGTGGTCTGTGTGTGTGTGTGTGTGTGTGTGTGTGTGTGTGTGTGTGTGTGTGTGTGTGTGTGTGTGTGTGTGTGTGTGTGTGTGTGTGTATTTGGCAACATTTGCTTGCACGCATCTATGCATGAGCGAATGTTTATCCAACTTTTATGGCGATTGTCTCGTAAAATCGGACGGGCGCTCTGGGACAACCTGTGCTCGCCCGCAGGTCCGCCCGGAGCGACCACCTACCAGGAGGGCCGAGCAGATGCTTACCTCCTCGATGACCATTTTACAAAAGGCGTGTCCACACGGATTACTCCGTGAATTATTACCCTGGTCACGGCCGGACCAGACTGTTACCACCCTTTCTCAAGCACATGTGCACACTTACTGAGACACATACACCAAAAAAATAAAAATCCCAATTAGACCATGAATTACAATACACAAGGAGGCCGTTTGTTCTGCATCATTCCTCGTCCAGTTGTTGTAAAAATGTCCCTTCTGAGGAACATGAAATTTTAATGCTGAGCTTGTGGATGCAATGTAGTCAAAGAGGTTCTTTTTTTGTTCAGTTTGATTTGACAAAGAACAGTAAATGCTGCACAGGGGGCTATCGGTATCACTGTTCCACCTTTATCTGGGAACTGTAGTCATCAATATTTCAATTTGTATTAATACTCTCTCACTCACACACACACACACACACACACACGAAAACCAGCATCCATATCGTATTGTCCGGCCGTTCATGACCTTCTCCTCCCTGCCTCGTTGACCTGGCCGGCGTTTCATCTCTCCATCTTCTCGAAAACTCCATTACCGCCTCTGATGTCCTAATCTAATCTTCCCTTCATGTCGGGAGGACGTTCAGCGTCACACAAACACGGGGAGAGCAAAAGAGGCAATGAAAGAGAGGCAGAAAGAAAAGCAGACTTTGAAGTTCGCCGCCGGCGAGATTTATGAATCAGACCGATCCACAACACAGAGAGAGAGACACAAACAGAGTCCCACAGACACAGAGCAGGCAGGCAGACACAAAAGAGACACAAAGACCGAGAGACACACAACTTAACGAAGAGGAGAGTTGATATAACAGAGCTGAGGCCATGCAGAGCAACACTTATTTCTATATCTGCCTCAGTCATCATGCATTCCCTGACCGTGATGTCCAAAAGGCTCAGGACAGGCAGATACAGCGCTCTCGCCCCCACCTGCCCGGGCACATGATCCAAGAGCCCGGCCCTTGCCTCTTCCTTCCCATGATTCCTTGGAACGCCGGCTGTGTCTGGAACTTCCAGGACCCTCCTAAAAAAAACGTCTCCCTCCGCCCCTCCTTTTCCTTCATTCGCACAACTCCCAATAACACCGCCTGACATGTCCAGAACCCTCCCAAACCCTTTGCTTTCCTCAATCTCACAAAATAGCTCTGCCGTACGTCCCTCACTGGTGATGGGAGGGGAGGAAAGCTGGCTGACAGGGGCATCCTTACACACTCCTAAATCTGCCAAGGCAAGACGCTGGCACGGACCAAAAAAATAACAAAAGCCTCCCGATCCGCGGCCGGGGCAGCGCAACACTTTATCTGCGAAAGCAAAACAAAGGAAGGCCTGTTGGACACTTCGACTGTGTTTACTTTCTGGGGAGAACAATGCCTTTAGGAGGAGGGGGCGAGGACTGATGTGGCACTTGTGGGGCCCCCCCCGAAAAAACAGCACTTCATTTTTATTCACAGTGAGTTTAAGAAAACAGTTGTAGCAGCCTGGTCTGTAAGGGCTGGAGGGATTGCATGTGAGGGGCAGATGAAGGGAAAGAGTACAGGACAAGACACAGATACGTTTCTTTTTTTTCTATTTGTTCTCTGTGATGTCTTTAGTTTCCCTGATCATATTTCTTTCTTTAAAAGGAGTACATCACCATGTGTGGACTACCGTTTTGAAGCCTGGAGTTTGGTGTTTTACAACCAGAGGTGACCCGAGAGGATTGGAGCTAAGTTCTGCCGAACATAAGACATTTTTAGGCAACCAAAATGTTAAAATGAACTTTCACGTACTGAAAACACACTGCGAAAGAGTTGTAAGACGAAAAGACAGACAACACTCAGACCGGACAACGCTACGATAGCAACCTGTCAATCACAAGGTAGCACCCCCCCGCACTCCCAAAAGCATAACTTGCTTATCTTATTTTAGTCTTAATGGGACTATAATTTACTAAATGAACATCATGCTGTATTAAAGAAAACTTGAAACTAGAGATTGAGGAAGCACAGGTTTTGAAAGGTGGCTCCAAAAGATTTGCAACCATTATATTACATTTTGTTGGTCGCAAATGAAAAACACCAGCAACAAACATATTGTAAACTGTGTGACATAATGGTGCTGCTATTTAGATCTCAAGAGACCAAACTGGTGAAATAAAAGTCTTCTATGTGCCTTAGGGCTTTAACCTTTGCCTTGTCTTTCTAGTAACATCCCCAACTAAAGAGCATTCTTCTTGGAAATAAACATATGAACATTTTAAAAGGCTAATAGCTTTCCAGTGCATTACACTTTTGCTCATAGCCGAATCAGTGATGTGCAGGTGTTTTGTCTTCAGCAGCTGATGGGAAACACCGGCTGTCACATCACTGATTACGCTGTGGCCAAAAGTGGAATAGATCGTTGAGTTATGTGGGGAAAAGGTTTCCAACTCCAAACAAGGACGCAGGATGTGATGAATCAAAACTTGGACTGAAATAAAAAAAAACATCCTCCTGAACTCTATGAATGGAATCTGGATTCACCCACAATGGATTATTCTGCTGCCAAGAGATTTTCTCTCAACTCCGTTAATTGTATCAGCTATTAAGAGAAAGGAACACAAAGATCTCTGGGTGATGAAGTCATTTGCATGACATTCCAAGCTAACACTTAGAAGCTGTTGAAGGAAAACAACCAAATATGATCATCTACATTTCTGTTCGGAATTTCACAAACAATGGCTGGCTAAAAGAAATGCCCACTGCACATCGTACATGACCCAGATGTGAGACAAAAGTCCCATCAGTCATGCAATGACACATCAAATTAACAATCACTGACAATGCAACTTTCTAAAAAAAAAAAACTGTTTCCACTGCACGGTCCTGAGTTGTTTAAGATCACGACCGTCGATAACGCATGGCCAGCCAAATTCTCTTTGTTTCAGTATTTCCAAAACATCACACATGGTGCATAGGAGAGGAAGAAAAATGCCAGCTTTCCCTCATGCATGCAATCAATGGGGAGAATGGGAAATGGAGAATGTGAAAGGGTCACAACCCCAGGGGTGGAAATAATCCCCCAGTTGCTACCGGGTATCTGGTGTATAAACACTGCACTGGAAAAACATTAGTCTAAGTCTGAAGGTTTACACTATTGTACCACACAGTCCTTTGAGATCCCGTTGACAGAGGAGATACAAATAGTACGAATATGACCTGTGCGATTTAGCTAATAAAACGACGGCTGTAAAGAGTGTTGCATTTCAGCTCAAAACCGGCCCACATTTCCAAATGTGGAAGGTAATTTGAATTCCTCCAAGTTATTAGATCTCACGCTTCTCAAACTGGAGAGACTGACTACTCAGCCAGGTGGTATGGTAAAGTCATCTCTCCACGGGGTGAGAAAGTTCAAGCTTAGCATGAAACCAATCTAGAGTTTAATGTTTGGGAACGCGAGCACTGAAGCGCTATATTCTCTCATTAGCCCGACAGTAGAGTCTGCAGGAAAGCAGATTGCCATCTTTGCTGCAGGCAACGTGAGCGAACATTTGATATTCCCATTTGGCCCGGGCAAAACTTTAAGTTAACTTAGCTAACACGATTTTGCCAAGTAATCCTTGATTTCAATAACGTGTTGAGTTTGTCTCCAAATAACTGATTGCTGTATTAGATTTCAGTTTCAACATTTGCAGTGGTCGAGAAGGCATCAATAACAACTGTCAAAGACATTCCACTTACATTTTTTGAAACGCAGTAACACAAAACACATTGCTTAAGAAAAGAAGAAGCTTACACCTTTTTGTTTTCGCTCTGGGAAGTCAATTTTATATGCAGTGTGTGCGCCACCAGGCCTGTAATAATATGGCATTTCGAGTCCTGGTTAAAATTTCCAAAACATATATATAGACTCACATTTGTTTTTCATTTCACTGGCGGCCTTAGCCACCCAAATGTGGGTTTAGGGTTCCTGCATTACACTTCAGAGAATTTAACTCCCTCTTTCTGGAGGGAAAGCCTGAAAAAGGTGCATCGCATAATGCAAACTCATTGGACAGCTTAAGTTTCACTCACTCTGACCTCAGCGTCTTTTCACAGAGTCTTAAGAGGTCACCCAATTTTAATGGTCACTTATTGCCTGTGGAGCAGTTCCCTGTGGTATAAAACGGTACCCCAGGACCACCCCAGTGCCAAAACAGCCTCAGGCTCAAGGGCTCAAAATAATACTGGCAGTGATGATGCATACCTGCACAGGAAGACCTTATGAATTACTCTCCAACTTGAGAAACTGGGGAAACCATCAAGGGCCTTGAACCTGAAACAGCAGCCCTGAATGATTTACGTCTGCAGTGGGGAAATCAAAAAGTGGTCCTTTTTTTTGATTTGTGCAGTTCATATCCGCTGATAAGAATATTTCAGTTCACAATAGCAGGAGAGGAGCTTGTGCAGAAGACATGCAACAGTCATTTCCCTTTCCAAGGCTCCTTAAATATTAGAGGAGGCCCCTCCAAGATACATTGTTATGGCTAGTATGTTTTTGGAAACGGGAACAATAAAGTTATCTTGCCAAAAAAGGCCTTCTTACTCATGTCCAAGAAAACTACGGTTTAATTTAATGCAGAGCCATGCATTAAAAAAGGAATTTAATTAATGTACAGACAAATGCAATAGGTGGCTCTGTTTTATGTGTGACTTGGACAGCCTCACTCCCCTTTTTTTCCCCCCAGTCCAAACCTTGATCTCATTATACTTATTCCATCCAAATGTCTCTTACTAATGCCAGTGGGTGAGTTCATGCCCTCTCTCTGCCAAACAGATCAAATAGACCAATATAGTTAAATACAATGTGGTTTTCCAGTACCTTTAGAGAATAGAAGAGTCAGCAGTGTACTCACCTCAGCACGCTGTGTTCTGGGCTGGCTGGCGTCCGTCTCGATGGCGTACACATCCACCAGGTAGAGGTCGGAGCCTTGTTCTCGGTCGAGCTCTGCAGCCGTCTGTATCACTCCAGTGTGCCGGCCGATGGTGAAAAGGCGTCCTACGGCTTTTCCGCCACTGCGAACCGCCACGATGAAATACTCCACTTTGGTCGCTGAGCCCCGCGGGCTGGAGGCACCCAGAGAGATGACGTTGGTGCCCGGCGGCTGGCCCTCTTTGAGGATAGTGATGTACTTCGGCTGGGAGAAAACGGGCCCATCCAACCCTTGGAGGATGATGGTGAGCTCAGTTCTGGAGGTCTTGCGGCTGGCGCCGTGGTCGGTGGCTGACACGCTGAGCTTGTACATGAGTCGGGACTGTACCAGCTGGGAGGCCAGGCGGATATCTCCGCTGTATCTGTCCATGATGAAAGTGTCAGAGTCCCCTTCCACAAGCTCGTACTCCACTTCTCCGTTTGCCCCCTCGTCGGGGTCAAAGGCCAACACTGTTGTGAGGATGGAGCCGATGACTATGTTGGGCTCCGCCACGAGTGCATTCTGGGACATAAAAGTGGGGACATTATCATTCAGGTCTGTGACCCAAATTGTGACATTTTTCAGGGCAAAGCGGCGGAATTCAACTGGAACTGCCTGGTCAGTGGCTTTGACTGTCAGCTCGAACAGAGTAGAAAACTCTCTGTCGATTTCCTTTCTGGTGTACACGACCCCGGTGCTTGAGTCAATGCTGAAGTGGCCTCCCCGGGGAATCTGTTGAACAATGGAGTACTCCAGCTCCCCGTTTATATCTGCATCTGTGTCGTGAGCTGTAATGGTCATGACTGAGGCTGAGAGGGGAAGATTTTCCGGGATGGATTTGAAAATGTCACCGGGGGTAAATATGGGAGGGTTGTCATTAAAATCCCTGACATGAATGACCACGGGAACGGATGAGGAGCGGGGTGGTCTGCCGTTGTCCTTTGCGGTGATGTTGAGTTTGTAAAGTGACTGAGTTTCAAAGTCCAGCTTTTTAACCAAAAAGATGCTGCCGGTGTTGGGGCTGATGCTGAACGTGCCGTGGTTGTTTGTGGCTGTGATGCTGTACGTTATGTCCGCGTTCTGACCAGAATCTGCGTCGGTGGCGGTCACCGAGGCCACCAGCTCCCCTATCCTCATGTTCTCCAGGACGTCCACAGACACTGAGGATTTAGGGAAGGAGGGGGAGTTGTCGTTCTCATCCATGATGCTGATGCTAAGCATGCAGGAGGAGGACAGGGGCACAGCTCCAGCATCAACAGCTATTATTTTTAATGAGTAGGAGGATGTAGATTCATAGTCCAGCTTTCCTACTAAAGTAACCTGTCCGGAGCTGCTGTCAATAGTGAACTGTCCTTCCTCGTTGCCCTCGGAGATGTGATAATGAACCAGTCCGTTTTTGTTCTCATCCACATCGGAGGCGGAGACCCGCAGCAGTTGAGTCATGTTTTGAGCCGACTCTGAGATGGAGGCCTGGTAAATGTCTTTTGTGAATTTAGGCGGGTTGTCGTTGATGTCTTGGATGTAAACCTGCACTTTGGCCTGGTCTCTGAGGGGCTTGGGGAGACCCTGGTCCGACGAGACGACCACGAAGCTGAACGCGGCGGCGCCTCTTTGTCTCATGAGCGTCTCGCGATCAAACTGCAGCGTGCTGGTCAACTCCCCCGTGATGGCGTTCAGCTCAAAGTTGGGCTGCGGAGTCTCAAATGTGTATCTCACCTCGCTGTTTGGGCCAAAGTCCTTATCCTCTGCAAAAACGTGGCCAGCCAGCGAGCCCCTCTTCTGCTCTTCCTCAAAATGAAACACATAATTGGTGCTGTTAAAGAGGGGGCGGTTATCGTTCACGTCGTCTAGAATCACGCTGACATTGACGGTGGCACTTAGCGGCTCCACGGCCCGGTCTTTGGCCACAACCACTAAGTTATATCTGTCTTGTATCTCTCGGTCCAGCTCTGCTTTGATGTACAGCTGCCCGTCGGGAAAAATACCAAACACATCGCCTGCGTTGCCACCGGCGATGTCATACATAATCTCCCCGTTGAGACCGGAGTCTTTGTCAGTGGCCTCCACTTTGAAAAAGCGGCTGTTGACGGGCTCAGACTCCAGGATGATGACCTCATACGAAAGCTGGTCAAACACCGGCGAGTTGTCGTTGACGTCGTAAACGCTGACGATGAGGATGAGGCTGGAGGTGTGCTGGGGGACCCCCGTGTCTGATGCCATGACCTCGACCTCGTAGGAGGTTGTGGTGACCTCCAGCGGCCCGGTCAGCGTGATGAGGCCGTGCTTCTCGTGAACGTGAAACAGGCCTTTGGGGTTTTGTCTGAGGCTGTAGACCACCACGCCGTTCGTGCCTTCATCGGGATCCGACGCTTTGGCCTGGAATATGACGTGGCCTGTGCTCCAGTTTTCCACTGCACTCACATGCTCCACGGCGTGAATAAAGTGAGGGGCATTGTCATTTAAGTCCTTCACCGTGATGTTAACCAAGGCCTCTCCTGTGATCTCCCCAGCTCTCGCTACGACCTTCAGCTGATAGAAGCCCTGCTCCTCTCTGTCTATCTGGCTCGATGCTGTGATCTGACCTGCGCTGTTCACCGAAAAAAGCCCCCGCTGGTCGCCGGAGGTTATTAGATACGAAATGTTTGTGTTCAAATCGACAGTAGTGGCTGACACGGTCCCTATAACTGTCCCGATGCCCACGTTTTCAAACATGACAAAACTGTACACTTCCTGGCTGAAGACTGGGGGGTTATCCTGTGTGTCAATGACAGTCACAGTCACTATGGCCTGCGTGTGTGAGCGCAGGCCACTACCATCTGCCGCTGTCACCTGCAGCTGGTAAGCGGTCTTCTCCTCTCTATCCAGGGGCACAAGCGTGGTAATTTTCCCCGTGTTGCTATTAATGCGGAATTTGGAAGCATCTCCAGCTGTAATTATATATTTGAGTGTGCCATTTCGACCCAAATCGGGATCTGTGGCTGAAACGGTGGTTACGTAAGAGCCCGAGGGCTCGTTCTCTTTCACGTTGGCAAAATACTGCACTGGGTAGAAAACCGGCCTGTTGTCATTAATATCCCTCAGGGTGATGTTGACTTTCCCTACAGAGTGCAAAGGGGGGCTGCCCGCATCTGCTGCCTGGATGTGGAGTAAGTAGGAGGCCTGCTCCTCCCTGTCTAGCTCTGCAGCCGTGCTTAATCGCCCTGACACGGCATCCAGGCGAAACAGCTCCTGGACACTGGCTGGAGTCTCCGCATCAAACGAGAAGCGGACCGTCCCATTGGGCCCGACGTCGTCGTCGGAGGCCGACAGCACCAGCAGCTCGGTGCCGGCGGGAGCGTTCTCCACCAGCGACACGTGGTACGTGCTCTGCGTGAATGTGGGCACCTGGTCGTTCACGTCAGTGATGTTCACGATCAGTTTAGTGTAAGAAATCTTGGGCTGCAGCCCCTGGTCTTTGGCACTAATGTTGAGCACAATTTCAGAGGCTATCTCCCTATCCAGCAAAGCGGAGCTGGTTACCAGACCGCTGTTTTCACTGATGGAGAACCAGCCCAAAGCGTTTCCAGACACCAGGGAGTAGCGCAGGTTGGCGTTCTGCCCAGAGTCCCCGTCGGTTGCAGAAACCCCTTTAATGTAGCTGCCTTTTGGAATGTCCTCACTGATGTCTACCCTGTACAGTGTTTGCTGGAATATGGGCGGGTGATCGTTGATGTCGTTCACAAAAATCACCAGACTGGCGAAGGAGGACCTCGCAACGGGCGTGCCGTTGTCCGACACCGACACGGTCAGGTTGTATGAGGAAATCCTCTCCCTGTCCAGCACGCTGGCCACTTTGATCAGACTCAGGTTGGGCACGGGGGATGTGTGCACTTCAAAGTGCCTCTGCTCGTTGCCCCCTAAGATGGAAACAGATATGTTGCCGTTGGCCATGGGGGAGTCGGAATCCGAAACGGTGAGCAGAGCCACGACTGTGCCGATCTGTGCGTTCTCATCGACGGAGGCGAATTTGGAGGTCGTGGGGAAATACCTGAACTTCACCACGGGGTCGTTGTCATTCACGTCTAAAAGTTTGATGGTGGCTTCTGTTCTGCCCGACAGAGCGGGCACCCCGCTGTCCACCGCATGAATAGTCAGGGAGTACTCTTTCTTACTCTCATAATCCAAACCCTCTTTTATAACAACAGTGCCGGCTTTGGGGTCAATTTGGAAAGGTGTCCCCTCATCTAAAAAGTACCTGATCTCAGCATTGGCTCCCTCGTCCTGATCTGATGCTGTGATCTGCAGAATACTGGAGCCCACCGCTGCGTCCTCAAAAACACTGTTTTGATACTGGTCTTGATCAAAGATAGGGGGGTTGTCATTTATGTCTTGAATAGTGACGTTTACTTGCAGGTAGCCAAACTTTTTCGGGTCTCCTTTGTCCTCCACCTCCACCAGGAGCTGGTAGAAGGGAGTGACTTCTCTGTCCAAGCCTCCAGTGGAGACGAGGTGCAAGAAAGCCCCCTCTCCACTAGGATTGACTGTAATATCCAGGCGGAACTTCCTCTGCTCGTTGCCTTTCACTATTCTGTAGGTGGTGTGATCGGCCCCGTTACTCCCGATGTCCGAGTCCGTGGCGGTGTCCAGGATGACCTGGCGGCCGCTGCTCGCGTCCTCCTTGAAGGACACGACGATCGACGCGTCGGGGAACACCGGGGAGTTGTCGTTAATATCCAAAACCACTATCCGGACCTCGGTGGGGTACGTGGGCTGGCTGGACAGCACCACGACGTTGATGACATCACTCTGCAGGAGCTCCCTGTCAATCACCGCGGAGGTGTAGATGACTCCCGTGGTGCCGTTGATGGCGAAAAGTTTGTGGCTCTCGCTGAAGCGGTACGCGAAGCTCGGCTTGGTCTCGATCGTGCCCACGTAGGTGCCGACGGGCTGCTCCTCCAGGACCTGGAACTCTTGACGGACCTGGCTGGACGCGGAGTGCCGCGACAGAGTCCACAGCGCCAGTAAGATCAAATGAAGCCGGCCCGAGCCCCTACCTGCGTGCGCCATGGTCAGTTAGCCGGTCCACCTTTCTCAGACAGAGTCCATGCCTGTGGTGCATCCACTTCACTCACTGAGGCATTTGTATTCCAGCAAATGTGCAGAGAGAGAGAGAGAGAGAGAGAGAGAGAGAGAGAGCGAGAGAGAGAGAGCGAGAGAGAGAAGAAGAAGAAGAAAAAAGCCAGCAGCGGCTCTTTCCACAGTTCCTCACTGTCCCAAAGTACTCCACAAGTGTTCCTCTTTATCCTGCGCGGCGTTCCGATGCCGCAACAATCCTCCTCGGATGGAGAGAACGAGTCCTGCAGGTCTGGAAAGTTTCAATTCAACTCCGCTGCAGCAGCAACAACAACAATAAAAAAAAGAGGCAGGAGAACTGCAGCAATCCCTTGGAAGATAAAAAAAAAAAAAAAAAAAAACTTCCTCACTCCTGGAAGATGCGTGGGGAAAAAATATATATAATATTTAAAGAAATACAAAATAAAAATTTAAAAAAGTGTATCCAAAGTTAGCGCGCGGGGTGAGCGGCGGAGAGCGAGCGGGCGGCTGAGCCTTGACGCACCGTCCCGTGGAATAACGGCGCTCCAGTCATATTGCGCTCAGGAGTCGCTGGAAGTTAGGACAAAGCTGGAGTTCCACAAACTCCCTCCCATCGCTGATCCCATTGGATGGCGGTGCTCCTGCGCGCCCTCCCACCGCCTTACCCCCCCGCCCCCCCTCTCCCCTCTCCATTGTGTCCAGTGTCCCCGCTTGTGGCAGAGGGTGTCAATCAAAAGAGACAGGTAGCGATGCCCCGAGCGCTCTTAATTACTCCACTAGCAGATTAATGCGTTAAAACGGTCTCAATAGGCTCTGGATACGGATGTTTCTTTTTTTTTCTTCTTCTTCAGAAAACCTACAGAAACACACATCGTATGACAGAAATCATGCTCACAATAATATATATATATATTTTAAATACTCGGAACAATACTAGAATGTCGACATTAAATGTGTGAAGTTGCTTTGAAATCAAATTTGAGTAGCAAAAAGTAATGTTTGGAATGTAGTAGTACTATAAAGAAACCCTTAAAATGTACTCAATGTGATCTCTTCTCTTATTTTGGAGCCAAATGCTATTAATATATATATATTTCTTAATTTAGGTAGGTGTCTAATAAAGCTCAATGTTTAGTGTAATTTCCAGAATTCATAATACCCATTGAGATATTTGCATATAATGGAAGGTGCAGGACGCTTCATTTATGGGTAAGTAGCTCCATCTAGTGGCCAAACGATGGTACTTCCAAACAAAATAGATTTCATTAAAACTATATGAAGAGCAGGAGGCATACACTTAAACATATGATAACTGTGGTGCTGTGTTCAGCAGTTTTTTGTCACGTTTGAACCATATTAACATGTTCAAAGGATGGAAACACAAATATATTAGAAAAATACTAGCCATGTAAAGATTAAGAGTATGATCTTTCTGGTAGAAGTTTTTGGATGTAAAATTAAACTCGTGCAACACGATTAGTTCCTCCTGCATGTGATGAAAGGTGAGATGAGCCGTAGCACCAATTTATCTGATCATTATTTTACTGAAAACGCATCAACACGTGAATTTCATTGTTTCTGTAGATCCTAAACTACAACTGACACTGGGAAGTAAAACACAGATCATCTCCCTGTAAATTAGAAAACAGTGATGTAACCGGATCTTCCTTCATGTTCTGGGGAGTGTTGCTGTTTTCTCTGCAGGAGCATCATATCCTCAACTTGGTGAACATTCAATCAACATGAGATGACAGCTGTTGAATAAGACATTTATTACATTTACTGATCTAGGAAAACCACTGAATAGATAATATATAAATATATATATAAAAGCTAATTCAATCAACTTTTTTTCACACCATGTTAGTTAAAAATTTAAATACATAATACTGTTATTCGAAGAAAATAGATACAGGGTTAATATGAATAAAATGTGTCTGTAAAAAAAACAAAAAAAACAACAGTATTTGGACAATTCTAAATTCTTGAATTTATTTTTCTGCCGTGTACATTTGCTATTCTAGCTTTACAAAGCTGTCTAAAGTGACAAACACTGTAACTTTCTAAAATGAGTCTTGTGATGGAAAGCTTGAAACTTTCCTCAAATTAAGTTCCATGAATATTTTTCTATTTCTGCTTGATGAGCAGATATTTTTTCACATCTGCATATCATTTGATACAGTTAAAATATTGCCATTTTAGCAATATGGCTTCATATTCACTCTTCGTGGCTTTTCCACTAGTGTTCACGTCACAGTTTTATGGAGTAAAGACAGCTAGTAGAAATATGGCAGATAATACTACTACTACTTGTTGTACTATCGTCAATCACTTTGCCACAAAAGACCAAATACAGAGGTCTGAATGAAGTGCGTGCGTGTGGGCATCAACTACACGACCTCCACTGATTACAATGTGGGTAAAGACGTCATGTGGAATCCAAGGCATTAATAATTTCCAGAACCATATTTCAACAAACAGGCCCAGGTCAGATGAGTTCATAGAAAAGTCTAATTGCAGTGGGAGGAGCCGTCTGAATTTCATACGTAGATGATCTGGGACGTGAACTCCTGCGCCGCACTTCATCCGTCCTGTGAAACAACATTATGGAGGATAATTACAACCTTGGTAGTTTAGAGGGACGTAAATGTTTACTCAAGCTTTGGTATTTGACAATTTGTGGCTTCCGTAATCAGGCCGTCGGCGGCCTGGACGTTAAGTAGGACATGAGTCAACTCGTGTAATTGAATTACAGAGTGGACTGGACGGGTTGGTAGCCTGACACAGATTCAATGTTTTGGTTGCAGACAGAGCATCAAAGTAGATTACTTCCCCCTCAGGAGACGTTTCGCTAACCTGATTACACCGGCTAAGCCAGGAGCTCTCAGGACGCTTTTGATATAAATATCAAGTTGTTGTTATGTTTGAGTTTAATTCCCTTATGCTGACTGATGTTTCCATGCGCCGCCGCTGAGCCGAGCGTTCACTTTGACGGTGGAGATGCTGATCCGATGGGCTGCACCCACATTGAAAACACATGCAAATACAGTAGCGAAATAAAAGTCAAAGTCTGTATACGCGGGGGGTTTTCTTTTTACCCCGCTATAATCTTCTAATATGGAGATGCTGAGATTGTTTGGATTGTCGTTGATTTGGACTGTTTCTTTGCTATGCATCGAATAGCTGTAAGCAGGATCCACGTGAGCCCTTAATTCTCTCACAGGAATCAGTGAGAATCAGTGGGTCAGTCAGTCCATCCAACACTTTGGTCCAGAGCACAACATCTGGACCACTACTCTCCGGGTTGCTATCGAGCCTGGTATCCAGCATGTTCATGGTCGTCAGAGGAAGACTCCTAATCGTTTTGGGTGACACTCATTCAGTTCAAACATTTCTACTTGACACACAGTCAGTACTTTGAAAATACATCATCAGATAACTATTAAATCTGTTCTTCTCAGCTAGAGTGAGCGGGGCAACAGAGGTGGCACCTGAATGCAGATGACAAAAAAAATAAGGTGCAAAGGAGAAAAGTCAGAGGGCATCTGGTGGACAGGAAAATAATAACGCTGAAGGGGAAAGTGGAAATGGATGAAGAGGGGGACGAAGAGGAGGAAGGAATACACACATTCACGCACATGGATATTGTAACAAGCACTTGTGGTGGATATGCATTGTTGTTGTTTTTTTTTTCAAAAGATAGATTCCAAAGTCTTTGGTGGTTCCCTCCGTCATGAGGCATTTTCTCTTGAACACCAAAAATATCAAAATAGAATGGGGGGATTGTAGCATAGAATCCGAGTAGAACGGACATTGTTTTCAATGCCAAAGACAATGGTGATTGTTGTTGGTTGCCGTGGTGACAAAATACGTCAGTGGGTCCGTAAAGTGTCGTCGCAGCGAGACCGTTCGACCCAACGCTACCGCTGGCCACTAGTCCGCTGGTTCGGCTCATTTTCTGTAACCAGTGTAGCATTTAAGTGCGGTGGAGTTAGCAAGCTAGCTAACTATTCAGCTGTCCACTTGCTAGCTAGCCATCTTGATGCTTCCACCACGCTTTAATGCTACACTGGTTACAGAAACGCAGCCGAACCAAGCTGTCAATCATCTGGCGTTAGCGCTGTGCTTTCCCTACGCTGTGACACGAGTGTGTTTATGAAGCATTCATTTGTTAAATTTGACTCCTTTACTCATGCTCTCCAGGCTTATTAACGCTGATGCTCCACTGCTCGTTGCTTCAAAACCTCCGTTTACTGAGGTGAGGTACAAATAAAAATGTCTGCCGCTCTGACCATGGGGCTATGTAGTTTTGATCAATTAAATTTTCGAGGATTTTCCCTTTATGCCAACATCTGGCTGACATGGCAACACAACATGTCCCATCTCCTATCTTCCTAGTTTCACAATAAATGCTGTTTTACATTTCCAATTGATTTCTTCTCATTGAGATACAATCTCACTATCATAAGTGCCTTTAAAACTGCAACATAGACCTAGTCAATCATTATTTTTCTACATGAACACACAAGGAGCAACTTTAGGGTTCAGTGTCTTGCTCAGGAACACTTCAACATGTGTACAAGGACAAGCAGGGATCGAAACTATAAATTATCCAATAAATGGTCCACTTCCTCAACCACCTGAGCTACAGTTGCCCTCTCGTACATCTTGTCATGTCACTCCCAAAACAAATTTAGTACGAGCAACTTCTCCCGCTGCAACCCATCTTGTGAATCCGGCTGATCAAATGGTTGCATTTTTACATAAAAATAGAGTTGCTTTCAGTTTTGAGTCAGTGCTGAATGAAGTACCAGGACCCTGTCCTGTAAATCAATCATGCACCATCCATGAGTGGGTTTTGTTGTGAGTTATTTTTTGTCTGGGAAATTACCTTCCTGAGGCTGTGCAGAGAGCTGCATGCAAAACAAGTTTATGGGGATGTTAAAATGAAAGTGAATTTAAACTATCTTTGGCTCTGTTGATAACCGAATGCGGACCAGGCAGACAGATGTCAGATAGAAATGTGAAATAAGATTAGTTGAGACCATCAAAGGCTGTTTCCTCCACTCAAAGAAAAAAAAGAAGCTCAGCGCTCGATACAGTGCCTACTCTCATAAAATCCATCAACATATTGTAAAGTCAAAGCTCGGCCATAAAGATCAAATGCAGGAGTCAATGAGAAGATGAAGGGCTGCCGTAATCCAAAGCAGCCACTCATGCACCGTGCTCGTCTTCTGTGAAGTGAAAGGAAATGAGATCCGACCTGAATGAAGTGACGCACAGAAGGACAATCAGGTCTGAACTTGAACTTGAGTTAAATTAAGAGCGAGGACAGATAATGAGATGCTAATCATCGTCTTTTCATTCTGAAAACTCTTTCGCGCGGCCTTCAGGGTCAGACCCGTCTCATCCCCCCCAGGAGTCGAGGAGAAACACTGTTAAGGAGGAGGAGGGTAAATTAGTCCTTTTTTTTCTTTTTTTTTTACAAGCAGGTCGTTGGTTTCAGTCTCAGGCAACAGGAGTTTAGCTGAATAGGCTTTTAAAAAGGCGAGCTACAAAAAGGTTATTGTATGCCTCGGGGGAAGTGAGAGCCAGCAGAACAACACTCCTTTCTAATAACGAGTGTGTGAACGGCCAAGCTTTAATGCTGACAGTGGATCTATTGCATGTCTGTATTTGTTTAACATGCTTCTGGGTTTTTAAATTGTCGTCCCGGCTTTCTGCTGCAGTTTTCCCAGCGACCCCTTCGCAGCCGAGTCTAATGTGAGGGCCTGCTGTTTCCGAGCGCGCTCGCCTTCTCCCAGTTTCCATCTCCCTCGTCTGCTCACGCTGAGAAAATCTCAGCGCGGAGGAAATAAATATCAATCAGTAAACTCCACCGTTGGGTACGTTACCCGGGCGTCGCATGAGATATCGCTTGCGCCGGCATTTGCCAAACAAACCAAACAGTCATTCATTCCGGGGGTGGAAGGGCCAAACATCGCAGCCATGGTGAAATGTAGATTTACAGAATGCGAGTCTTTTCGATGATATGCACGGGAGGTATTTGAGTATATTTTTCTCGCTGGAGTGAGTCAGAAGGGAACAGGGTGGGGTGATGACATGAGATGGAATGGTTAACCCATCCCGGCTCTCCAGAGCCACAGCTAACTCACCGATGGAGCTGCCAGTGCTGCATGATCTAACGTCTGGTAACTTTCAGCACTTTGTGACAGTCGAGGCAGATAAATACATTTTACGGCCAAAGGTCTGTGTCTGGTTTCCCCAGTTTGGTGTGGAAAAACTGGAGTCCTGACTTCAACCCCGTCTAACACCTTTGGGATGAAATGTGGGGCCTACCTCACTAAAAACTAGTCTAATAAATAAATAGTTCTAGGAAATATTCCAGGACACATTTCTGTCTTTTTTTTTATCTTACTCTTTTTGAAAAGCCTCACAGTGTTTTGATAAACAACAAGAAATGTCCGACTTTCGTAATACTAGTTGCACCCACCACTGGGGCGCGACGATGGATGGATTACTGAACGGGACTACTGGGGCTCAGGCCTAGGGGCCCATAGTGTCAGGGGCCCCTCTCGCCTTAAAACTACAAAATGTCAGTCGAAGAGACTTACCAACCAGGAAAAGATTAAAAATGACCACAAAGAAACAAAAAATTGACTGCAAAGAAAAACGAAAAAAACTGCAAAGAGAACAAAACAACTACAAAGAGATGAAAAGAGACAGAAAATGAACAAAAACAGACACAAAATTACCACAAAAATACACAAAATGAACAAATATAGACACAAAAAAAGACACAAAAAGACCACAAAGAGACACAAAACGACTATAAAAAGACACAAAGCAACCACAAAGAGACACAAAATCATCACAAAGAGACTAAAACTGATCAAAAAGACACAAAATTACCAAACAAATAGAGGCTAAACAATGACCAAGTCTTTATGTTTTGCTCCTATAGGTAAGGTGGTGGGACTCAGTAAAGCCTGTATAAGGTCATAATGACTCACTTTATATCAGCCACTTTATTCCTTTAATTTACTGGATTCATTGAAAACCCCTGTTTTAATACAGTCTTTAAATAATAACTTGTGTCGAATATTGTTTAGTTCAGAAAAATCTTCATTCACTCCCACTTCCTCCTTAAATACAATTCCAGAATCTATAAAATGTTCTGATATTTTTAATCAAATTAAGATCAACTACTGGACATCTGCTTCCCCGTAACATGCCCATTCTCTTCTTCCAAACTAGCTGGGATGTCACAAAATTCTGCTCGTACTTACACGTCGTGAACTCATATTTACGGGAAACAAGAACTTACCCCCTTCAGTAGAGGGATATGAACTCTACGTGCAGTACTCCAGCTGACCCACAGGTGTCACTGTTGTATCATCAAAACACTCATCTTTGATCAACTCTCTACAGAATGTTTCTTTTTTTTAAATTTATTTTCCCCCCTAAAACTGTTTATTCCTCAGGACACTGGCCTGTTTACAGCAGAACCCATGCTGATAGAAATCTGGGAAAATATTTAAATATTTGTATGCTAGTCCAGAGGGGAATGACCAGCTCTCTGCCTCTTCATCTCACAAAGGCCTCCAAAATAGTGATGCCAAGATGTTACGCCACAGGCACAGAGATATCTGTATCTATTTATTATTCATTTGCAGTGAGTCAACAATGAAATGGCATGTCATGAAAATAATTAGCCTAGTTAATTAGAAAAAATATGCATTTTGTTTATTTTCACAAAATATGTTGATGATAAAGCGGCCACTGCTGTGCCTTTGACTAACTGGGCATAATTGGATAGTTGTATATAGGCAAATATTTAAGCGTAAATGTTGCAAAACAAATACATAATTAAAACTGAAGATGTTGTGAAACCTGAAAAGATGTCGATTTGAAGGTTTACACTGACACATACTGGTGTAAAATAGCATATAAATTAGGTTTTAAATGGGTAATGTCTGCATGATTCAATGAGAAGGGAATCTAAATATCTCTCTGATGCCAGAAAGAAACAGTCGAGTAAGCTGCTCTAATATTCATTTTCACTGCAGGAGAGATTCTCTTCCACAAAATAAAAGTCAGAAGTAACTGAAGTCGTTTCAATAACAATCTGACCTGTGATAGATTCATACGGGGATCATACAGTAGCAAATTGCTTCGCTCGTGCAGTTGATCCTGATTCAAGATAAGAAAATAGAGAAGACTGTGCTCTTTGAGTCCTTTGAAACTAATATGAAACTGTACACCGAGGCTGCAGAGGAGTGAGGAGGACAGTGACAACTTGCAGAGTGGGGAGTGTGGGGCCGTTCATTAGACCCCTTTATCCAATTTCACCCCTCCCACCCCCCTTTTTTTGGGGGGATGCTCTTTCAAAACACAGTCCCGAGGTTTCAGAGTTTGCCTGAGTGTCTTCTAACACCCTGAGCTGCAGAGGACGGATTTAAACTTAAGATAAATGTGAAATCAGCAGCCCCCCTTTTTTTGGGCGGATATTTCCCCATCACACAATATTTGAGAGTCGTCCGTATGCTTCACTTGACTAGAAACATGAATTTAGAGTGAAATCTGAGAATGAGCCGGCGTTTGTGTCTGGAATAGAAAGTCACAGTCGACACTTAAAGGTTTTCATTAAAATATTAAGAGCGCTGCTGTAGCATCAACTGTTATCTATGTATGTTGAAGATACAGTGGCGTGATGTTTACCTGTGTGTGTGTGTGTGTGTGTGTGTGTGTGTGTGTGTGTGTGTGTGTGTGGTCATCCGAGCGTCTCTGGGCTTTGTTGACATAGCCGGGCCGCCCGCGCCCGCCTTTTAGTGCATGTTAGTGCATGTCAGTGCACGTGAGCGTGCCCCACTCTGCACTGCTCCCATATGGCGGCGGTTTGCAGCTGATCCCGAGCTCAGCACACACCCTCCAGGTTAACACTGCTAGCTCTGTCAGCGTGTAGTAGAACTATGGTGGCTGACAAGGAAAACACAAACGAATCTGGCCGAATCTAGAGCCAGTGTTTGGTTTGTCCATTCTGGGCTACTGTAGAAAACATGGCGACCGGCTCTGTGAAGATCGTATGTAGATATATAAACGGCTCATTCTAAGGTATGAAAAACCACAATGATTCTTATTTTCACGTGATTATTGATGCACTTGCGTAAGTGATAATCGGCTGTTCTCATCAGCACGTTGACACACCGGCAGTGTGAGTCTAAATAATCTTGTTGCTGTTTCTTTTTGCCTTCAGTACCTTCATGCTGCTGTTTCATGGACGAATCATCAGCCACCACGACCAGTGTTTGGACCCCACGAGGGGGGGTGGGGGGGTGAGGGGGGATTTATCTTGCTGCTGCAGACTCATCACACATCATCTGTTTAAAATAAACAGTTATCTGTTCTTCATTTGCTTGTCTCTCCTGGTTGAAATGATAATATATTCCATTTCTGCCAATGCATCCTCCTAAATCCTACTCATCGTGCCTTGAAGCCAGACCAGCTAGCTGGGTTCACTTTAAACTGTCACACTGGTATAAAAACAAGTACTTTTTATTTTTTATTTACCAGGAACTCCAACAGTTTCTCAAATTGTCCGTCTCTCTACAATGTTGACTGCCGCTGTTTGTTTGTCCTCCGTCTTGAATCTCTGATTGTCTTTCATGTCTCGCATGAATTTTTTGGTTCAAGTAAAGCCAACTTTCAACTCGCATTTGGGGTTAAAATTGCTTATACTCTTGTCATTTGACTTCATATGCAGTGACATCAGCCCGTGTGCTCAGCACGTAGAACACAGCTTCAAGTCAGTGCACAAGAAATAATTAACCTTAAAAAAAAAAAAAAGTATTCAGAGCATTAGCACTTACTGCTGTTAAGCTAACGCTCACTGGTTCAACTGACTCCAAATAAACTTAAAAGCAGAAATGGCGATTTAAGCATCACCTTTTTTTTCTGTGATAGGCAGCCATAGTATAAAAGTAATGTGCTCTCATTCATTGCTTTTGTATATACCGCAATACCTTTTCATGTCACTTATTCTGAAAGTAGTGAAGTAGGAAATGCAGATATGAATTTATGAACCTAAAACATGACAGTTTCCCCCCCCTCTCGCTGTGAGGTCCTTCTATTACTTTTCTAAGGCGTTAAAGGTGGACCTCATTTCATAAACTAGCTCCCTCGTCACAAATAAAGGTAATGACCTGGCAAAAAAACAAAACTGAAATGAAGGCATTATGTACCATATCAGCAGGGGCACCATTTTCTAAATCCATGAACACATTCCAGCTGCAGGAAAGTGTACTTAGGAGGGTTTATGATGTCGGTTTAATGACACAGGCTAATAGTGGATCTGAACTGCACTCTGGCTTTGTTGTCAGACTGATGGCAACTTGGGTTAAGCACTAGTTGGAATCCTTTCAAAATGCTCAGGTATTTCACTTGAACCGGGCCCGACTGCCCTTTCAGATGAGTTCATATTTTAATTATCCCCAGGACTATTGCACCGCCTCGTGTGGAGCGAAGAATCGATGCACGCTGTCTTCAGAAAATATAGCGTTTCCTCCAGGGCTGCAGCTTCCACACGCAAAATGTGCTTTAATGATGAAATAATCCTCACTAAAAAAGGCACAGAAGCAGTTTCTGCAATTAGATTTTTTACACTAGACTCGACGACTATGGTTTCATTGTCGGGGCTTATGGGAAAGATTATGGTTATAGCTGAGTCACCTCCTCCTACTGTTACATCAACAAACACTGCCTGATTGTTAACACTGCACATGGAGCGGTGAAAAGTAACAAATTACGTTTACTGAGGAACAGTGCTAGTATTCTTAGTTTTCTTCACTATGTCAGAAGGGAATATTTGACTCTCTTTTACTGCACTTCATTGATTGATTGGCAGCTATTATTTTGCAGATGATGTGTTGTTATGCAAACCATTAAACAGACTATCCGATAATTAAAACCTGCTACACCTTGAACACATACAGCATTAAAAGTCTGAGTACACATGAATGGCTCACTAATAACTATCCAGTGGAACATTATGAAACAGACATGAGCCATTATGCCTGCATAGGACCTTCACTATCTTCATACATAATCTTACTCAATGCAGCATTAATAGTTTTATGGTCACTTGGGGCAGCAGAACAAAGCTCATAACATCACACTGGCATACTCTTTAATACATTTTTACAGTTTTTATTTTACTTTAAACAGCTGCCTGATGAGACGACCATAAAATCTAAATTAATGAGCAGAAAGATTCAAAAAAACATAAACATGTGACGTCTTTCACAAAACACTTTAGCGTCTGTTTAAAAAATATTATTGCTTTGTGGAGCTTTTAATATAAAATTGAATGCAAAACTTTTACTTGTAAAGAGCAATTTTACCTTGTGTTAGTTTACTGTATATATATGTATATATATATATACACATACATAAATACATACATACATACATACTATATGTGTATATATATATTTATATATAAAAGAAGTGGACATAGTTTCTGTGAT
The DNA here is from genome assembly GCA_016806645.1 of Ophiodon elongatus. NCBI lineage: Eukaryota > Metazoa > Chordata > Actinopteri > Perciformes > Hexagrammidae > Ophiodon > Ophiodon elongatus. Next base: position 385,696 of record JACSYO010000770.1, on the reverse strand, counting down.
GCTTGTGGACTGATGTTTTGAAGCCTTGCGTTCGGCGTTCTGGCTGTCGCCATCTTGCTTTTCTAGCAACCAGAAGTGACACGAGAGGGTGGTACTAAGTACAACTGAATGCTGAGTGAGACCGTTTTAGGCGACCAAAGTGTTACAATTAACTTTCATGAACTGAAAACACACTGTGAAACTTCCAGACTGGACAACACCGTTGTAGCAACCTGTCAATCACCTTGTAGCCCCGCCCTAAAGCCTGTTTACAGTCTGTTTGACTCTAAATGGGACCATCATTTACTAAATGAACATCATGCTGTATTCAAGAAGACTTGAAACTAGCGACTGAGACCATAAACTCGTGTTTACAATATTTACTGAGGTATACAGCATCTCTACGTCACTCCTCCGCAGTCCAAATATGGTCACTTCCGTCACTGGTTGCAAAAAGCCAAGATGGCGACGGCCATAGTCGCCGAATTCAAGGCTTCAAAACGGCAGTCCACAAACCAACAGGTGACGTGACGATGACTGCTATGATGCTGAAGAGAGCTGCAGAGTTGGGAGATAATTCTCTGTCACCACAAGCGTCCGCTATCACATTACACACAGTTATTTGATTGGTGTAAAAAATATTGATTAGTGACCTCTTCACCACATCATGCTGAAGGTCGTGACGCGAACGCCTCATGCAGCAGAGATTAGCTTATCTTCATTTACTCATACGTGAAAGCATGCAGCGCTGCACAGTGGAGTGTGTTATCCTCTGTGGCCATGTGGGAGCTGCGTATCGTGCACGGATGAAAGCCCGAAGCTGTCTGACGGAGAAGTGTGTAAATCTTTTACTGTACATTGAGCCACCTCTTTGAATGTCTCCCCGCTCTCCTATTATTACCAGGGTATGGATTTCATGTTTGTTAAGGCGGAAAATAATAGCTCTGAAAGTGTAACGTTCATCCATGAAAAAAAGAAAATGTGAGAAAGAAAAGCTCAGTTAAAATGTGCTGACAGTGGGCGAGCGCGTACTGTGCCTCCCTCAAGGGAGAGGGGAGAGGGGATCCCTTGATTTGTGTCCCTCGATTCAGCGATCACATATCATAAATGGTGTTGCGGTGAGGGGGGGGGGGTGTAAGAGTAGAGGTGCAGATGGATCCCTGAGGCACCCCATTAAGCAAAGTTTAACATCGTAAGCATTTCTTGAGTTACACTGGTGTCAAATGCACTGCTGCCTATGAATGGCCTTGGGATACACTTTTTCAAGTTTGAATGAAAAGGTACATTCACACTCCGGCCTTGAGCTATAGCTAGAAAAATAGTTGAATCGGATATAAAAATCTATACATAACATCACATTGACCGTGCTCGGTATGAAGCATAACAAACGTCCGTCTCCTGCACGATAAGCTGGAAACAACCTTCGGACAGAAAGGTCTATTTAGCCACCTCGAAAGGGAAACGAGAGATTCATTAAGCTGCAGGAAGCTGGTCCGGAGAGTTGGCACGCTCCTGCAGAGAGTTCCACTGAGGTTGGGAGATGTTCTGTAATTTCCGACCCCGAGCTAATCTGTACAGCATGCTGTGTGGTGAGAGTGCGATTTCCACTCGGGGCGGGGGGATGACGGATTCGTTGCATTTGAACTCCCTCATGTCTTCCTTGTCATGTCTGTAATTAAATATGTGCTCCCTGGGAGACAGCGGGGTTTCTGGGTAGTAAAAAGCCTGCTTTGTGAGCTTCCCCCCTTTTCTCTGCCGTCGCGCTCTCTTCTGCTGTTTTAGTTTGTGTTTGTCGGCATAGTGACAAACCCCCAGACACGCTTTACATGGAATTTTAATGCTTGCAAAGTTAATATATCTATCTGCCAAGAACTATCTGCTCAAACCAGGCCACAGGAGTTTTTATGCAGCTGAACAATCTTAATCTGAACTCAACAACTCTAACAGACGCCTTCATACCCAGAATGCAGAAGAACAAGTGGAAATATCCGGGGCTGTGGGGGGCATCCTCTGTATGTCTTCATGACATTTTTTTTTTGCCGAAAGTGGTTCAGTTTTGCCAAAAGGCATTTGGTTTCCGAATGACTTCCGTTGAAGTTACTAAAAGGAACTTTTAATTGGTTATGAAACAGTCTCAATTTAATACTGATGCCTCTATATGACCTACACAAGCAAACAATACCATCAGTGAAAATGTTGTTTTTTTCCCAGTTATTTCGAATGCTTGTTTTACATTGAGTCCAATTCTGCGCAAAATCAGACAAAATTATTCGTGGCACGCAGGTTCACCAGAAACTCCTTCTGCTCAACCTCCAGCAGGACCTCGAGCAGCAACCAGCGAGTTGCGGACAGATGGCTTTGCTGCCGTCTTCCATTTGCTCCGGCGGGAGGTGGAGAGCTTGGCCCCCGGCAGCACAGCTCCTCCTCCTTCTCCGGCCTGGAGCAGAGCCTCGTCTCGCCGCTCCGCTGGTCCCTGCTGGTCCCTGCTGGTCCCTGCTGGGAGTCAACACCAAGACCACCCTGCTGGAGACCCAGAGGCCGTATTTCCTGGGGCCCATCTGGAGGGAAAGGAGGCACGGGAGAACCAGAACCAAAACCAGAACTGAGCGGGGAAGACTGTCAGACCCTGCTGCAGTAAAATTAGAGGTTTTCTAAAGGGACTATGGTGCTCGGAAACACTACCGTTGTTGTCCACAGGGACCGCCAAAATCAAGTTCCTTGTTGTAGCCTTATATGTAATTTGTGGCATCACAACTGTTGCATTTTAACAGAGGAATCCATTCCCAAGTCTAGGTTTCATTAACAGCCTCTTGATGATTATAAATAATTTAGTCCACATATCTACCACTGTTGAACAATATGTGAAAGGGTGTGCTTCTGTTACATGTTTTAACAATGAAAGTAAATGAAGTTTCAACAATGTGTGCCTTACAGTGCCCCCCAGCATATACGTACACAACATGGCCATAAATCTACTTTTATCGCTCCTGCATTCCTGGGGATAAACGTCCTTTCTATAAAGAAGTATTAGGTTTCACTGTGCAAACACAAAACCGATGATATCTCCTCCATCACACGCATTGCTCATACAGTATCTTTGTGATCAGGGTTGAGGGGTCGTTTTGGGCTCAGCGCTAATCTCATATTTCATCTCTCTTTTGTGACAACACAAAAAGCAGCAGAGTTGTCCCCATGCTTCTTTTGTCAGCAGTTTCATAAAGCGGTAATAACCATGTTAAGCTGTTCTGTTTCTTGAGCATGAATTCTTGTCTTGAATGTACATTTTCCAATGCCCTCAGAGCGCTTCAACGTATAGAAGTGTATCCTAATTTTCATCAAAGTGGAAAATGGATACTGGTTCTGATATTGTCATTTTGACAACCTATCCATGATCATATTTTATGTCTTACATGCACTTCCCTTCGGCATAAATGACTATGAAGTATGCGCGAGGAAGTTGAACACGTTCCAGGACAAACTGCCCATAAGCTCAAACGGTATCTCAGCTTTCATCAGACTTGATAATGCACTGTGGTTCCACTCTGTTGCTGTTGAGATTGCAGTTTTGACCTCTTCTGAGGGAAATGTAATGTTTATCATATCTGCCCTGATGCCTGCTGTTTACCGATGTGGATGTTTTCTATGTACACAACCTCAGGCCGTTTATCACACTTGTTATGATGGACTTTGGTTTGTGTTGTCAACCCAGCAAATGATCTGTGACTAAGACTGTCTCAGAGCCATGAACATGCACCTTCTGCAATAAAGGTAGGTTTATTACCCCTCTTTTGGTATTTTTCTCTTGAAATAAAGGTTTATATAGACTTTTTTGTATTTGTGTTTTTAGAAATATGCTGCAAAATAGAGAAAAATAACATTATTTTCCCATTTCGAAGAATCATGCCACATATTTCAAAAATATTACTCTGCTACTCCCCATAACGTCTCATAATGGTGTTTATTAAATGAAGAGTAGCTAAACCCCCAAACCACTTGTTTTTCAGCTGAAAACCAATGTCTACGGGTATTATAGTGTTGTCCACAAATTTAAATTTTCGTGCAAAGTTTATGAATTCTACATATTGTGTTATAAATATGCATAGGAACCGCCCTCTACTGGTGGAAAACAGTTCCTTTTGCAATTGAATTTAGCTATTTTCTGAAGCAGGTGATGCATATGGTGCCAGCTTTCTACACCAATGAACCCCTACTCCCTCCTATAAAATCTCTAGACTCATTCACTTAGCATGTGGGCTTAGCGCTAATGCTAATCGCTTGCGAACTCTTACCAATCCATAATCATATCAATAGTCAGAATGGTAGCAATAAGCCCAGCATTTAGCATTAGCTATTAGCCTAAGCTAATTCAAAGGGCTTTCTTTTGCATTATGTTTTGATGCTTTTAATGGTTTTATGTGAAGCACTTTGAATTGCCTTGTTGTTGAAATGTGCTATATAAATAAACTTGCCTTGCCTTGCCTTCATGAATGGTAATGTAAAAAAAGTTAGCTCTGGCTGAATGTGAAAGTAAGTCCAGCAGTTGATGTGGTTCTCAACTGTAGCATGAGGTCATGGTGGAATTAACAAGCTAGCTAGAAAACTAGTCAGCTGCTAAATGAGTCAAATTGAACCTGATGCTTTTTCCACACACTTGTCACAAGTAGGAAAGCACATCGCTATCCGTGGATAATCAGTTATTAACAGATTTTGTAATGTGCTTACGGCCTAATTTCAAGTCCACAGAAAAGAGAGAAAAAGCTGTGCAGTGTTGTGATTGTAATGCTAATACTAAGCAACTGGGCGCATCTTAGCCCCCACCTCCGAGCCACCTCGATATACTTTCTTCACGTTCTAAAAAATATTTTTAAAATTCCCGGGTAGAGGCCCTTCAGCAAAAACTCTGGGGTTTAGTTACTCTTCAAATAACCTAAATTGTTCGTGGTGTTTATTAATAGCAGCTGGATTCCCCAACATCATAACAATTATCCTACTGTGGCAATCCGATCCCATTGATGGATGTGGTGTTGTCAGGTCCCATGACATGCTCATAAATGTGGACGTGTGTTCCCACCTTTGAGAAATGCATAGCAGCCTGTCTGAACCAATCATTTAGGCTACTTGTTGTCGGGGCCTCATTCCGCCGAAGGTCGACATGAGAGGGTGTCGTTTGCTGTACAGATTGTAAATCCCCTTGCACTCTCGTGATATTGATCTATAAATTGACTTATGGTTTTTGTTGCCGTGATAAAGGATTTGAATCAATTGTTTTTAATGTGATGGTTCAAAAACATTTATTTGCAGGCCTGGGTTAATTATATTATGGTTGGTTTACTAGGCAATACGTTAGAAGCTCAGATGGACAGAATCAAAAACTCAGCAATTCCTTCTCCAAGATTTGGTCGCCTTATTTCCAGTCTTATGAATCACCGCCCACATCTCCGAAATATTTCAGTGAGAAAAATCAGTCTGGTGTTGTGTGCAAGGACAGCTGCTGGCCCAGATGGGGAAATCAATCAATCAAAGACCAATAAGAGCTTTGTGAGTTGGATGAATAATGGGGACATCATCGTTCTGTGCCAGAGCCAGAAAAATAAAGCTCCATCCATTACAAATCGTGAAGGAAAATGATGGCCACGAAAACGGCAACATGAAATCCAAGCAGCTGTTCAGTTAAGTCAACTTAAAGAAAAAAACCTGACTCTTAAATCGACAACATGTCTTGTTATTATTATCGAAGAAACTTAACTGCTCAGAGCAACCACTATCTCAGCTTCAGTTTCTGCCCCCAAAAAATGACAATAACAGGGCAAAATTAAAATAAATAATAAACATATATTAACGTGAACAATACATTATGTCAGACTCAGTAATGAAGAGAAACAAAATGGTAATGCCATCTGATTATCTGGCTAAAGATTTAGGGCTTACATTGAAACATTTCTTGTATTGCTGTTGCTTCAAACAACTGTAATCGCGACCATTAGTCGCTCATTACCAGCCTATGCAGTGGCTCATCCTCACCAGACTTCTGGGTAATCTTTAAAAAATATTTTAATGATTAAGACTTTTCTAATCTAATCAAGCTTCACCATTCCCACTTGGACAAGCAATATGAGTTTCATTGATAAAATAAAGTCCTGAGCCGTTGTTTAAATCACCCAAAGGTGTGGTTTTACTTAATGTAACTGAATGCGGATCATTGTTTGAGTCCCACTTATTTCCTAACATCACTGCCAGATTATTCCCCCATGACTAAGGCCAGTTCAGAGCTGTCTTTAATGGACACATTTGGGCCGCATGCCAACAGTAATTTTCGACTCTGCTGCTCTATGAAATGGCACACAATTAGCTCCATTGAGGTAACTGTCAGTGCACTAATCTCTGTCTTTTTTCTTTTTTCTTCATATAATTAAAGGAGAGGCTTTCAGGGTGTTTACACAAAAACATGATCAGATTCTTTGGAACAGTGTCCTCGTTGATGAGCGAGAGCTTTGTGTTTGACCCCTGGGGCTCCACCTCATCCTTCCCCAGGATGATGAGGGCGGTGGACAGATGAGTGTTGACTAAGTGGCGCTGACACACCATTCCTCGCCAAGCTCTGTTTGTGTGTGTGACTCGTTACAAACCTGCATATTTGTGCAGGATTTTAACTTACAATGGAGTATTTTTACATTGAGACGTCGGTACTTTTACTAAAGCAAAAGCTGGAAACGTTTCTTCCGAACACCCCAAAAGACTGTGTGTATATTTTATAATTTGGTACTTGGATGTTCTTTAATGTTTGTATTTGATATTTGATCTCGAGCTACACTTTTGGTGTCGGTTAATGCACTTTAAACATCCAATAGAGAGCAGAACAAACAAAGATGCTCACAACTTCTACACTCTTGATGTGTCAGTTCATTGTGAATGGTGCTTTTTCTAACCTTTGATCCCACAGAATAGTATAGTGAGTGATACAATGCTAATCCCTGGCTTTAGAAATAACTCTGCAGGTTATCGTGCATTAAAACAGATAAACACGCCGTTTATTCCTTCTCTATTCTCTTTTGTGTCTTTTGGTTTGTGAAGGTGATACAGCAGAGACAAAGCTCTTTGAATAATAAACTTCAGCAAGACACGACAGGCCCCGACAGACCTGTCTCGCCTACATACGGCTGTTAATCGGACAATCAGTGTTCGAGGAGAGAACTTTGACCCTGAACATGGAACGTATGACGAATAAATGTCATAAAATTTGTATATTTCTCCCAAGTGAGGACATTTTGCCAGGCAGGAGTCAAATTACGATCTCATTACTGAACATGGCGATGAGATGGAGACAGCGAGTAAATGTGGTCAATGAAAGCAGTCAATGCAGATGTGTGTGTGACATTCCGATAATTTAAACAAAAGCTTGTAGAGGAGAGGAGAGAATAGAGGCGAGAGGACTTACAATAAGAGAGATCGGCTAGGAGAGGAGAGAAGGAGGAAGAGAGGAGAGGAAAGGAGAGGAGAGAGACAATTTAAGAAATGAAGGAAAGTAGAAATGAGGAGGATATGAGGAGAGAGAGGAGAGGAGAGCAAAGGCGGAGACGAGTTCGAGAAAAGAAAGACTATAAGTAGTAGTAGAGAGTAGGAAGGAGAACAAACGGGGAAGGAGAGATGAGGAGAGGCAAGGAGAGGAGAGAAGAGGATAAGAGAGTTATGAAGGTGAGGAGAGTAAAGAGGAGAGGAGGAAGGGATGCAAACAAGGAGAGGTGAAAATGAAGGAGAGGTAAGGAGAGGAGACAATAAAGGATAAGAGAGAAACAAAGGGGAGGAGTGTAAAGAAGTAGAGGAGGAAGGAAAGCAAACGAGGAGAGAAAAAAAATTAAGGACAGGCGAGGAGAGAAGAAAATAAAGGATAAAAGAGTAATGAAGGTGAGGGGAGTAAAGAAGAAGAGAAGTGAAAGCAAAAGAGGTGAAGTAGCTGCAAGGAGAGGAGAGGATAAAGGATAAGAGAGAAACGAAGGGGAGGAGTGTAAACACGGAGAGGAGGAAGGAATGCTAAGGAGGAGAAGAGAGGATGAAGGAGAGGCCAGGAGAGTATAAAGGACACAAGAGTAATGAAGGCCAGGAGAGAAAAGAAGGAGAGGGGGAAGGAAAGCAAAGTAGGAGAGGAGAAGAGGAAGGAGTGTAGGATAAAGCATAAGGGAGCAGCAACGGGGATGAGTAAGTTTCAAGAAGGAGAGGAGGAAGGAGAGCAAAGGAGGAGAAGAGAGGATGAAGGAGAGGAGAGGGGATGGGGGATGGGAGGGAGGCAGGGCCGAATGGCTGCATGGCTAGCTGTCGGATTAGCTTAGCGCTCTCAGAGTCTGTCTTTGTGAGGGCGGCTGGTGGCTTAGTGAGGGGTTTAGGGGGCTGAGACGGGGCCTGTACCTGTGACTCACTGGCCACAGGTGTCAATCACACTCGCCCCGGCTGCCAGAGGAATGCGGCCAACGAGGCTGTGTGGTCCCAGAGACCCGCAGCGAGCCGCGCCGGGCGGCGGCCGGAGCTGCGAGGTGAATCAGACATTCAGCTGCTCGCTGCAGTGCAGGAAACACCTGGAGGTGAGGAGGAGAGAAAACACTCCCCTATCTCTGCCTCGGCTTTGTGCCTTCTCTCTTTTTTTAGGAGCCTGTAATCGTACGCCAGGTCCTCCTGCCCGCAGGCGGTGTGAGCAGAGGTTATTGTTCAGTCAGCTAACAGTGCACCTTTCTTCTTTCTCAGGTTCCACTTGAGCACTTTCATTTGTCGAGTCTGAGGGATTTCTTCTTCAAGCCGCTGTTTTTATACAGCCTGAGACAGTCTGAGACAGACCCGCAACAAATACAATTCTTAGCATTTATTTTTCACCAGCTAGATGGGGTCAGCAAGTCTAATAATGAACTATTTAAACTGGCAGATATGTCTTTTTTTCTAAAATATCATAAAGGAAAAAATAGAATGCTCCGATGAATTCATCCTCCTTCACTTGCCTCCATCTCTACAGCAGCAGCAGGGCTGTGGCTACCTTTGAGGTCATAGCATTTCAGAGAATATTAGGGAAACTTCTACAAATACTCTCATTGCATGTGTTGTTTTAAAGCTGTTTATTGTATTTTTTTTAAGTCCCTAATGTGTTAGGCGGCTAGTCAAAAAATGTCTTAGGCAGGTAGGGTTGCACTGGAGGGATTTGAACCTCCATATTTCTAAAATCGTGGAATTTTATTATTACTATTGGCAATAGTAATAATAAACTATTGGCAGAACAAAAGCCTGGAGTAGAACTGCTAACTTCAGACATAAATGAGTCACATATTTCATGCACATTATGAACTATCGCATTAGAAAGCTGTATGGAAATATTTTTTTAAAATAAAACTTCATGATAGCTACATCAAACATAAACAGCGCAACATAAATACAGAAAAAAAAGTCTCTAACGTAAAAAGAAACAACAACTACACGTTGGCGCGCTGGTCTCCAGGGCAACGTCCAGTGTTTGTTTGACTTGTCCAGCTCCACATCCTTCACAGTCCCTCTCACATCTCACGCTGTGTCACTTGAGAGCGTATCCTACTTATTATTGCACGCGAAAAGACATTCATGCCCCATTTGGTGAGAGCTGGTACTCAGACACAAACACACGAGTACAAACAAATCTCAAAAAAGCCAAACACATCCACGCAGTACATTCTGGGTCTAAACTCCTTTAGTGTCTGCTAGTTTTTGGTGTGTTATGTTTTACTTATTTGTTTGTGTTGTAACGTACACACACACACATATATATATATATATATATATATATATATATATATATATATATATATATATATCGTTGATGTTAGTGGCGTCTTTATCTGCATCATCTCTGTCAAGCCACCGTGTGATTTACTGTTGTTCTCGACTCACTGAGAGAACAAAAGAAAGATCCAGCGCGCTGATTGGTTCTCCTGCCGTCCTGCAGTGAACGAGCGGCTCTGTGCTGCCGCTCGACCTCAGGTGACCTCCGACTGGAGAAGAGCCGCGGATGTGTTTCAATATTTATTTCCTGTGCTTTACCGTCTTCTCTCCCCAGTTTTATTTGTTCTACTAATTCTGTTGGCCTTAATATTCCGTTCGGAGTATTGAAGACAGCGTTTGAGTTTGGAGACCTGGATTTGCAATTAGAGCAGCCCAGATTATCGTGGCATGGATTCAAATGTAGCAGGTTCATCAGCTAAAGATTCCTTCTGTGAACTCTGGTATCACACAAACAAAGGTTTCAAGATTAGTAATGCAGTTCAGGCCAAATCCCCATGTTATTTAACTTAAAAATAACAACATTAGACGATTACTGACTCTTTTTAGGTGGGAGGAGTGAAGATTAGTCATCCGCAATGTGTTGTTTTATGGTTTCAGAACGATGAAGACAGCTGGGGAACAATTAGACACAGAATAGGATGGAGGCTCGACAGGATACATCTTTCTTGGCAACAATGTTTTTCCCCAAATGATTTACTAATTTTCAGGCATTCATTAATCAAATGGCTTGAAAAATAGAGCATATATGGAAATATATAAATCCTCCCTTGGTTTGGTCTGATCTCTGAATGTTTACAACACGTGGCTCCGCCTCTGCTGCTCACATCTTTATCAGAAACAAATGAAGATGCATTTAAATGCAGCGCTACATGACTGACTGCACATCTTCTTGAGTTTCATTTCGATTTTTGACGATTTTGTTGAATGCCAAGTGTTGTTTGCATTCAATCATTTTTGGCTCAGCTCATTTGGTAAAACATAAAGTAAACTAAGAGGATATCTCAACATCTCTTTGCAAGAAGTGTTGTGAAGCAACACTTTTTTTATGAAAATAGAAAATGATAGCATTTGCGGATTCAAGAAAGGGAAGCTGAAATTGATTTTCTTCAAACTTAAAAGGAATTCTGTTGATGCTTTAAGATGAAGCAATTCAGTGTTGTAACTATAACTTGCTTACATACCTTTTCAATTCTACTTTCCATCAGGGAATGCAAAACACATTTGATGAATACAGCCTTTAATAGAGGGCTGCACAGTGGTGTGGCTAGCACCGTCACCTCACAGCAAGAGGGGCACAGGTTTGATCCCCGATCCCGGGCGATCCCACTGTGTGGAGTTTGCACGTTCTCCCCGTGGCAGCTTCCTCCCACAGTCCAGGTTGATTGGAGACTCTGAATTGCCCGTAGGTGTGAATGTGCTTGTGAATGGTTGTATGTCTCTATAGGTGTGCTCTGCAATAAACTGGCGACCTGCGTTCACCCAATGTCGGCTGGGATCGGCTCCAGCGCTGAATAGGATAAGCGGTTCGGATAATGGAATGGAGCCTTTGATAAAGATGATCTCAATTTAGCGCCTTAAAAAAGTGACATTTTCTACTTTGCTGTGTAATATTTCAACCTTTTTTTTTTTCCAGGACGAAAACAATGTTAATGGAAAATCAATTAGGATTTGATGGGATGTGGACGGGTCCAACAGACACAGGACTTTCAACTACGAGACCGGTGTTCAACTACGAGACCGGTGTTCATCACAGCGCTGTGCTTTTGTTGCCTCAACCTAACTTGCGTCTTGTAACATAATGCCGTCCCGAGAAACAAGTCGTTCCAAGCGATTCATGGCATATGATTATAAACAGAATATCTTGGGGTTTTGGACTGGCGGTCGGACAAAACAAGGAATTTGAAGAACTATATGGGAAACTATAATAAAAAATAAATCTATGAATTGACTCAGTAATCAGCAGATTGATCTGTACTGTTTGTTGCAGCCCTGATTTATACATGATGACAACTATTGCATAAAGACAACGTGCCCAAATGGGTAAGAAATATCCTGCAGCCAGTTGCAAATGTAACATTTAAAAGCTTTACATATGAATGACTTCCAGCCTTTTCATGTGAACAGTCGGCCAAGTGTGGCTCTGGTGAGACGGCTGCCAGAGATATCCCTCACTGACCTTAGCATTCCCAAAGAGAAGCGTGTGTTTGTGTGTGTGTGTGTGTGTGTGTGTGTGTGTGTGTGTGTGTGTGTGTGTGTGTGCGCCATTCCTCTGCTCTCCGATTCATGCCTGATAAAAGCGGCTCGTGTGAAACTCAGGTAAAATGTTTTTTTTTACCCCCCATCTGTCATCGGTTTGATTTTCAGAGCATGAAGGATGATTGGCACTTGCGTCCTCCCAACATGCATTGCAGCATTTTGGCGCTGGTGTATAACGACAGCGTGTCTGTGTTTGCTGTTAAACACCTCTGTCTTAATGTCTACATATGAAAAGGTTCAGAGGGGATTTATTCTGTAGTGCTTTGCCTCCCGTCTGAAGCCAGCTTGTATTTCATTCAAGCCGTTTAAATATTTCACTTCTTACAGTATGATGTATGATTATGAATTGTGATTATGAAGGATTTTAAGGCACACTCAATAAGGAGCAGTTTATTTGTCGTTTTGCCATGAGATATATAGTCTTGGCCCCTGATTCTCTCAGTCTGCAATCCGCTTTCTTCCTTTATGTGATTTTTATTTTATTGGTGCTTTGGCACATAGTGGCTTTTTATTTGTTTGCAACCTTTTTATCCCTCAAAGATTCTGCTGTCTCGGCCAAAACTTTTTAAATGGAGTATAAATATCAATGTAGTTAGAAAAAGGAGAAATAATCTTTCTTTCTTGGGACTAGGTTTATAGTTCAGTAAATGTTTATTCACACGTGTTTTGTATGATTTATTAAATTTCAACATGTTTAGCCACGCTAGTTGCACGGCTCTACGAAGGGCAATGTTGGTCCGTCAGTCAATCTACCGCTTTAGTCCAGACTGGAATATTTCACCAACTATTGGATGGATTGGCACGGAAACGTTTGGCTTTTAGTGAAATACTTTATCTGAAAAACTATTGGATGGATTGCCATTTGATTTTGTACAGACAGATAGGGTGCCCAAGAAATGTGTCGTGATGACTTTGGTGATCCTTTGACTTTTCCTCAAGCACCACTAGCATGTTAACGTTTTGCACAGAAATTTGATACAGACATTTATGTCTCTAAGGTTGTATTGTCTCTTAACCTTTAAACAAGTGCCATCATCAGGGGTCCAATACTTTGCTTTATGACCAAATACCTACGAAACTGACATTCACATCAGCTTCAGCTTTACTTTATGTTTTGGCAACACGTTCTTACTCCCAACTGATCAACTAGCACAGCTTAGTCAGCGGCCCTAAGCTTCAATTTATGACACTTAAGGGTACGTTTTGGACTCCGGGACGGTGCTTCAGTTTCCGTTAGTTACATGCATAAAGTGTATTTTACAAAATAACACACAAACAGCAATCTCCTGGACAAAAGAGTCTGAGGTGGTTGGCACCAACCGCCGAACCTCCCGCCCGCCCTGTGTGGACTATCCTTCACACGTCAGTTGCTCTGGGTTTTCCATTGGAGTTAGTTAATGACTGGTGCATCGGTATCAGATGTCGAGGGGCACTGACCAACCTTTGGGAGTGAGACTGGGTTGATCTTTGGGGACACCATTGGGAGTCCTGATTAGCAGATTTATAACCGCTGACATTTAGCACATTTAGAGCATGAATGAAAACAGATCATTCACTGCAATGACCGTGGACTCTTCCTTTGGTGTAGCGTTTGAAAGGCTGTTGTAAAAATTGTCTTGCAAAGTATTCTAAATGTTGGTGCCTTATTTCCAAATGCCCTTTTTAGTACAATATACTCTGGAAACACTGGAAATGATCTAGATATTTTGGTATGATGGCTGGAAGAAAGTTTACAAAGGATAATCCTTTATTATCTTCGTAAGATAATAAAGGATTAACTCACAAAGACAAGTTTTAGATATGAAACCTCCCCCATCGAGTTAGCGTGCTCTCATTACAATGATGAATATGTGATGCAACATTCAAAATAATGAATTAACTTTCTTCTATAGCTGTGTGTTATTCATATTTTCATCTTTTCTGTCTTCTTATTCACTATTTAAATTCAAATTAGCTTTCAACACACAAAACGGAAAACCTGCGTGAATTTCTTTTTCCCCCTGCTTATCTCTGTGGCTCTTTTATTCTCCAAACTTGCACCAACACCGAGAGTTAATCTTCCTGATAAGGCTCCGAGATACATTCATGGTATATGTAACGACAGACCTGAAATCAAGCACAACAAAGCTTTAATTCAGGGCTCAGCGCTATCTAATCTCTGTGAAGCAGTTCAAACAGATCAGCCTGCCAGAGCCGGAGAAACACTCAGCGCCCTCAGTGTTTCCTACAACAGTTAAGAGACGGCACTAAGTGCTCCACACGGAGGGAGGGATCAATACTTAAGTACAGCACAGCAGCTGCCCTGACAGCCTGTCTTCTTCCCCCCGATGTCTAACGCAGCACTGAGGGAAAATCAAAACATCAACCGTATGGAGGTCTGGCACATGTCAACTTGACAACTGGTTCTCTCATTTTGAAAATGTTGACACTTTTTTTTTTTTTCTGCGGTCACATTTCTCTGCAACTTTTCCCACAATGATGTCACAGCTGAGGCTGATGTCTGCGCTGCAGCTGGATCTGAGAAATTCCTCATTCTGAGGAACGGCAGCTTGAAAGCGACTTGTTTTCAACAAAGTGTGTGTGTAGATCCTCAAATATGAAATTTAAAAGAAATGTTGGCTACGTTTCCAAGAGAGATGTGTTTTATGATGGAAGCAAACGATAACAGATTTATTTTTTGACATAAAGATGTTACCCATCCATCTCAGACTGAAAGTACAATGTGCAGTTGATTAGTTTGGTATTGATGATTCTGTGGTCGCTTAGTGCCTTGAACAGATAGAGTGTGTCCTGAATAACTGGGTAATAAAAGTCAAAGTGTTTTATCGCCTTGGAAAACTGAACTTGCTAAATTTGTGTTAATCTGTTATAATGCAAATTTTCCCAATAGATACTGACATTTATTTGTAAGCAATGTTGTTCTGATTGTTAAGGAAAGGTCAGGTGTCACACAAAAAACTTAACAAAACCCTAAGGATTCACCCTCTAAGGACCAGGATGTCTGCAGCGATCTGTTGTTGCAGTGTGGTGTAATATCCTGTGTATGATATGCTATGCATGGCTATGGGGATAACGATGGGATGGTGTCGGTCCATTGACGGTCCATTTACGGTCCATTGATGGTCCATATCTTTGGTCCAGGGTGAAATAAATCAACAACTATTGGATTGGTTGACACTGTCAGATCCCCAGAGGATGAACCCTGGACAATGGATGTCAAAATATTTTATTTTAGACCAATATATTGAGGGGAATGGTGGTCAGTGCAATATGGCTTATTGAATTATTGACCTGTAACTCATTAGACCTCAGTGGAAAGTTGATCTGCTGGAAAAGGGAAGAGAAACCAGAGATGATGACTGAACCTCTTCTCTGTGCTAACTCTATTTTTTCGGGGAATTTCAGTTCCAGTTTTCTTTCACTATTTAGAAACTTATTTGGAATCTGAACGCAGAATGTGGACATACATAGAGAGACAGAGTCAAGTTGAAGTCTAACATTTTGATGACATGGGCAAAAGGAGCGTCCTGTTTTCTACATGATATAAAACGCTGCGTCAACTTTCTGTGTTTGTTAGAAATCAGCAGCATCTTAATGTGAACGCCGTCCTCTCGATACTGACTTCTTGTGACCTTGTCAGATCCAAGGTAAGTGCATACAGCTCTTATTCACTTTATTAAAAGTGCTTGTGCAGATTATTATTACCTCATTGAAATTTAAATATTTGGATTACCTCAAGCAATCTTAATTTTTGTGCACGCTCCAAAGGCGAACCCCAAATGGGGATTATAGATTTTGCCTCGATCCTTGCAAATGATTTAAAGTCTTCCTTATGTCAGCAGCAATGTTTGTACTAATTAAGCAGGATTTCCATGTAATTGTCACATCTGACTAGACTCAACACTTGTGAATATAACACTTAGTCAAGCACAAGTAAGCACACATATTTAATCGGTGCATACTTATGAATACTGATATAAAAAGAGTGTGAAACAACGCTGAGGCTAACTTTTATGATGTCTATATAATAGTATATGTGTGGCTTTACAAAATCTATAAGCATCTCCTCAACAGGGAAACAGACCATTATCAGAACGGATTTAATGGAAATGGATGACGACATATTTATAGATAACAACCTCAAAATGGAAGGCCTCTTCAGCCAAGGTACAGTATCAACCTGAAAACATATGGACAGACAGAATATTAAGAATATTAGGCAAGGCAAGTTTATTTGTATAGCACATTTCAACAACAAGGCAATTCAAAGTGCTTCACATAAAACCATTAAAAGCATCAAAACATAATGCAAAAGAAAAGAAGATTTTAAAACAATTAAGAACATTTATTTAAACATTGAAAACAGTCAGCAAAACATTAAAAAGCTAAAAATAGAATATGAGTGGCAGTGCAGTTTAAGACTTAAAATACAGTAGTGTAATGCAGAAATTGATTAAGATCCTTGAATCTGGTTCAGATTAGGTACAACCAATGAAATATGTCAACAATGTGCTTTTTGAGTGAACTCACCACCACATTTATCTACAGATGGTCGGTGTACAAAATGCAGTGACGGTAGTGTAAAGATCCTGGTTTCGGTTAAATGTTGCCTTCAAATCACTGCAGTTTTCTATAACAAACAAGACTATAATCTTTCCTCAATCCTAAATAAGTTATGTTAGTGTGTTAAACATAAAAAGGTTCATAATGCTGTACGAGCAGATATCTTTTTGCAAGATCGGATATTGCGTCAGAAAGCCAGTTGAATATATGTTGTCAGTTAACACTTTACTGATATGTTCAGTATCAATATCAATGAAATTAAAATGTGTCTTCTGAAGAATATCGGCTGTAAATCAAGTGTTTCTCCTTTTGAGAGTAAATCACAAAGAGCGAAATTTATATTTCAAATGGTTTGGCCTCATGATGGGACCAACTGGTTTCGGAATATCCGTCTCCGTAGACGGGGACCTCATTTCGATAGGGCCAATCAAATCTAGCATAAAGCAGTAATGTCCGCTTTCTATCAGAGCTAATTAGCTGCTGAGCTGCAGCAAGAAGATGTAACTGCTGATGCTGGTGTGGTCTTTATGCTGCGTTCACACCAAAAGAGCTGCGAATTTTTCGCGCGAATAGATTACTTACAAAGTCAATGCACAGACGCGAATGGATGCGAATTTCGCCGGGTGGCGCAAATCACGTGATTCGCGTGAATGACGTGAATCGAATAATTTGCTCAAATTACGCGAATCGAACAATTCGCGTGACGCTGAGTTGCGAAAGCCAATCAGCGTTAAGAAGCTCCGCCCGTCATCACTGACGTCCTGCCGTTGTGGAATCAGAAACTATGGAGGAGAAGTTGATAGATTGGAAGCGGCAGTCCTCCAAACGCAGCTCCTGGAAAAGCTGTGTGCGGCGACGGATGATGTTATGAACCCAGACATGAGGGCGTTTGATGTTCCAACATTTGTGGGACATCCACAACACGTACAAAGCAGAAATAGTGGTTATTTCTTCCACGGTGGATGGCAGAAATGAACTATTTCCACGGAGATAAGCCACGCCCCCTCTCCAGCGGCACGTCTAGCGCGAAAAAGTGAAAAAGCGAATGACGCAAAATAACCACAAATAGATAAATAAATAAACTCACGCGAAAAAGCATTGCGAATATTCACAACGCTTTTGGCGTGAACACAGCATTACTCTTCAATACGACTAACTAACGACACGCTGCCTGTCCATGACGTGTAACTTTGTTTCATTGGTCTCTTGTTCCTAACGGTGCCACAACGCCACTCACAGACACCAACACGTCCTTCCGTGCGGCCGGATGGAAAAAGACGTTGCCTCACGATTTGTTGGATTTCCGGAGATTAAAGCAGCCCTCTAGATGTGTGACGTGTCTTGGATTACTGTGTGCTGTCCTGTTAGCTGCTAACATAGCACAGCTCATCTACCGTAAGTGATTTGTTTGATATAATTTAAAATAGGAATAATGTATTTAGCATCTGACAACTTGGCCTTTAATGTTTGAGAAACCATGGTGATGTTGTAGATGAACATACAACATAAAAAAAAAAAAGGAGACAAAAATGACTCTTTGAAATATCTTTGCATTTCACAGATGCCGGCCACAGTGAAAGGGATCGGCTCGAGCGCAGACTGAGTAACCTGACTCAAGAGAAAGACCTGCTGACGCAGAACTACTTGGGTTTGTCAAAAGATTGCGTTGAGATAGCCAAACAGTTCAAGGACAAGATGCTGAGGACGGCGGTTCGAGTAAGAAGTAAGAAGATGTTTCTCATGAAAGCTGAATTCATTGAGTCTGCAGTTCTGATCCGTGTTTTTTCGTATTTTCCCGTTATTTCATTGTGATATTCGGTCCCTCTCCATGTTTTCAATGGACAGACATGCCCTGTCAGATGGGCTGGAGGAAGTTCGGTAGGAGCTGTTACATCGTTTCAACTGAGAAGAAGAGCTGGATGGCGAGCAGAAACGCCTGCAACGAAGAGGGAGCAGATCTGGTCTTCATCGAAAGCCAGGCTGAGCAGGTTAAGAGGAATAAAGAATGAACTTTGAGAGATAAGAACTGTGAATTATCTGGGAGAATTAATTAAACCCTTTGACAAAAATAATTGAGCATATTTATGTTTTATTCTCTCTGTGCTACACTCCCAGTTCTTTATCAACGGGTTACTGACATCAGGGCTAAACGCCTGGATCGGTCTGACTGACGGTGTCAAAGAGGGGACGTGGACGTGGGCGGACGGGTCTCCACTCAACACAACGTAAGCTTTGATGGCAGAGTTTATGGACTCAAATAGGATTGTGATATTAGACGACACGACAATTGGATGCGTATCTTAATAATTAAACTCTGCAGAGTTTTTTATATTCCGTTTCTTTCACTGTTCATACCCTGTTATTGAAGTCAATAACTTGTAAAACAGCAAATGAAACTGAACCACAATACCTACAGTTATTAACCAATTAATATCAAGGATCAGTGGTGATTTAAACATTTATATTGTGTTGAAGACAGAGGTAACCTGATAACAATCTTATGTACTATAGCATATATCGGACTATATTATATAATTTTTATATTTTTTTTTACGTTTTTTTCTTATTTATTATACCTTTGCAAAGATCCCCGACTAATAAAGGATTATTTTAGCTTATCTTATGTGAACTGAACTCTTATTTCCGTCCTACATGAAACAATGCAGTAGTAGAAAACCCGGAGGAAGGTTTTTAATTCATTTAGATACAAAGTTCCGCTCAAAGATCAATCAGAAGGTGATGAGATATCAAATATTATCATGCGTGAACGTGTTTCAAAACATGCACGGGTGGTGATGGGGTAATTTAAAAAAAACAAATGACCACATGAGGACTCCGATTACTTCTAAGTAATCGGGTAAACTATGAAAGCAATGCATGTCTCATCAGGTTCTGGCGGGTCGGCCAGCCCAACAACTACGGTGGGAACGAGGACTGTGGAGAAACTATACAAATGTCATCGGGAGTGGGAGAGTGGAACGATGACGGCTGTTCTTCTGATCAGATCTTCATCTGCGAGAAATAAGATCACAAGGATTTACATGATGGTGAGCGGCTTTGGATGGTGGTTGTAACATACAAATCTTCAATGTTTATGTCTGGTGATTTATTATGTTATCTTATTCTTAAAATAGCCAATGAAAAGACCAAAAACAACGTTTAATCAATTCTAATATCAATCAATTGTGTATTAATCCGCAGATGAAAATAGTCCCCAACAAATCCACAATTTACTCCAGTATAAGTAACATTTACTTAAAAACGGCAATGCTCTACTGTTTAAGAAAAGAGTCTTTTTTTAATGATTGTATTTCTGTCTTTAAAAAATATATATTTTTAAGATTTTCATCTTCAGTACCTGGAGCTGAGTGCCTCAAAATAAGTCAGAAAATGCTGAGAGACGGATCAACACATTGGTTTTGGTAATAACAAAAATACAGTATGATGGCAGCCTTATTCTTTGATGTTGCTCATGGAATTGCTCTCACCACTTTTTTTTATATTTTGTAATTTGGGTGACTCAACCTTTTCCTGGATATTTCTATCAAAAGCATCACAATTTAGTTGCAGACAACCACATCATACTGTGTTTCTTTCTTTTTTTTTTGCATTAATGATTCTAGACAAGTACACTTTGATGCATAACATTGTTAAGATTTTCATAAATCTACCATTTAGCTGATGATTAGAGTTTGATGTAAAGGAATATAAATGTCTTGGTAGTACAAGAACATATTCGTCAAAATACCCTTCTATGGATTTCTGTTGCCTTTGGCGAAGCTTTTGAAATTATTGCAAATCTGTTTGATTAATTAATCTGTATGAAAATCAACATATAATAGAAAAAAAAATATGTTACAAAGAAAATACATGCACCATTTGAAGATTAATTATGTACCGTACCATTCTGTAATAAATACATGATACTGGTGAAATCCACTGTTTGTGTATGAGGTGTGTTTGCAATTGGCAGAGTTGATACTAATTGAAGGAAGTAATTTTTGCTGTCATGGTACAGGAGCTGAAGATTATTTATAATATTGGAATGAAATCATTATGAATATGTCTTTTTCTGTCAGATAAAACTGAAAATGCACAAATACTCATAAACACGGCATAAGAAACAGGTCGAGGCTGAGGTGGAAATGAATCAAAGTTTTAAGATCTACGTAACGCTGCAGATTGATGACTTTAATAAGTAGATTTGGTGTTTTGCAAGCAGGGTCCAAGTGCGCAGGCTTGATATCAAGCCTGCGCACTTGGACTAATGTATGTTCCATGTTTTTAGTGTATCGCTTTTTTATGATGATTTGAATGTTTGTAAAGTGTCTTTGAGTATTTTTAAAAGCGCTATATAAATAAAATGTAATTATTATTATTATTAAAAGGGCTTGAGCTGAAACCTTTAGTGCTTGTCATTCTTCTGCACTGTAAATTAAATAAAAACATATTTAACAAATGGGATTTCTGAAAGATTTGTTTGATTCTATTTGAATATTTCAACAAAAAAAGTGGAATGATGATGTTGGTGCACATGCAGTGGAGGGTAAAACTACAACACAGAGAGACCACAGCTCCACCAGCTTAGGCTCAATACCCAGGAGCATTTAGGAAAGGTGAGAAGAAACATTGAAAGAGGAAAAAACACATATACGAGGAAACAGTTACGCTTCTCCTGCATACCATGTGTACGATACAATATTTAACAATGTGTGACCTAAAGGTCGAGACTAAACGTTCATACTTCATGCTCACGGTGATAGAATTGATGTTCTATCTCCAAACTTTTGGACAGCTGAGGAAAGGAAACTGTCTTTTGTGAGTGTGTTTTTAACTTTTTCAATTCGGTCCCTTTTTTAAACACCCTTCATTCCCCATATATAATATATTTTTTTAATGGTAAAATATACTCAAATATGCAATATCATGCATACATAATACATCAATGGACATATTAAAAACCTTATATCCTGATAATCCCCCGATTAAAAGTATGGTGATTGGAAATTTCTCAACTGAGTAGAATAAGTTATTAATGTGGCATAATTTATTTGATAATAAAATAATAAAAATGCATAACACATGACTGAGGGTTGAGGTTTGAAAAAATGATTCCAACCACCTCGACTTTAACTCAAGAAGTTAACATCAGTGCCTCTCTGTTGAGGAGCGGCATTAAAGTCGGATGGGTGGAAGTTGTTGCGGAGGTGTTGCCTTGGATTGCATCATATCATACAGGTGTTGCTGCAACCGCGTCCACCTCCACTCGTCACCCTGCTGCAACTGATGACATAGCGGGTGCTGACGACGCTCTCCGCAGCCACAGCAGACTAAATGTTGAGCAACGCGGCGTCAGAAGAAGACGCGGCACGTTTTTAGAATCACTAACATGTGAGCAGTTAACAGGGCAGACGTATTTAGCGGGCAGAGACACCATGCTCTGGCATGCGGCTCCTTTTGGGTGTGGTGGCGGTTGCATTGAGTGCGGCTGCTCTTGATGGGGGCATCTCAACCCTTAATTGGACTTAGCCTTTTCATTCCCCACAGAGATGAGTCCGGTCCAAACCGTCTGTGGTCGGGTGGTGAGATGGGGTTCCCCCCCGGGACTGACTAAAAATAAAAGATCAAGGAGCCTCAACCAGACATGTTGTTCTGGTTAGACTCACGGAGCAGGAAAAAAAGGGTTTTAAGAATAGTTAAAAGGGTGTTGCATGTGACTTAATATATTCAAGTAAATGAGGTTATACTTTACAGCACATATAGCAACACAGTAGCCAACTGAATGGACGCAGCAAACACTTTGAAGTACTTTGTATACAGGACAGCAAAGGGATGGAACAAGAAAGAAGACATCGTTTTAACTGGAGGCTGAAAAGTGTACGTGCACAACCACCCCCTTCTCACTCCTAATGCATCAACTATGTACAGCTGCATGGAGGCTCCCTTCAGCGTGTGTATGCAATGCACTTTTAACTAACTCCAATGTAAAGACGCCCGTGTCCTCGCTACACACTCAGAGCAACTGACGTAGTATAAAGTGTGAAATAGTACCAACGGGTGTGCGTGGCAGTGGAGATGGACGTGTCGAACGAGCGCAGGACTTTCGCCCAGGAGACCGCCGTTAGTCACATGAACCGTTGGTCGTCTCAGTTGTTATTGTCATCAGTCACGTGACTCACGTGAGTTCTCAGTCACATGAGTTAGTCAGTCAAGTTAACGTAAACCAGGTGGCAACCTCCAGTTATGAAGAGTGAAGCCAATGCAGAAGTGTCTTAAACTGGCATTCTCTCTAATGTCCAGCAGGGGGCGACTCCTCTGGTTGTACTTCTCTCTTGATTTATTCCCTCAGTAAACATTGTAAACATGAGTTTATGGTCTCAATCTCTAGTTTCAAGTCTTCTTCAATACAGCATGATGTTCATTTAGTAAATTAGCAGAGCATGCTTTAGGGCGGGGCTTACTGTGATTGACAGGTAGCTGCCCTACCAGAGCCATATATGTCATGACAACGACTACGTCCACTTCTTACGATGTCTTATGACTCTTTTCCTAAACGTAAGTGGTTTTGTTTCCTAAACCTAAACTTCATGTGAAGACAAGTTTATTTTGTAACAATTACATATCGTTTTTCACTCTTTAAGCTAACTTCTACTACCACCCCAGATACAGTTGTGAATGCCGTCATTATCATTGGATTTCAATGAAAGAAAATAAATAAAGACATTTAGAGCATATAAGGTCATAATCTATGAATCTATCTATTCTTTTGATTGAATTTACTGTAAACAAGTACAATGAAAAAAGATTCTTTCAAAAAGTAATTAATTTGAACACCTCAAACACAAACAAAGATGGAATTTTATTTGTGTGTAGTGTTTTGTAATAATTACAAAGTGAAGTAAATCATTAATGACATATGCAAAGGTTCTATGTATATAGTTTGTAACATACATTATTTGTCAGAAACATTCATTTTCATACATTTGAAATAATCAAACTAATGGCAATTGGCAAACATTTCTAAGGCTATGCCAACGGCCAAAGAAAACTATATGAGAGTATTTATACATTGATAGCAAAATATGTTGTTGTATAATCTAGAAATTCATATTCCTAAACATTAAACACTAATCATCAACTAAATAGTACAATCTTAAACATCTTACCAATGTTATACATCAAAGTCTAAAATCATTCAAGCTAAAAAATTAAAAAATATATTAGGATTTGGCTGTCTTGAGGCAGAGAGAGAGAGAGAGAGAGAGAGAGAGAGAGAGAGAGAGAGAGAGAGAGAGATGTCTTGAAACGTTGGCAAATAAAACCAAAACTACCTACATGTCAAGATACCACAAGAGGTGGTGTGAGAAATATGTTTGATTGTAATTTGGGTGAACCGACCCTTTGACAGAATCAAAGAACAAGGCTGGCGTTTTACTACTTTTGTTATTGTCAACAGTATAAATCTCACGAAAACCAAAAATGTGTTAGTCCATCTCTTAGTATTTTCTGACTTATTTTGAGACTCTCAGCTCCAAGTCCATGGTTCCCAATGAAGCTGACAATCTTTAAAAATGGGCCGTAAATGTAATCTATAATTTCCCCCAAAAAGGCTCAGTAACAGCCGGCCAGTGTAGTTTTGGCAAATGTTACTCAAACTGGAGCAAATGGTGTATTTGTTGAGGACTATTTTCACCTGTGGATTAATACACAATAGGTATTCTAGTGAGTATGTAACTCCAAATAAACTCATGATTGTTCATGATTGTGAAGGAATACGATTGATAGTCATTTCATTAAAGATGTGTATGTATATATTACAACCACAGTCCAACGCCACACACCACCATCATCTCTCGCAGACGTAGTTCTGATTAGCGAAGCAGCCGTCATCGTTCCACTCTCCGTCTCCCAATGACCTTTGCAGAGTTTCTCCACAGTCCTGCTCCCCATCGTAGCTGTTGGGCTGTCCGTCCTGCCAGTACCTGATAATGGAGACATGAATGCTTTTTTTTTTTACAGCGCAAAGTTTTTGTTTCTCAACTGCTCTGACCTTTTTGGGGGTTTTGACACAAACTGTGACTTAACTTAAGAGATTTTAACCCAATTTGTCAAAGTCTAATTTGCAAAGAAGTAACATAATGTAAAAAAAACTCTACAAACACATTCACACTTGATAATGTTTAATAGCTCAGTTTTTCAACACATCAACTCTTGATGGATCTTTGAGCTGAATGTGAGGTACGTTTTTGACAAAATGCATTTAAAACCTTCCTCCTGCTTTTTCTACTACTGCATTGTTTCACGAAGGATCGAAACCAAAACGAATTAAATTAAAGTTCAGTTCCCTTAAGATCAGGTTACTTCTGTCTTCAACTTGATACAAGCCTACATTCACCACTGATCCTTGATATGAATGTAGTCGAACAATAAAAGGGTTTAAACAGCGAAATAAATGAAATATAAAAGCAATCCAGAGTTCCTACTATAGTGAAAGGAAAAGATGATTAATTAATTAACATGTCTAATTGTTTGGTCGTCTGATATCACGATCCTATGAGACATTTGAGTCCATAAACTCTGCCATTAAAGCTTACATGGTGTCGACTGGAGACCCGTCCGCCCACGTCCACGTCCCCTCTTTGACACCGTCAGTCAGACCGATCCAGGCGTTTATGTCGTTTGGCAGCAACATGTTGACAAACGCCTGTTAGTGTAGCACAGAGAGAACAGGAAGGATTAAAACAACTAATTATTTCAGTCACTGTTTCACTCTTTTCTACTATTATGAAGCTCATGTGGAAGTTCAGTGAGGAAGACACTCGCTACACTCCTTGTCATAATCTCAGTCTCTATTTCTCCCTGTGATTACTCCATCAGCTGATTGGGGGGCATGCACTTTAAATTGACCAATCAGATTCTGCGCAGTTTCCTTAAACCAATCACATCGTTGTTGTCAAACTTTTAAATAGGTTCTCCTCTCTGCTGCTGTCAGTTGTCATTTCAGTTCAAAACAGATGCAACCCTCCTCCACCCTCCTCCACCCCCAGCTCCTCCAATCAGCATCAGTCAGGCTCCTCATTCATCATCGGGTTACAGCAACTTCCTTCTTCACCACCACCACCACCGTGTCTGGACTCCGGGGGAACTCTGCCTTAGCAGATGTCAGCATCACTACCCCTTGCTTATCCTAATTCAGAATGGAGTCCAATCGCCAAAGACTTTGCACTATTTAAATGTTATGCAATTGTAATCAATTATTATGAAAAAATACACAAACACAAACAGACGTTTCTTCGTCTCTAGTTTCTACTGGATGCAAAACACCACACCAACATGTCAACCCACAAGCTTTCACTTTGTCCTCATGGCTTCTTTTCTATCTAAAGTTATTCCTCATTTTTTTGGTGTTTTCCCACAAAAGGCCAATAACATGTGTGAATTTTAGCTTATTATATGCACGCAGTCTTTTATTTTCTTTGAACTTTTTATTTAATTTTTAAAAATAATTGTAAAATAGAACAGTACCTGACATAAGACCTCAAAAAACAATGCACATGATAAAAATAGCAAAATGTATAGGAATAATAATTAAGTAAGTAGTAAATACATATCTAAATAAATAGATACACCTACACATACATGCATATATACATACATACACACATGTACACACAAAAGAATATTAATAAGACGGAGAAAAAATTATAATGAAAATAATAATAAATAATAAATAATTAGATATATTCTATATATAAAAATGCAATTTAAATAAAGTTAAATATCATGAATAACTAAATGGAAATAAAATAAATAAATAAATACAAATAATTAAAGAAAAAGGGTGGCTTTTGTATAAGAGCAGGATTAGTTAGAGATGAGCACAGCAATGGTAGTCAGACACACAGTCTTTCGAAAATAAACTCCTGTCTTCACAAGAAACAACTTAGTCAGGTTTAACCAACAAAACTTCAAAGTGAGCCACGACATCGCATGTTTATGATCCCTCACACTTTTATTCTTTCTCTCTTTCCGTCTCACCTGTTCTTGCCTACTGTCTATGGAGACCAGATCCGCTCCATGTGCGATGCAGACTTCTCTGCTCGACGTCCAGTTCTTCTTCTCAGTTGAAAGAAAGTAACAGCTCACGTCGAACTTACTCCAGCCTCTCTGACAGGGTTTACCTGCGAGTTGGAAACATGGAGAGGAACAACATATCACAAAAGGGCTAAAAAGAACACAGACTGCTATAACGGAACAATAAATCAATCAAACTTTTCTAATAAACATCTCACCTCTCACTTTCTTGATCTTCTTCTCGAACTCTTCTTTAACTTTGGCCAAACTGCTGTACTTGCTCTGTAACTTCTCCTTGTCCCTCTGCAGAGAATTATAACTGGATTGCAATCGATCTTTGTCTCTCGTCAATGAAGTGTACCTGATCTGAAGGAAATTATTATTTAAAGTCAGTGTTCTGTAGGTCATTTGCAACTGGTCCTTGTTGATCTTCAGGGAAGAGTAATTGCTCTGTAGCTGATCTCTGTTTGCTCTCAGAGTAACAGAGGACGCCTGTAACTCATCTCTTTCTCTTTGCAGGTTTCTGTTATTGGTCTGTAGCTGATCTCTGTTTGCTCTCAGCGTTACAGACGAAGCCTGTAACTCATCTCTTTCTCTTTGCAGGTTTCTGTTATTGGTCTGTAGCTGATCTTTTGCTGATTTCAGATTTTTGTTATCGGCTTGTAGCCCCTCAAGACTTCTGTGCATGTCGTCATAGCTCGTCTGTAACTGATCGCTCTTTAGTTTTAAGGTGTTGTAACTTGCTTGTAACTGGTCCTTGTTGATCTTCAGGGAAGAGTAATCGGTCTGGAGCTGATCTCTGTTTGCTCTCAGAGTAACAGAGGACGCCTGTAACTCATCTTTTTCTCTTTGCAGGTTTCTGTTATTGGTCTGGAGCTGATCTCTGTTTGCTCTCATCGTAACAGACGAAGCCTGTAACTCATCTTTTTCTTTTTGCAGGTTTCTGTTATTGGTCTGGAGCTGATCTCTGTTTGCTCTCATCGTAACAGACGAAGCCTGTAACTCATCTCTTTCTCTTTGCAGGTTTCTGTTATTGGTCTGTAGCTGATCTTTTGCTGATTTCAGATTTTTGTTATCGGCTTGTAGCCCCTCAAGACTTCTGTGCATGTCGTCATAGCTCGTCTGTAACTGATCGCTCTTTAGTTTTAAGGTGTTGTAACTTGCTTGTAACTGGTCCTTGTTGATCTTCAGGGAAGAGTAATTGGTCTGGAGCTGATCTCTGTTTGCTCTCAGAGTAACAGAGGACGCCTGTAACTCATCTCTTTCTCTTTGCAGGTTTCTGTTATTGGTCTGTAGCTGATCTCTGTTTGCTCTCAGCGTTACAGACGAAGCCTGTAACTCATCTCTTTCTCTTTGCAGGTTTCTGTTATTGGTCTGTAGCTGATCTTTTGCTGATTTCAGATTTTTGTTATCGGCTTGTAGCCCCTCAAGACTTCTGTGCATGTCGTCATAGCTCGTCTGTAACTGATCGCTCTTTAGTTTTAAGGTGTTGTAACTTGCTTGTAACTGGTCCTTGTTGATCTTCAGGGAAGAGTAATTGGTCTGGAGCTGATCTCTGTTTGCTCTCAGAGTAACAGAGGACGCCTGTAACTCATCTCTTTCTCTTTGCAGGTTTCTGTTATTGGTCTGTAGCTGATCTTTTGCTGATTTCAGATTTTTGTTATCGGCTTGTAGCCCCTCAAGACTTCTGTGCATGTCGTCATAGCTCGTCTGTAACTGATCGCTCTTTAGTTTTAAGGTGTTGTAACTTGCTTGTAACTGGTCCTTGTTGATCTTCAGGGAAGAGTAATCGGTCTGGAGCTGATCTCTGTTTGCTCTCAGAGTAACAGAGGACGCCTGTAACTCATCTTTTTCTCTTTGCAGGTTTCTGTTATTGGTCTGGAGCTGATCTCTGTTTGCTCTCATCGTAACAGACGAAGCCTGTAACTCATCTTTTTCTTTTTGCAGGTTTCTGTTATTGGTCTGGAGCTGATCTCTGTTTGCTCTCATCGTAACAGACGAAGCCTGTAACTCATCTCTTTCTCTTTGCAGGTTTCTGTTATTGGTCTGTAGCTGATCTTTTGCTGATTTCAGATTTTTGTTATCGGCTTGTAGCCCCTCAAGACTTCTCTGCATGTCATCATAGCTCGTCTGTAACTGATCGCT
Source organism: Ophiodon elongatus (assembly GCA_016806645.1). Taxonomy (NCBI): domain Eukaryota; kingdom Metazoa; phylum Chordata; class Actinopteri; order Perciformes; family Hexagrammidae; genus Ophiodon; species Ophiodon elongatus. The sequence goes on along the minus strand of JACSYO010000770.1, from coordinate 356,890 downwards.
CTTTAGTTTTAAGGTGTTGTAACTTACTTGTAACTGGTCCTTGTCGATCTTCAGGGAAGAGTAATCGGTCTGGAGCTGATCTCTGTTTGCTCTCAGAGTAACAGAGGACGCCTGTAACTCATCTCTTTCTCTTTGCAGGTTTCTGTTATTGGTCTGTAGCTGATCTCTGTTTGCTCTCAGCGTTACAGACGAAGCCTGTAACTCATCTCTTTCTCTTTGCAGGTTTCTGTTATTGGTCTGTAGCTGATCTTTTGCTGATTTCAGATTTTTGTTATCGGCTTGTAGCCCCTCAAGACTTCTCTGCATGTCATCATAGCTCGTCTGTAACTGATCGCTCTTTAGTTTTAAGGTGTTGTAACTTACTTGTAACTGGTCCTTGTCGATCTTCAGGGAAGAGTAATCGGTCTGGAGCTGATCTCTGTTTGCTCTCAGAGTAACAGAGGACGCCTGTAACTCATCTCTTTCTCTTTGCAGGTTTCTGTTATTGGTCTGTAGCTGATCTCTGTTTGCTCTCATCGTAACAGACGAAGCCTGTAACTCATCTCTTTCTCTTTGCAGGTTTCTGTTATTGGTCTGGAGCTGATCTTTGGTTGCTGTCAGACTTTTGTGATTTGCCTGTAGCTCCTCAAGACTCGTCTGCGTATTGTCATAGCTCGTCTGTAACTGATCGCTCTCTTGTTTTAAGGTGTTGTAACTGACTAGCAGCTGGTTCCTCTCATTTCTCAGATTGTTTAAACTGGCATTGAACTCATCTCTTTCAGTAGTCAGAGCTGTGTTACTCTGCTGCAGCTGGCCTTTTCCTTCAGTCAGGTTACCCTGCAGTTGGTCTCCTTGCAACTGGAAGCCGGCCTGCGACGGGTCTGCCAACGCGAGGCGGTTGATTATCTCATCTGTGAAATGCAAAAGAAATTAAAAATAATTGCTTAGGTCCTTGGATTTTAAAAAAGATGATCATGTCTGTCACCTGGTTTCTCAAACATTAAATGTTGGCAGTTGCATAATACATTATTCCTACTTTCAGCGACAAGAAATAGGTCACCTACAGTTGATGAACTGTCCTATGTTACCGGCCAACAGGACAGCACACAGTAATCCAAGACACACGGTCACACATCTAGATGGTGACTTTCTTCTCTGAAAATCCACTAAAACAAAATTACAAAAACAGTTAAATGGAATTTCTCATAGATTCACCGTCATAGATTTTTGGAAACCCCAAATATAAAAGCTTTTATGAACTACTAATACAAAGCAGCACAAATGGCATTCATATGAAAAAGATTATTCGTTACGTATTCAAATTGGTCAACAGTTTAGTAGCACTTTGTTGACGTATTTTACTAGTTGTACCTCGTATTCTTAATATTCTGTCTGTCTGTGTGTTTTCAGGTTGATACTGTACCTTGGGTAACGAGACCGTCCATTGTGAGGTTCCTATTTAAATGAATGGTGTCATCAACTTCCATTGAATCCATTCTGACAATGGTCAGATTGACCTGTTGAGGAGACAGTTATTTTTATTTCATTTTTAAAGCCACAAATACACTATGTAAATCAACAAAGTTAGTTAAAAAACTCTTTAACACTCTAAATCAGTATTCATAAATACGCTCCGATTAATTATTTGTGCTTACTTTTACTTGAATAAATTTACGAGTGTTGAGTCTAGTCAGATGTGACATTTACATGAAAATCCCGCTTAATTAGTACAAACATAGCTGCGAACATAAAGAGGACTTTAAATCATCTGCAAGGATCGAGGCAAAATCTATAATCTCATTTGTGGTTTGCCTTTGGAGCGTGCACAAATATTAAGATTGCTTGAGGTAATCCAAGTATTTAAGTTTTAAAAAGATAATTAAATTTGACAGGAATTTGATGGAATAATAATCTGCACAAGCGCATTAAATAAAACTGGAGTGAAAGTGAATTAGAGGCGTATGCACTCACCTTGTATCGGAGAAGGTCAGATGAAGTCAGTATCAAGACGACTGCATTCACATTATGATGCTGAAGTTGATGCACCGTTATTTATCGGGGAGAAAACAGGATGCTCCTTTTGCCCATGTCATCAAAATGTTGAACTCTGATTGGTCAGAGCAAATCTTGACCTCTATCCACATTCTCAGTTCAGATTACAGGTCAAGTATTCGAAAGAACAAACTGGAAATCACCAGCCAAGTTGAGTTATCGCTTGAGGAATCGTTCTCTCTCAGGGATCCGGACTTTCCTTTTCTCTGGTTTCTCTTCTCTTTTTCCACGGCTTAACTTCCCACTGAGATCAAATGAGTGACACCGTGTCACATGACTGAGATACAAGGTCATATTGACAATTTCAAAAATGCAAACTCAGCTTTGTTGTGCTTGATTTAAGATTAACCCTCGTAAATTGGAAGAATAATAAAGCCACATAGAGTATGTCTACAGAATTACATGCACATGGAAAAATTCCAAAAATCCGTTGTCTCAGCAATGAAATCAAGATGAATTTTTGCTCCGTCTGATTGTGTGAAGATTAATTCACGTCTCTAAACAGGGGCTTTGTTTGTAAGAGCGTTATCTGTTACTGATGCCGTTCACACGCCCTGTTGCTGCTGAATGGCGTGAAATGGATTATCGTTGATCTACCCTCGCAGACAAATGATTTAGGCTGGCAGCGGCACAAGATTTAACACCGCGGTGCCGGATTGGAGGCTTCCCCAGCAGTCTGTTTGAACGGGTCAACTCACATTTATCTGCTGGATTGAAGACACAAGTTTAGGTTGATTGTTCGTGTCCAAGTTCTGATTCAAATATCTAAAATGCAGTTTTGTTGAAAATAAAGATAAAGAATCTCTGACTTGGGAACACTTTATTTTAACCCCTCTGAACCCCGTGGTATAAGCCATTTATCAACTTGTTGATCCCATATGTAGAATTGTTCTGTATTTATAATGAAATAGTTTTTATTGGCAAAAGGTTTTTGCAGACATAATTGATTCTGATTCTACTTTATGTTTTTTTATTCCCGTTGTATTTGACTGTTTTTGTTTAGATGTAAATAGCTGCTGACAACCATAAACTTCCATGTAACATTTAACAAGACTAGGAGTCTACGGCCGAGGCTAAACTTACAGATACAGCAGTGCAGCGAGCAAACTGCTAACATCAGCATGCCAGCTACAATATTTACCTCGTTTAACATCTTAGTTTTGTGTGTTAGCGTGCCAATAATTGCTAATTAGGGCTAAACACAAGCTGAATCTGATGGGAACCATATTTTTGCTCGTATTCAACCCTGGACAAACTAAAATTCTGACCTAATGATGGAGTCAGATGAAAAATTCAGCTGACAGAAAATACAAGTCTATATTTAGTGGCTGGTCTGAATTCATAATTTTAATCACCTCCCGGACTCCCACCTTAATATTGAATAGTAAATTATCAGTAATATAATAGTAGAACGTCCAAAACATGCCGGTGGTGGGAAATAGCTCCAAGTTGTATCATCACTGTTTTTCTTTTTTCATGCAGCCGTTTGCGACCCCAGTGACCATTATCATGCAGCCGTCTCCCATTTAAGCCAAAGGGAGGCTGTGAATGAGGAGGGTGAAGTTGCTGAGTGTCTGATGAAGATAAGGGGAAATGACTATTGCTGAGGGACGCCATCCTTCACACCCTGCACTACCCATATTAATATGGTGCAATTACTCACAAGCTGTTCTGAAACAGCCACTTCCCTCTTCATAGAAGAGGAGATGACTTCTAAACAACTCAGATCTCTGCACAATAACAACAAAGTGGTGGGTGTTACTTCTTTGATATGACACAAGCATGTTGATATGGACAAAACTAAGATCATAATTACTTATTATTACTTTTTATTTGATTCTTAAAGGCTATTTTTACAGTACAGGTTATTTTTAGTAACATTAGTAACATATTTAGCTTAGGAAGGAGTTTTCTTCTGTCTGCCGAGTAATTTACATTCATGTAATGTAATTATTAGCTTGTTAGAAGTCCTGTTAACGCTAGCTACCTAAAATGATGGTTTGTAATATTTGGGACACAGCTACCAAACAGTTATACAGTATATTTTACCAATTATTAGCTTGCTAGCTATACTGCTTACGCTAGCTACCTAAAACATCAGTTAAAGTATGCTTTTGTTAGCTAAATCTGAATGTTTCAATTGACTTGTTGGGACACTGCTAGCAAACAGCTATGACTACAGTATATTTCACTAATTAAATAAAACTAGAACATCAATCATATCTGCTGCAAGTAGCTTAAGTTTCATGGTTTCAATTGAATGTTTGGGCCACAGCTAGCAAACGGCTATGGATATTTAATATAATATATATTAGTTGCTTACTGCTACATTTATGTTTAAAGTCTCATATATAGGACCATTAAGTAAGTTGATCTTCATTGATATAAAGTAATGAAAGTGCACATAAAAAAAAATAATTGTGCTGCAGATTTAATTTTCTAAAAACTCTAATTTGCCTTCACTTTTTAAACATTATTCATTTCATTACTTTCACACAACATGATTATATTTCCAAATAACCATCTAATATTATCATTATGGCATTACTTTCATTCAACTAGGATCTGTAATTCAGTCCAACTTAAGTATAAATAAGTGATTGCCGCGTAAGAAAATAAGGACAGGGAATACAATTAAATAATAGATTAACTGATGCCTCTTTTTTTATCCTGATGTAATGCAAAAGCAACCTTGCTTTATTAGGTTTAGTTAAAAAAATAATGGTTTGGGTTAAATTACGTATGTTTTTTACATTATTTATGTTACAAACGCAAATTAAAATAAGTAAAACTTTTGGTTTCACACAGGACACAAATAGTGGTCTCCTTGGTGAAAGTCCTGTGTTTGTTTGACTCAATGTCATTTTTAGTAGAGCTGGTTGTGTGGAAGCTGATAAGAATCTGTCAGTTCTGACTCAAATTTATTTATTTTACGATAAATCCATGTAAATAGTGATGAGAATATCAAAATGAGATTGGCACCATTAGGAAAACCTCTAAAAAATACTTTTTGGCATGAAAACAAAACTTAAGGCCTTCACACACCGAGACATGACTAATAAACAACATGAGAGATACTTTTAATAGGGCACTTTAAAACAAGTTTACGTGAAGTATGATGAATTAATTAATAATAAAACATTCATTTGTACATTGATTACTCATTAATCATCACACAAGTTTCTAATGTGTGCATTGAAATTGTGTGCAAAAACAAAACACTAATCAATGCAAAAGCTCAGGTACTTTTATCGTCGTGATTACTTTAAACATATTCATGTATTCGATGTAGTGATTGTTGTTTATTTAGGGTTCCATGGAGGAGTTCCTGGTGGTCTGCAGTTCACTGCTCTTCAGAGCTCACATCACATTCCCTTTGATGCGATTTCAAATATTGTCATCATAAAAGGAATATGCATGTTTTAAAAGGAGCTGTATTTAGCATTCAGGACATTAATATAGCAGCATACAACTATTTGCTATTGAAATATCTAGTGGAGTAATGTCTACCTGAGCCGAGAATTAAGTCACATTCCCTCCGTGTGTGTTGTTATCTAAGCTTCTCCTTGCTTTGTTGACATTGCCGTACCGGCCGCACATACTTTTAGTGCATGTGAGCGTGCACCACAGGTTAACGCCGTCCCAACCGACAGCGTCGTCGTGGAAGCGTATAGCGCCCATCGTCCGGTTCCCCCTCAGGTAAACACTGTGAGCTCCGTCAGCACCTCAACCTTAGTCTGCACCGTTAGCCGGCTCTTAGCACCGTTAGCTGTGAGCCGCCGGCTCTCCTCGTCGCCATGTTGAGAGCCATTGAGAGGCAATCGAATCACGGAGGATAGCACGCAGCGGCAATCTGCTTGGATTTAAGGAAAAATGGAATTCAACAATGATTTTTTACCAAAACAGTTTGTTCCTAGCATTGTTAGGAGAGTGTGTAGTGTTGTTTTTAGATGAGAGAGGAGGACTTTCGTGATTCGATCCTGATGCATTTTCACTAACCATATAGGCCCCTGAGGTAGTACTCCAGAGTCTGGTGGTGGAGCCAGCTCTTCCGTAATGCAACCTTTTTCAGACCCACCTTTAATGCCTTCAGGCTGCGAGTGATTGCTATTGACTTTAACGCATTTGAGGTGCTTCAATTAAAAGTGGTAAATTGCTCCATTTTAAGAACGTAGTATATTGTTTTGTTATAGATGGAATGATTGCAAAATTGAGCTTTAGTGGTGTGGCTGCCACTACTTGCCTCCGATAAAGCCTAAATCAAACCTTTGTGTCGCTTGTCCAAATGTACAGGCTCATTGCTGCTCCGTGTGGCAAATGGGGGTAAAACAATCACAAATGTGGCCACGCCTTCTAAAATGTATCAAAAACAATTCAAATTTGAACTCTGCACAATTCTCTATTGCTGCAAAATGTCTGGATCCTTGCATAACTCAGAAAAAAAAAAAAATTTGAATGCAGTTGAATATTGCAAGCATGAATCTTTAATGACTTTGTCTCATTCGCTATTGCATTCAGCCTTTACCATAAAGTCTACTGCATCACACATGGTTTAAGCTTTGACTTGCAGATGTTATGCAGATCACATTTCAGAACATACCCAGGGTGTTTTTTTTTTTTGGTCTATATTACATTAGCTCACGACTTAAGAGGCAGAGAGGCTCTGACGCCGCTCTCCCCCCATAAAGGCACCGCCACTGTTTTAGTTACAACCTTGAGATGAGAGCGTATGGCTCCCCGAGGAGGTACTGGAGGAGGGGTCGTTATCATTTTTGGCAGTCCTCCCATGTAAACCCAAAGGCCCTCCTCCATATTCATCAGGGGTGATTATGTGCTGACCTCCGTCCGCCGTTAATCCTGAGCTGATGTATGCCCACCAGGCGTCATGGAGGAGGGCGAGCAAACCTGACATTGTGGCCAATTAGACGTCTCCGAAGTGAGGGATCGAAAGAGAGAGAGAGCAAGGGTGAGTACTAAAGAGATTGCATTCATAGCCTATTTATGAACTTCTGATTATGATAGTGATGATTGATTTCCATATGTGTCATGGATACAAATATGAGTTTGTCCCCACAAAAAACAGATTCAAAAGGCAACATTTAAAAAAAAACAAAAAAAAACAAAAAAAAAAACAATATTATATATATATATACTGTAAAAAGCAAGAAAGCAAATTGTTTTCTAAAGAGAAAATACTAAATGTTTTACAGGAAAAAGAAAAGGAGATTAAAAAACCACAGAAAAGTATATGTATTTTGTCAAAATGAACAAATAACACAAATAAAGAGGGTTTTGGTAAAAGAAAACAGCATCACATTTATATTCCGTCTTGGCTTTCTGTGCTTATGAGAAGACACGCATCTGATTCCAGAATTTCACAGTGAGAGCGGAAAATTATTTTTAAATGTGAGGAAACATTTTGGGAGAAAACCTTTTATTGTCTTTCTTGCTGGTCAGGCTGAATATCTTTTCTCAGCATAAAGAAGCTCATTAATTCATTCTTTGTATTTGGTATGTTTCTTCTGTGCACAAGCGGAAGTGGTATCAATTTTATCATCCAACTCAGAATGCAAATTTCCCAAAATGTTGAACTATTTATTTAATGAATTGAACAAATTGAATTAATTAGAATTATTTGAATAGTCTTAACAGTCAAACAGAAACCAATCACTATTTCTCTATTTTTTGTCTTCGATGCCAGTCAAGGGATTTTATTCAGGTCACCAAATAAATGTCTTTTATTTAACATTTTCATCTGCTGTTCAACTTTTGAGCCACAAGAGGGAGCCTGGATGTTCACATTGTTCTGATAATTGTAGCCTACTTATAACATTGAATCTAATATGAAAGCTAGCGTACATTGAGGAAATGAAAATAAGCTGGTTAACGCTGCTGGAATGCATTCATTTGATCTTATTTATAAATAATTTAACATGTGTATATGTTTTCAATAACACATGCAGAACATGTATATCTCTTGAAAATGAGTGGTTTATCTTTTCAAAATATAATATGATACGACAATAAAAAGTGTCAGAAACGTCTTCTCACGATTTATAGACGAGGCCTAGTGAAAATTGGGTCGATGGTTTGTCACTTTTAAAAAGCGGGTCCCCAGAAAAAGAAAAGTTTGGGAAACTCTGCTTTATATGCTGATGCTGATTCAGACAAACTGACAACATCTTGGTGTCAAAACAACTGTCTCAGGAATCATCACAACACCGTTCACAGGAGCACAAAAATAAGCCGTGTCTCATCTCAGCGTGTGATTCTGCGGTTTTGTTCGCCACGTTTGCAGCTTTTCACTCTTCACACTTATTAGAGAACATCATGTCTGCGTCACGTGAAGGGAAGAACATCAGGAATGGGACTTTTTTTAGCTGCAGTTTGAATGTAGCTACACAAAGAGACAGATGGAAGACGGTAAGAGGTAAAAGAAGGAGGTGGGGGGGGGGGGTTTAGACAGATGTGTCAGTGGTCGGACACAGCTGGATCGGTTCCCTGCTGTTTGGACTGGCCACATTTATATGAACACCAACACCCTGCGGGCTCCAAACATCCAATTTGGGAGCTGGAGAGCCGAAGGGAATCCATATTGGAGAGTTACACCAGCAGAGAGGGATCACTCTGTATCAAATTAACAGCACCATAATTCATGTGCAACCCTGCTGCATTATTAAAGCCTCAGTGCTGCTTTTTCGTGACAAGATCCATTATGGGTATGTTTTCTTTTCTGAGGTGTAATTAGTGGTGCGAGCGTGGAAAGTACAATTTTAAAGCATTATCTGTACATTGTAAACGGTCATCAGACTGTCACTCAAATTACAAATGCAGGTTGGTTTACCACCAGTGATAGAAAAGAAAAACCCCACCAAAGTGAACTGCTTTCTCAAGCCCCATACTACATTCAAATCAGATGTGAAGCTGCCATGTTTCTGTCATTATACAAAAAAACCAAAAACAAAAGCCAATTTAAAAAAATATTTTTTATAAGCCATCCACAGCGAATCTGTGTGCTTCGTGTTTTACAAGAGTGAATAAAAGGTGATTTCACGGTGGATCAAACTAATGGAATCATACTTTGTCTTTTGCTGGGCATGATGTGAGCTATTGTCTGAATAAATTTCCCCTTGGACACGGTGATTGACGTCGCAGAGTCCTTGAGTGACCAGGAGAGGAAAAAGGAAAGGTGATTGCTGTAGCTTGTTACTTTTTTGGGTTTTAATATTTTAATTTGTGGTTAACCCTGTGATTTTGGTTTAATTTCATGTGTTGCAATATGTACAGCTATGTATAAAAAATATTTGTTTCTTTTTTAAGCTGACATAAAACCTGAGTTGCATTTCATTTGTCTCAGGGCCGTGATTTCTGAACTGAGATTTCCAACATGATTATCTAAAGAGTTTGCTAAAAGGGAGATTTTAGGGTGCAATACAGAAATATGTTGAAATGTCATTCTTGTAGCAAACAACTTTTAGCTCCATCAAAAACAAGAAACCATGTCGACAGTAATGTAGGTATTTATAGCTTCATGACCACAAAATTAAATGCTTTCAACAATTGCAACAGAACTATTTAAAGGGTAAAACAGGATTATGGTAGCTAGCAATAGAAACTGAAGATTGCCCAATATAAATGTACACAACAATTTAACAACATTTTTATCTGATGGCATAATCATGATCCCTGAATGAGCCTTGGAGATGTTGGGGTGCTGATGTGTGGGCACATAGCCAGTTCCTTATGTGGGCCCCACTCCTCTCCTGGATGTCATCAAGTGGAGCAGGGGGACCAGGTTCTTCAGGCTGGAGGTCTGGCTCTTCTGTGATATCCCCATATCGGAGGCACACATTGTGGAGGAACCAGGGCAACTTCCGAACAGAACTTGGGCCTCACCTCCAGTGCTTTGAATAAGGTGGCCCGCCACCGTGCCTTCATGACCCCAAATGTCCTCTCAATTATCGAAATGGGCTCTGGCATGATTTTTATTAAAAAGCATGCCAGGTGCTCCTGCATCCTTCCTTGAAATGGCTGTCTGAAAGGGGCCATGATAGCAATAGGGAGCTGAAGACAAGGGTAGCCTCCATCTCCCAAGAGAAAATAACCAGATGGGGGATACAGTGAATTAAAATAAACGGGGCTGTTTCTCAAAATCCATGTGTTATGTACTGAACCGCCATAGCCAACAAAAATGTCCAGAAATCTCCCAGAGGAGTCACAGATGCCTTGAAGCTGAATGGAGTGAAACTGCTTGTAGTAAAGTAGAAATAATCCAACTGGTTATGTTTGGGTGGTTTAATTGTTATTTGACAGCCATCTAGGGCCCCCACAGCCTTATTGAAGGACTCATGCTGTGCCAGCTGTCCAAATCCTCGGCCAACTTCCTTCAAGGTGTTAGGACTGGGGAAGAAGATGATCTTAGAACTGCAGCGACAAATCTCTTTTGCAATCCAGTGCACAACTCAAAATTTTTGGGATTTTGGCACATAAAAAACCCATGCTGTCACCTGGTAAGACACCCCATGAGCCAGCCAAAAAACACAAAAATAAGGACCTCTAAATGATGTCTCCAGACATGATCCCTCTCCTGGTCAAAATGGTTAGAAGACCATTGAAGGCCTCTCTTGACATCCGGAAGTCCATCTTCATGTCTCGTTCCACATTCATGTAACTCCTGAGGGATGGCACATGTCTGTTCAGCCTGGCATAGTGGCTGCACTGGAATGCCTAAAATTACACAGAAACACTACATTAAGGAGTTAAGATGGTGCATAAAACACATTAAATTAAGCAAGCATATTCCAAATCATGTTTAGTCATCATTGTCTTAAAACCTTTGCTTCATGATGCGGTTTTGACAGAAAAAATTAAATAGATTATTTAAGAATTTACCTCTTGTCCACTCTGTAAGGCAAGAGCCTGCAAGAAATTCAAATCAGGCAGTGGATTCCTCCAAGGCCGCGAAGAACGTAAAAAATGTAAAATAAAAATTCCCAAACTCAGAATTATATGCAACATGTTTTGGGGCTCTGTCAAGGTGACGTCATATGACACAAAGGGCTGTTCCATTCCTATTTATACCCTTGCAGAGTCTCATACTCAGGCATTTAGCAGTTGACGTCAATTAAGTCCCTGAGGGTTCAGGGACTAGGGTGGAGATTTGAGATTGGGCCCTAGAGTTGTGCTATTATGGTATGGATGACCTCAGAGAGACAAGAAACGCCGTTACCGCGGCTTTGCACTTAGCGGAGTGAGCGGAGAAGCATTCAGTTGGTTGCAATCTGCAACTACACCACCAGATGCTGCCAAACGCAACACACTGTACCTTTAAGTTTTCAAGCTTTAAGAGAAAACATTGAGTGAGTTATTTTAGATTTTTCACATACGGTGGCTACTATATTCCCAAAATTCAGCTATCTTGGCTTCTTCAAACCACTCTAACAGGAGATCTTCAGTGACTTCTGTGACATGCTTTTGTTTCCATTTCAAGTGCTTGAACGGAATTATTTTTTCCTCACAGATAACGGATTATTTTTCACTATAGAATCGTGAGTTTCCCCCTTTTCCAAACCTGTGAATTAAAATCAGCCTCACCCCGCCGCCCACCCTTCCAGCCTTTTGACACCGACACCAGGATTAAATTGCCAGTGTGAAGACGCTAAACAACTCAATTAAAACTGCCGGACTCCATCAGCGAACGGAGGGCAGAATTCAATCTGCTGATTTGCAGCAGGCAGATCCTGTCGGGGATAACGCGCTGTGGAAGATGTGTATTCTCCGCTGCGTGTCCGGTGTCTAAGTACCTGTCGAGTTCAATCAGCGAGCGAGGAGTGACTTACAGGAGCCGAGCAGGACTATCCTCTGGAGCACTGAGCTTTTACTTTGCGGAAAGTAATAGCATGTCTGTGAAGAAGGACGTTATCTTTAAATGTCAGACACCTTTGATTATTAATAGACTGGAAATTTCATTAAAAAAAAATAAATACTTACTATCATTAACTGTTTGGCCCTTGAGAGTCTCCCTGTCCCTTTCCCAGAACACGCTGTACACCTTTTTCTGCCTGTGGCTCAGGAAGCACCATCTCTCACCTGCAGCTCGTTAGTGCTCGTTAGTGGCAAGCCCTGCGTATGGAGCTTCATTTTTCAGGTTCCCAGCCTCAGTCATTTTTATTGGTAGGCTTACGTTTGCCACCAAGAGGTATGCTTATAATAGTTTCATTTTTGATTTAGATATCTAAGTCCTGGAAGCAGTCGGCGCTGGCCAAATCCAGGGAAGATAAAAAATAAAAATAAGCAGAAGAAATAGTTTTTCTGCAAACCGAGTCAGACGAGAAGATCTATATCACTTGTTTGTGTGTTAAGTATGGAGCTAGAGCCAGGAGGCAACTAGCTTAGCTTAGCATAGAGACTTTAAGTAGGGGGAAATTGCTAGCTTAAAGTAAAAAAAATAAAGTTTTATATAGCCTGGCCCCTTCACAAACCATATGAAAGGTATTTGACTAGGTGTGTCTTGAAAGATAAAAAAAAAAAAGCCCTTTTTCTTTTACAGCAAACATTTTGACCGGTCATAGCAAGAAATCCACAGGTGTAAATCACAACATTAATAATGGCTACATTCAGTTCACGTGCACCACTTCCGGGGCTGTGTTCGTGCCGGCTTACTGGGACGCTTAAATGAATGCCATTGGTTCCACCTGTGCTTTTCCTGCTACGACAAGTCAGAGTGTCTGCTGTGAAAAATGGCCTCATTGTATTTGGTTTCATGCTTTGTTAAAGGCTCTTCATCTGTTTGTACAGAGGATTTAGAGTCCTGGGGCCCGTCCTGTACGGGATGTGCAAACATTAACCCTTTTAATTCTACGTAGAGGTAAATACTTGTGGGTCTCGTGCTTCATTCCATTTGCTATCTTTTAAATGCATTTTTAGGTTACTTTATTCTGAAACTTCTTACAGGACGTGATGCATGATGGGATATGTCCTGTGTCTTTACTGCATATGTGTCGGCTGTAATTGAGTGACCCCTCATCTTCCTTTGCATGCTTTGTTTTTCGCCGTGTAATAACGCTGTTGGAAGCGATGTGCGGTGGTGAAGGATGCAAGGCTTTCATGGAGTTACCAGTGTATTACATTCACCTGACCAATCCAATGCAAAGAAATACAGTGCCAAATACTTATTTTAAGCCTAACCATGATGTTTTTCTTAAACCTAATTAAGTGGTTTTGTTGCCTGAACATGACAGACGCCGCCACCTTTGCTCGTAACCCTCATGGAGCCGGGGTGGAGGGGCCAACTGTGAATGTTTTGTAAAGGCAATCGACAAATCCTACGTAAGAAAGCAGAAGATCAGATAAACGGGGAGAAGAGGTGACTGTGCTGTTTACCTGACTTATTATTTCTATGAAAGCCTGTAATGTTTCTAAATCACTTTGACATGGTGTCTAATATTGTGTTGTTTTTATAAGCTGAGGCAGACTTTCTGACTTCCCCCCCAATGAACAATGTGCGATCACAAAGAAATATTTTAACAAGAGTAAAGTATTGTTGTTTGCTATAACCTTCATAATGGATTGGTGGGGTCGACCACAAAGCATAATACAAAGAGCATATAACTGACAAAAGTTAGTTCAGGTCAGGTTATGAATGTGCACACGACAGAAATGTTGTAACGTTCCCATCTTCTCGGTCTCCATGAGCTGGTTTCACGTGTTTCACTGTCCATGAGAATAAACATGACAAGATAATCGTGCCGAATGAAAGGTTGAGAATGCTCTTTATTCACTGTAAGGCGTGTACTATATCCTGAATAAACAATACTTATACAACGGTATAACGCGATATGGTCAAAACCTAAACACCAAACAGATAGTGTTTGGGACAATTCTGCACAACCAAAGATTATATTCGGTGATAATACTTTTGAATGTGAAACACCTACATACAGTATGTTAAATTATTCCTACAATATCCCAACGTGGCAGTTTGATTAAAGTTAAGCTAAGGTGAAACAATTAAAACTTCAACAGTAAGATTCAAGATTTTAAAAAGCGTCAACGTCCCCGAGGGGCAAATTGCTTTACAGGCAGTAGTCCAAACAAATACTTATCGTAAAAAGATTCATATTTACTGCACTGTCACCATGGATCATGGAGAAACAAGACGCAGTGACATGACAGCTCAAGATATAGTTTTGTTTAAAATAATAATAGCAGATGGAACAAAGGATAATCTGTATCTATTAACTCTGGGGAGACAAAACCTCCGCCCTGATGAAACTTATCTGGAGCTCAACTTGTAAAAGATGTTGAGGGCACAAAACAATAGTTCCATTTTTTAAGACTTGAGGTGTTTTTCTTTTTGGAGTAATTTGCACGTCAATATATTTTTTTTCGGACAGAATAATTTCACACAGGACGTGAATATTACGTGGCGAAAAAGTGAAAAGCCTCGAGTTCGACAATTTCGCCATCGCCATGTTGTCTTTTTTTGCAACTGATAAACGGGAGTTACCATATTTGGAACGCAGAGGAGTGACGTAGAGCTAGGTGCCGTGTACGGCTCTCACAGTTAGCCCCGCCCTAAAGCATCCCCTGCTTTATGGTCTGTTTGACTCTAAATGGACCATAATTTACTAAATGAACATCATGCTGTATTGAAGAAGACTTGAAACTAGAGATTGAGACATAAACTCATGTTTACAATGTTTACTGAGGGAATAAATCAAGAGAAGTAGAGTCATTTTCTATAGACTTCTATACAACCAGAGGAGTCGCCCCCTGGTGGTCAGGAGAGAGAATGCAGGTTTTAAGACACTTATGCATCGACTTCAGTCAGCAGAACCGGAGGTTGCCTCCTGGGTGTACCCAGCGGATACCCGGGCCGAGACAGTACAGTCCCATTAGCAACTGAGAGGAAACTAGAATGTATCTTGTCCCGTTGCCCACAGATTCTACACGTGAATGAAGCATCTGTTTATGAATATTATGAGGATAATAAAACAACAACTCGGAGTCTCCGTAGTCCGAACCAAGACGGTAAACTTTATTACTCCTCTCAATTTTCACAACCGCAGCACAGACCAGATCCACTTCTTACTTTTTACAATAAAAGCCTGAGACCTATCATATTTGCAGGTGAGTATTTCACATTTTTTCATGGACAGACACAATAAAAGAAGAATAAAACATTTTCATTGGTGTCGTGCCCACAATAAAACTTCACAACTTCCCTTGAGAACTGTAGATTTGCCTTTTAACACACAGCATCTGTCTTTATCAAATTTAAACTCGTGGTCTGGGACGGGGCCCAAATACTTATATTGCTCATCCTTAATCACACTTAAAATCCACCCATTTGTTTTGTTTTTTACCGACATCAGAAAACAAGTTAGTTCATGAGCTCTGACCGTGTTTGACCATGCGATTACATCTTAAGTAAGGTAGACGTGAAGGAGGGAGGAGGAGCAACGATTTTCATTTGGACCATCTGGATGTTGGATTAAACACCTTAGTGTTTCAATTCAGTAAACAGTAAGTGTGTGAGGGGGAAAATCATTATTGATTGGAACAAAAGCCCTGCACAGCATAGCGTGAACAGATGCTCTAGTCAATCACCAAAAAAAAAAAAAAAATGCAATCTCATCGTGTCAGAGGGAAGAGTGATGAAAACATAAACACACAAAAATTACCACGTGAAAGTATTATTTCAGTCAGTTTTGAGTACAGTTTTGGGATGATTGGAGGAATGATTTTAAGGTGGAACTCGTAATTCTTCCCGCTGTAGTGAATAGACACATACATAGACTATGTTATCGCTTTGAGCTTTATCTTTTTTTAGGAAGCAATTCCTGCTGCAAAATAAAATCATCTCTTTTGGTTTTGTGTGGGCGAGAAGCCCATCAAGCGAGCTACTTTTGGTCTGTCTTATTTTATCACTAAGTGTTGACTACGACTGTACACTGTTATTTGAGAAGTGGCCCCACACTTGAACTCTCTCCGAGGTTTTCGTAGATGTGGAAGGAGTTGTGTCTCCTTGCAGAGAGAATCTGATCCGCTGTAGTCAAAACAAATACACAACGAGGACGCGATCCAAGGTTGAAGGAGAAAGGGAGGAGATGTGAATCATCACAACAGACTTCTATTTCAACACGCGTGGAGGACGCACCCGCCCTCGACGTGTCACGTCGTTGCCTTCACTCGGAGCATGAAAAGGTGGCGCTGCACGAGCCGGGCTGCAAGTCGCAGCAGCTCCTGTTATCTGGCGCTTGTGTTTTGGTTTGAAAGGGTAACTAGAGCCTCACACTCGGCTTAAAAACATCCTTGCAGCGTATTAAAAAAAAAAAAAATGGAACAGGGAAGTGAGGGAGCAACGACTGCAGGGGAGACGTGGCCTCGTGTCCACGGAGTGTGCGTGAGGGTTCAAAGCTCTCAAGTTGGTGCAATATTAATAAACTTGGGATGAACAAGCGATGGTGCTCTGTGCAGCAGCCGGGTCGGGGCTTCAGGGCCCTGTAGAGGGCATCGCTCGCGTTGTCTGCAGCGGGCCTTTAGGCTTAGTTTACAGGCTTAGTTTACGGCCGGCGCAGTGAAGCCAGACGATGACGTAGTTAAGACCAAGTGGTCGCTTCGTCATGCACCTCCTGAATCTTTGTATCTTGGAGCGCATTCAGGAAGCACAATCTGACCTTTCCAGACAGTCACAAGTAGTTCACTGATAAAAACGCTTTTTACGTTATTATTTATGTCTGGGGATTATACAAATAAGGCCAATTTGTTTTATAGATGCTTTAGAAACAGGAGGTTCATTTGAGTATGTATTTTGCAGCCAAATCAAACTGTTTACAGGATATTCAACCTTCTTTATAATGCATTTAATACTTGACTTCTTTATTTGCAGGGCTCGCACAAAGGCAACAAAGTAGACCATGAATATGAGATTTGAGTTTACAGTTAATTAAAATCCCTCCTCTGCATTGTGGAGGTTGGTTTATGCCGTGGAGTCTGTTCCACTCGTTGTTTTCTTGCTTCTTCACCGTATATGTTTTTGTACTCTCTCTCTCTCTGGCGTTTTAGAGGAAAATGCAGCGCATTAAGCATAACCGCCTCTGTGCATGCTCCGAGCTCGCACACCATCACGTTTGCTGCTGGATGAATATATTAACATTACAACTGAACTCTTCTTCACTTCAGCCAACGAGTGATGAGCGGTTCTCAACGCTGCGAGCAGAACTTCCGGGGGGCCGAGCAAGCAATCAGCACACTCAGGACCCAAACAGCCAAGGCCCCGACTGGGCTTTGAACTCGTAAATCTCAAATGTACCGGCGGTGCTCGCCAGGGTTGCTAATGCTAACGTTATTAGCAGCTGTGGGCTACGGTTTGTCAGTGTTCTGCTTTTTATATGGTTCAGCAGGTCCACAGTCAGAGGATCAACAGACCTCGTGACGGCTCAACTAAACTATCAAACAGAAAGTTCAGACAAACACAAGCTTATTCTGAGCAGCAGAAAAATAGACACCTCCGAAAAGAATCATAAAATACATTTACCAACTGCTCGTAGGTTAAAGAAACTAAAAGTATATAGCTTTATGGTTTATTTCGATATACATTTCAATAGTATTTGTCGCTGTATTGCTATTTTGTCAGTTTCTGGCTTCTATCAGATGTTTGAGGTGCTGAGGTCTAATTCAGATCATGCAGTAAATTAACGATTTCTCTATGAAAAAAAAAAAAAAAAGAGTTCAGCATTTCATTCCTTCAGTTGAAAAAAAAGTGATGGGAAACAATTACAGATGGATGTCAGAGGTTTGTCTTTAAGAGATATTGCTGAGCTCCACTGTGGATTGTACGGTTTTATTCCGACACAGATTTTCCATCAGAGCTGTATTTAATATAAAATCTAAGCTTTGTTCGCTTCACTTTGTGGGAGTCTTTTCCACCACATGTGCTCATATTTCACTTAAAGCAGCAGAAAATGATCCAGAGCTGGTGAATCTTACTGAAATAACTGGTGTTACTGCATGCTGAGGAATTAAATAGAGAGATCACAAATCAGCTACTCGTTGATCACGTTCATCAATGTAACTTGTGTAATATTTTACAGAAAAACAACATAACTATAAGTTGCATTTTCTGAGTTTTCTTTCAAACGTATACTCCATCCACTCTTGCTTCAGCGGTTCAAACAAGGTTTCACATATTCTCTTTGGGCCTTCACAGTCTGAGGAGGCCTCGAAAATAGAAACAGCATAGTCTGAAATTATTCTATCTAAGGCTCCTGAAATATGGATCACAGAAATGGGTGAGACCGATTGCAATCTGCATGAATACACATGAAAGAGTAATGGTTCTCACACTCTCTCTCTCACACACACACACACACACACACACACACACACACACACACACCCCCCAAGGTTTAGTTTTAATGTTCCTGAATTTCACTTTGTAGCATCCAACCTTGATAATGTGACTGATTTAGCTCGGATGTCAACAGCTCCAGAAGAAGAGAAGAAGCAGTTTGTTATAGAAGAGATTAGAGAACTGGGTGGACAGTGTGCACAAAACTACTTTTGTAAAATATTGTGGTTTGGGTTAGTATAAGTATTTATTATGATGACCCGGGACACAAACACCCGTCTCCTGGGTGAAGGTACCGTGTTTGTTTGATCCTTCCACCCCGCCTTCCATCCTGCCTACGTGGACCTCGTCGCTCTTTTCATCTGACTTCTGGAGGAGTTGCTTTGAGAGTCTAAGATTGCCGCGGATGGGTTTACACTTGAAGGCCTGGTGCGGGTCATACAGTCGCTACAGGGTGCCATATCATTTGAGTGTAGCTTTATCTATGCAGGTAAAGGCAGGGTTGGTAATCTTCTTTAAAAACATTGACATTTTGACATTCTCATTACATCCTGACATCAATCAATGAATCATATGCTCTTGACTGTCGCAGGACTGTGGGAAGTCGGTCCAGGGAGGGAGGCCTGAAAGGACGGGCTTTCAATGTGACCAGCTTGGCAACTTTCTTGCTAGATTAGCGACTTTTGGAGCTAAGGCTGCTAGCTACTTTCATTGGAAAAGAGGCACCAGGCTGGGTCATTCGGTTGGATGATCATTTTTGGTTTTATTCTAGCGTACTCTTGCTAGTTTCTCAAAATTACCAACCCTAGGTTTAAACACATTTTCAATTTGCACATGAAAATAACTGATAAGTGGGAAAAGCTGAAATATCTCACATTGTTTTCACACCTGGCTCAGGTGGATAAGTTGGCCTGACAATTCTGTGAACATATGCTACAGCTTGACATTGTGACACCTTCTGCTTCTTCCACAGAAGACACAGTGTTCATGCTGTTACACCGTTACACGCCCCCACAGCAACATAGAGGAATAAAATGTTGAGGTTGTACATAACGGCAACATCCCAGGTCGCGTTCGAGGGCTTCAATGTCACAGTCTTTAACACACCCACCTGTAATGTATGATGACATATTCCTTTTGATCTCACCCTGTATTCGGCATTAGTTCTCAAATAATTCATTCATTAAAAAAAAAAAAGGTGGGACGGGAAGCAGAAATGAAATGCAATGATATATCAGGGTCACTTCTGCTCGCTTACATAAATGATGTCGCTTACATTGTTTTGCACAAGTTTCAGGTATTTGCTGAAAACTGAAAACACGCGCATTAGAAAGTTCGTTGCTCCTTTGCAAAAAAAAAAAAAGAGCTGCAGAGACGAGCAAAAACTCAACAATTCTTGTTTTCAAGGTGATTATACACTAAATAAAACATATCTTTTTTTAATAAATGAAATCCCGAGCATGAGCACCAAAGATGTTGCTGAGATTTGCTACAGCTTATGATTATACACCGACTGGTAAAAAAGGGTTTCACCGTGGACATGCATATAGCTCATTCTGGTAATAAAGACCCTGGTGGAGCTGCTGCACCGAGCAGACGGTGAATGGGAAAGCAGCAGGTGTGCCTTATCAGCTTGATCGGCACCAGTTAACCCCGGTCTGCAGCCCAGTCTCTTTCTAATGGAGGCTGTCAGCTGGCAGATCTTTTTCTCAGCCCCTCCCCTCGCTTTCCACACATTATTTCTCCACTCTCTCTCTCTGCTGTTTGTGGCTGCTGCTGTCAAAGCCTTATGTCTCTCCACAAAGTGGGGCTTTTTTCTTCGGTATTTATGAAAAACAGACTCATTTTATGATTAAAGAATCTGTAGTTTTGATAATATTTTGATGGTGGTGGTGGTAGAGCGCTGTTTTAACATACTACTGTTAAAATCTCCCAGAGTGTTCACAGGGTTGAGATCAGGTGACTACAATGGTCATAGCATATTAGAATTGTGACCTGAATGCCATCATCTGCATTTATTATGTTTCTCCACTAAATAAATAATCTCATCTGTAGCTAAAGGTTTGTTCAAGCAAAACATAAAACAAGCTTGTTCCTTGCTTTATTCATGCAGATTTAAGCTCTGGGTATTTTTTTTTTGTGTGTGTTTATTTGCACCAAACAGCTAATATAGGCTAACCTGACCAGGTGGCAACTTCGGGTTCAGAAAAGTGAAGCCAATACGTAAGAGCCTTAAACTTGCATTCTCTCTAATGTCCATCAGGGGGCGACTCCTCTGGTTGTATAGAAGTCTATGAGAAAATGACTCTACTTCTTACTTGATTTATTCCCTCAATAAACATTGTAAACATGAGTTTATGGTCTCAATCTCTAGTTTCAAGTCTTCTTCAATACAGCGTGATGTTCATTTAATAAATTATGGTCCATTTAGAGTCAGACAGACCATAAAGCAGGGGATGCAAGGCTACAAGGTGATTGACAGGTTGCTACCAGAGCTGTGTACGTCGTCTCTACTTAGCTCCTCCGAAGTCCAAATATAGTCACTTTCGTTCACTTGTATCAAAAAAAAAAACAGAAAGCTCCAGCGAAAAAATCCAGGATGGCGACGGGCAAAATGACGAAGTGGAGGCTTCAGAACGTCAGTCGACAAACCAATGGCTGACGTCACGACGACTACGTCCACTTCTCGTATTCAGTCTATGAACTTTACGCACCAGATGTTTCGTTACACAGAACCATCTGAGAAGCCGTCATTGGAAACTGTTTGGAAAAGGGCACTTTCAAAAACTACATGTGATTGGCTGGACTGATCTGTCAGACTCACGCGAACCATCTCTTCCATCGAGAAAAGCCTCCAGTGCCATTCTTTGCTCTTCCTTCCAGCTGTAGGAGTGTGTGTGTACATATTCAGTATTTTATTGGGCACGAACTAATCCAGTCTAATACAACAGTCCTGCCCTCCACACGCTGCTGAGGCTCCTGACTGTTTGTTAAATGAATAAATTGTAAAATTGCCAATATGTCTTGTTTCTTCCTCGTTACTGACAGACTTCAATCATCCAATCCACCAAACAAGACTCAACAGCAACAGCAGAATACGCTGTTTGGCATTGGCAGAGAAGATTTGGTAAGTTTTTCATGGGCGCAACCCACATACCCAGCTGTGCTGCTCATCCCACAAATTCATGTTCCTTCCTGCAAATGGGGCAACATTTAAAAGGGAAATAAACAGGCTTTCCAACGGTATACAATTCATTGCCAAGAAGCATTGTTACAACAGAGACATAGTCTACCAAACACAAATTTCCAAACTTTTTCTTCGATGTTTAATTCAACAGCGCAAACAATAGCCTTCAATGATCCGATCGTTGAATTTATTTGCGTGAATGGAAACTTTTTTTTAGGCCTTTTTTTTTTTTTTTTTTTTTTGGCAAAAAAAAAAGTTTGTTCACAAGTTTGTAAGAACACGCACCTCAACCAACTGACAGTTTTCTGTTTTCTTCACTTCTTTCAAATATTTACACACACACACACACACACAGACACACAGACACACACAAAACAGACTGTGTAACTCCATGCTCGATAAAATCTAGCTGTTTTTGTCATCTTGCAGAAACTAGTCGACAGCTAGAGGATGCAGTGTGGCCCGCAAGTAAGTGCCAAGATAAATTTGTTCCCACTTCGTATCGGAACTCGCTGTGAATCTGGCGTACAGTCCTGGCCTAGAAAATACGCGCGGCGAGATGCAACATTTCACATTTTTTCAGCGAACGAACCGAAAACATCACGTCTGGCCAGAAAGTGTGTGTGTGTGTGTGTGTGTTTGTGTGTGCGCCGTGCATCCTCCTGTTGCCCTACTTATGACGAACGGCCCGAAAAGAGGAAGGGGCAGAACTCGCATATTGTTTGTTTTCTCTATCCAAGTATGTCAGAATACAAACATCTCTCCAGGATCCTTATTGTCCAACTCGGTACGCTTTTCCTCTGGAGCTTCATCTAAGAGAGCTGCTTGAACTAGTCTTGTATTCTGTATGTAGGCCAAGTAACAAAATGATATCTGTACATATAACACCTGGACCTGCTGTGACTGGTCAGTTTCTTTTGGTCCGTCCCCTTTATGGTTCAAATTGAAGGTTTCATTTATTGTCATTGTACAACACAGGGTTGCGAATCGAAATGCTGTTTGTAGTCAGAGTATGCTACATAAGGAAAACTATATTATGTGTGGAGGGTGGAGGATGAATTTAGGAGTCTCACAAACTGAGGAAAGAAGCTGGTCTGAAGTCTGGGGCTGATACTGATATGTGGCTTTGGGGGAGGAGGAGTGGGGGGGGGGGCACCTCTTGTCACCAATATCACTGACTCTCCGTAGATGGGCACCTATGATTTTCTGGGCGATTCCGATCCCCCGCTGTAGAGCGCTCCTGTCCTGGGCCCGTGCACATCCCATGCCTTTTTGTAATGTCTCCACTCAGGATGCTGACAAAAAGTTGACAAAAGCCTGGCGCAGGAATTTTGCCCTCTTCAGTTTCCTTTAGAAATACAGCCGTTTATGAGTTATTCTTCACTAGGATGAAGATATGTGATGACAACATTAGGTTGTTTGGGATTCTAATTCCCAGGAACTGTTTGTGTTTTTTGTGTTTGTAATCCGGCAGATGACGGTAGTGTCATCTGAAAACCTCCCAACAGATTACTTTACCTATGAAGAAGGCATGACCCCCATTATTAACGATGATTGAAATGCCTTTGTTGTGGCATTAATTAACATATTGCTCTCGCATTAAGTCCTGACGGTTCATTCAGTAAGGCATGCATGAAGTCGCAATAATTCTCGCACCCTGACCATGAAGTGTCACCAAATGACTCGGTTGCTGATCACGGCTGGTTCACGGAAGGTGAAGCGTCCCTCAGATTTGAAAATATACAAACTCAGGCGACACAAAACAAACTTCTCTTCTGATCTCAATCACTGGAATTATTTGAAACACCAGACTGATTGTTGTGAGTGCTCAGCTCTCAGCAGCCTGATTAGCTCCGGCCTTGTAGTGCTGCATTTCATTCATTATATAACCGTATTAAGGGCTCCACTCCCACACTCTTTGCTTTTGCTCGATGGGATGTTTTGGCAGTTACTGTAACGAATCATTATCAGCTGTGGGAGTTTTCGTGCAGTCGTCGTCATTCGTTCTCTCCGGCTTTCTGTTTCCTCTTCACCCTTGTTGTTTCCCTTGCGTCTCCCAAACAGACACACGCGAGCCTCATCGCTGTGAGAGCCGGGGTTAGTTTGATTGGAGGCGAAAGACAGGACGACTGCGAGCTGGGAGAGTATTCTCCCTCAGTCTGCTGTGTGAGGCCCGGGTGAAAACCTAATTACTTGTGTCTGTGGGAGACGGACATGTTTGGCTCGTCAGCAGAGAGCAGCCGGAGATTTAGGGGCTTCGACGGCGCTCTGTGGCGCGGCTGCAAGGCATTCTGGGAAAGCTGCACCTGTCAGAGGACCGCTGACAGCTTGTCCTGCTCTTGTTATACAGCCATGCGTGATCCCTCCCATTAGCAGGCCAATGACACAGTTGACTTGCTGTCTACAGGAGACGGGCTCAGGGGCCGAGGGTGGAGGGGGTGGGGTGGGGTGTGTGTGTGTGTGTGTGGGGGGGGGGGTGCCGGGGCGGGGGTCTCTTGTTTGGTGCATTAAAACTGCAACCTGGTTCACACTGCCAGCTCGAAACTACCGCTCTGTTTAATCTTTCTGTCTGTATTCTTCTGTCTGGAGCTGGAGGGATTTAAAGTGATTGAATGGAAGTTATTTTCCTTGTGCTAATCTAGACAATCAGCCTAGCATCCTTAGGAATATTGCTTTTATTAGATGAATCATAAACTTGCGATTTACGTTAGAAATATGCCAAAGTTTGTTCCCAATTGCAGGAAGTAGTGTGTACTTTATGTATATGTAGACAAAAAGGAAAGGTTGTGAAGGTCGAGGTGGTGGATGGCTGTGTAACACATCCAACTTTATATACAGAGACCGTTTGCAACCAGACTTTTTACCACAATCTTTCCCCATCGCTTACCATAACATAATAGCCACGCATAGATATTGTAGAATTTTCCCACCATATTTTAATACAGTATATCAATATCAGAAAAAGTATTAAAGGTAACTGAAATAACTTTTAACTGGTTGTGAAACTGTCTCAATGTAATACTGGTGACTCAATATGACTTATATAAGCGAACAAGACTCATTTCTATATTAGGTTTATCGCTAATACCTGTCAGCGGGTCTGGTTTCGAAATCAGTAGGCTCCCCAGAAACTCCTTCAGCCTTCAGCTCAGACTCCAGTGGGGCCTCCAGAGGCCACCGGCCCATCCAGGACAGATCAGGGTGGGCTGGCGCTGATCCGCTCTGGCACTGACACCAAGCTGCTGGAGGGAAGGGAGGCGCTGGAGAACCAGATCTAGAACTGAACAGGGCAGACTGTCAGACCCTGCTGCCGTAAAAAAAAATAAGAGATTTTCGAAAAGGAATAATTATAATAATTTGGTAAAAAGGAAAAAGGTCACAGTAGCACACTTGTGAACCATCAAAAGAAGTTCTGAAGTCTCCGGTTTGAATTCCCACAAGAAAGAGTAACATTTCCCTGCCCAGTTGCCCTTGAGCAAACCATTAGGCTCTAACTGCTCCGCTGGAGCAGCTCAGTATCCGGCAGCAGAAGGCTGCGCTTCCGCCCGCTGTGTTTTGGATGAGCTCTCTGTCTCCCTGCAGCTACGTTGACAGGCCGTTTCTGAGAACGGCAATTTTGTTCTTCGTTAAATGTGCGATTTTCAGGCCCAGCGCCGGCCTTCTGCATCGTGTGGAGGGAAGAAAAGAAAAGGTGCCCACGTATCACGACTGTGTGAGTGCAGCGCGTTAGTTTTTTTCCCGGACAGATTGTCCCGTTAGTTGTCAGGACTTAAAAAAAGACTCCACAGAGGATGGAGATGTTATCTGGAAGTTCACGGCTCTGTTTCCTCCCAGGCTGCCGGGTTTGGAAGTGACCCGATTGTACAAACAGCAGGAGACTGTTTTTACACAAAGACAGCTGGAATACAGAGACGCCTCCCGACTCTCTGTTTGTTGTGACAGCAGAGACCTCTGCGGGCCTGTGTGTGTGTGTTTAGATGTGTATACGTGTGTGTGTGTGTGTGCTCACAGTTTTTAATGTATTATTTTCCCCCTTTCATAGAAAAGGCCTCTGACTCATCGGTACGACGTTTCTCAGTATTTCTTATCTGTCAATCAAACCCTGTTCTCCCACCAACATGCTTCACATTCTCAGACAGACCTCCCTCCTCCAAATGGTGGAGGACAGACTGATTAATGGCAACCCGGAGCAAAGAGAGCAACACACACACACTGTCGTGTGAAATATGACGGTCTTGGGAACGGGTGACAGTTTTTGGTTATTTCGTCGCCTTGAGAATAACTTATAAAACTTTTCTGTGACATTTTCAGTGTTTTTTTTTGCTGGATCCATCCAAAATGGCATGGAACGTCGTTAGCGCATGCGTTTTCATTAACACATGGAATATAGCTCTTAATCCCATAGTCATATCCCACCCGGCGCTGTGCATATCTAAAGGCTGCAGTTCATCCTAACAAAACAACAATTAATTTAATTTCAACACCGTCTACCTCGGTAATGAATCTTAATGTTAGCTGGGATTTATAAATAGATATTTTAATCCATGTCCCTTATTAACAAACGTGCCGAACAATCTCTTTAGTCAAACAACGCCAACATTTGAGTAAAGCTCAAATCATGCATTTACCTCATGTCTGCAGAGGACTGCAAAGACATTAATGCGCAGCCCAAAATGTATGACTGCACTTTGTGAACACGCAGAGGCAGCTGCAGACCCCTAGTGGTAGTTTGTAGAGCATTTAGTACATCGGGGCCTTTAGACCAGCGGTCCTCAACCGTTTCTGTGCCACGGACCGGTTTCGTGTAAGACAATATTTTCACGGATCGGCCTTCAAGGTGTGGGCGATAAATATGACGTAATAAATATGACGTAATAAATATGACGTAATAAATATGACGTAATAAATATGACGTAATAAAATGATACGACCGGCATGAAAAAATATATAAAGTACATAAAAAATACAACTCACCATTAAACCGAATTATCTCCACATATTCTGCAGAGCGTGAGAATCTCCTGTAGGATGAACCGTATTTACTCATGATGTTGTCTTTTAAATGCAGTTTTCTTCTTCTTGGAAATCGTAGGCGCTTCTTCTTCTTCTTCTGTCTCCTCATTGGTTATTTTCCTCTTCTTCTTCTTCTTCTTCTGTCTCCTCATTGGTTATTTTCCCCTTCTTCTTCTTCTTCTTCTTCTTCTTCTTCTTCTTCTTCTTCTTCTTCTTCTTCTTCTTCTTCTTCTTCTGTCTCCTCATTGGTTATTTTCCCCTTCTTCTTCTTCATCTTCTTCTTCTTCTTCTTCTTCTTCTTCTTCTTCTGTCTCCTCATTGGTTCTTTTCCCTTCTTCTTCTGTCTCCTCATTGGTTCTTTTCCCCTTCACAAAGAAGCTCTCCAAAGACCTTTTGTTTTTACTCATTTTTACTCGCTTGTTGGCTTCATTTTTGGGGTAACGTGACCGAGACGAGCCGGATTTATCCGGTCATTTTTCAAAAGAAATTTCTTTTTCAGACCATGATAATAAATCAAATATTTTTTTCATTCATTCTTTCTGTGCGGCC
Source organism: Ophiodon elongatus (assembly GCA_016806645.1). NCBI lineage: Eukaryota > Metazoa > Chordata > Actinopteri > Perciformes > Hexagrammidae > Ophiodon > Ophiodon elongatus. The sequence goes on along the minus strand of JACSYO010000770.1, from coordinate 329,756 downwards.
AAGAGACCCACGGACCGGTACCACGGCCCGGTGGTTGGGGGCCACTGCTTTAGAGGGCTGGAAGACGCATGCAGGAGAAAAACCACAGCGTTGGTCATAAACACACAAATAGGTTTTAGTAGAAGACATGCAATTACATTTTTTCACACGCACCTCAACCAACTGACAGTTTTCTGTTTTCTTCACTTCTTTCACATATTTACACACACACACACACACACACACACACACACACACACACACACACACACACACACACACACACACACAGGCCTGAAATACACACCTATACCCATACATTGGTTCGGCAGAAATGGTCAGTTCAAAATTCAAAACAAAAGAGAGAAGCAGAAAATTCTCACATTTCAGATTTAACAACCTGCAAATGATAATTGACTTGAATGCTTAGTGATGATGATTCTTGTTTGTTTGTTTCCCTTTTACATTTCATTATTTGTCTTTCCTTTTCCTATCATTTTATTTACTCTCATTTTATGACAGTAAACTATTCAACCATTGTAAGAATGTTAGAAATACATGTCACCATATGTTCATCATAAGTGCAAATGTATGTAATGTAATGTAGTCTTGCAATAAAGTACAAATGAACCCTGATCTACTGCAGAGAGACCTTTTGCGGTTGTGCGAATAATTACGTTACATTTATGAATCCCATTTATTTAGCTGAGACTTTTATTCAAAGCAACTTACAATGACTGCATTCAAACATGTGGATACGAACCTAAAATATTACCAGACTCATGCAAGCACATCAAATGTGTTGAACTTCTTCAAGAGCTACATTTCAGATGACAGAAGTAGGCTGACTTTGTCTCAACGCTGCAGTTCCCTTCGGGCAGGAGGTTGCAGTCATTGATTGGTGGTCGTGATCAAACACTCCAGACCACAGTTTGCATCCCGGTCTCTTCCAGAAGTCAACCGTGACTGGTTTCTTTTAACCCTGACCACAATCGCCGTAAAGGCGCCCTTCAGAGTTTTCTTGTAAACAAACAAAAAGTTATGTTTACATCCAGTGTTCCACCCACTAAAACCCGACTGTGTGTCCTCGCGGTCTCATGAGCGAGCGGCCTTGCTGCATGCACGGTGTAGGTTAAGCCCACAGCGTCCACTACAGTGATGCAGAGCAACGCTAACTCCCGTTACGTTAAACAAAGTACCGGCCTAAATGTAACCACCGAGGTGCCAGATCCAGAAAAGAGTCTCACGCTGGAAAGGTTATTTTCCCCTGTGTTCCGCTCAGATCATGTAATGCAATCCCCCGTATCGGTGGCTGGATTGCATTTGCGAAGTCAACGAGAGGTCGTGTCATAATGCAGCTCGGACGGCATTCTCCTTGCTTTTTCTTTCTCAACGAGCTTGATCACTCGCACTGTAACGCTGACGTCTTTTGCCTTCTCGAGCTGCAGTCGCACAATAGGCGCCTTATGAACCGTCACGCATATCTCGCATGCCACCGAGACGTGGTGGAGCGCTGGCAAAAAAAAACTCATTTGTTTGGTATCACTATTCAGGACTTGTGATGGAGGACTCCTACGGTCGGATGACCTCTCACTTGTTCTCGTGTGACAAAGTGATGCTGGAAAGAGGGAAAAAAGGTCTGATCAGACCTCCTCAGAACTGAAGTTTAACATGTTCTTTCTCCATTTTTATAAAGATTTACATGCTGTCTGATCTAATCTCATTGTGGCATTTTTGTGTTTTCCTTTGGTCCTTTTCCACTTTAATGGAAATACATGAATGCAAAATACTGTATACACACAAAGGGAGACATAATATTTAGGAAAATCCATCATATTTTGGAAAATCCATCATATTTAAAAGGTTAGTGTCAGCTTTTGATCTTATGTCTCCGAGTTTGTTTCTGCCAAAACAGTTCTGGGGTCAGATTTCTCATCTGGTTTGTTCATCATGTAACTATTTATGTTGGATCTCCGTGTGTATGGCAGGAATGTCTGTGGAGCTGCTTTCACATATTTATCACCTGAACAGTGAATTCAATAAAACTCAATTCTAAGAAAGGGTCATTCCAAAACTATTACAGTATTTAGATTTTAATTTAATCCGTTTTTTTTTTTGCATTGATTTATTCATTATTATTTAAATAATTATAAAAAATGATTGCGCATCATTTATATTTTTTATTTTATCACAGTAAAATATCCAATCATGTAAGAATTATGCAAATTAAAGTAATGCTTTAAAAAAAAAAAACTGTCCAGAAAAAAACTCTGTTTTTGAAAACTCCCTGTTTTGATAAATTTTCTGTTGTTTGATCGGTTGACAACGCTTTCTGGCACAATGCTTTACCTCTTTGAAACATCAACAGTTTGAGAAAAACAAATCTTTACAGCCTTTCCTTTTGAGTTATGGTGGCCTCTAAGTGACACCAACAATAAAAGCATGTGTCCACAAAGGAGACGAGTAATCTGACTGATTAGAACAGAGGTCCAACTGACTAGCTCAGTGAAAGGTGATAAAAAAAGCTCTGCAAACAATAGAACAATAAAATGTGTTTGTTGTTGCCTTTTCAGGTTTTAGATTGAGGTTTTTCTCCCTTGCCTACTCACACATGCTGCGTTATGGAGGCGTTGATTTAATTGTGTGGGAGGAATTGGGAATTGAGTGCAACTCTGTCACTGCATCATTCATTCCCAAATGCAGATGATCCCTTCTTCATTAAAAAAAAGTGACAACCAAGAGCTTAAATCACATTTTGCAGCAGTTTAATGTAAACTATGCTGTCAATCATTTCATGTGTGAAACTGTGTGTCAGCTGTCTACACGCGCACAAAAAATCTTTTGCTATGAAAGTGATGGGTTTTCCCCTCGTTTCACAGTAAAATTATAAATTTGCTCGATAAATCTAACAACCTTCTTTCCATTCTGGCTGCAGTCAACTTAAAAAAATATATAATTTCAATTTATAAAAGCCCAAACGTTTGGTATTAATGTCTCAATTATCTGAACTAAAGAATAAAATGGGGGGGGGGGGGGCGAGAAGATGTGAGAAAGATGTGAAACCTCTCGTCAAGCAGCTCAACAGCTTCACTGCCACCACTCCCAGCCTCTCCCTCCTCCGGCTGCGTCTACTCTGATATAAGGCTCACAGGCCATATGCCCCGCTTTTTGCTTCCTGCACAAACACACACACTCACACTTGACATACCCAACACACACAGAATTCACATTCACGCTGACACATACACACACACACACATCTCATACATATCACCCACAGGTCTCTGGAATACATCACCAGATGGTGTGATGGAGGAACATGGCGGATTTGGACTCAAGAGCCAGATTGCTTACTCTGAATTCAGTTCAGTTTCCAGCAGATCTAAATGAGTTCAGGGTCTGTGGAGTCTTGAAACTTAGTTCCACTTTATTTACAACACTGTCTTTTGGAATTATTCTCAGACAAAGAAAGAAAACGAGGGAAAGGGCATCTTGGGTTTAAAGACACTTGAGGGCAAATGTATCCGGAATATTGTTAAAATATTGAGAGGAGCGCACATGACCTAACGAGTTTACCTTTTTCTTTTTTTCAGTGAGAACCAGCCGTGTATGGAAACAGGAAGTAGTGAGCATGGCAAGTTATTTTGTGTGAATGATCTATTAAGTGTGCTCTCAAGTTACAAGCAGGGAAGGACCATAACAGACTCCTTCAAAGGGCTTGTTGCAACCACGACAACACGATTATGTGTCTTTATTTTTGTTGTAGAGCTCATTGGCTGGTACAACATCTCTGCGGTCAGGATGTTGGCAAAGGCAATTAGCTCTCAATCTCCTTGTCATAATGATGCTTTGCATCGCAGTGCTGTCAGTCGTTAATGACATGACGCCTTATCCCCTGAGGTTTTTGCCTTAAGTGGAATTTAATCAACTAATTTTCCCATCATACTGTATCAGAACCTCATCCAGCTTAATGTGTCTCCGCTGAACAAAATATTAAGCTAATTAAATTAAATAAATGGATGAAACTAATTATGGTGGAGGAATTAAATTAGTTTGCAAGTTGAAGGAGAAAAAAGAAGGTTTTTGAAACTTATTTTGATGCTTAATTATAAGCGTATCTGCTTATTTTGTTAATTTGTTTAAATACTTTGGATTAAAGGTACACTTTGGGGTTAGCCATTAAACAAACTTTGTTACCAAAACATATACTGTATATCCATAAAGAGTGACATAATACCAGGCGGAGAAGCAGAGTTTCACTACCCTTTCTGTTTGTGTGTTTCACCTTCAGAAGTGTGCTCCATTGCACCTTTAACACCTAAATGTGATGTACACTTCTACATCACTGCAGAAAAGTGAGAATTAAAACCACTCGAGGTCAGTAAAAACTAAATATGTTCCATAAATATGTTTCATATCAGCCTTGTATCACCCTTGCAGAAACAGGAAATGACAAATGGTAAACGTTGTGAAATGATTGGTTAGGTTTAGGCCACCGAATGGCTTGGTTAAGGTTAGATAAAAGGCCATGCTTAAAATAATAAAGTAACAACATAGCGCGACACCGTACCCAGGCAACGTAGCGCGTGACAACGTTAAAAATAATGAAAATAAAGGCATATATCCAAAATAGGTGAATAACTTGGAATCGTGTGGCCTTCAGTTAATTTAATGCAGGTGAGAGTTTTTATGTGCAAATGAAACCTTATTATGTGCTGCTCTAAATACTGCATTTATCTACAGAGCTCTGAAACAGTCGGATATCAAATGAACCAAAGGAATTTACACTAACCTTTCCCTACTACTTTGAAGATATTTAGTCATTACTCTGGCTGAACTCATAATGAAAAACATCCATCACTCAAATTCATAGCTCAGTTGGCATTTCTTCAGAATATCCACCGCTCGGCGTTCGAACACACTCGGCCATCTGCACTCGTCGAGGGGGGGAAAGCTTTTCTATCCTCTAACAAGAAGCCGCTTTTCTTAATGTAACGAGATGCAATCTTTATATGAGAAGAGCCTCAATGCTACTGTGTATCCGCCGTCCGGCACGCCAGTGTTGGTGGCTGGAGCCACTGTCCAAGAGAAAATAAACAAGCCATAGAACGACTGCAGACTCTCTGTATCGCTGAATGCAGCGTTGTTGTTTCAGTCTGTATACAAAGGAAAGTCATTGTCCCAGAACCAGACGGGGAAAATGTAAATGACAGTAGTATGTTGGACCACAATGGTGCCCCACATTCAACATGATTCTAAGTAATACATTTCAGACAATACTGAATGGCCTACACTTAGAGGCAGTGCCAATACTTTGCTTGACTGAGGCATCCTTTATGGATATTTAAAAAGAAATGGAAAGTGAATGAAAACAAAGAATTGTATTAAGGGTTCATCTACAAATAAATCATCTACCAATATTTATAGGTCAGTTATAAGACAGTAATCAGAACAAGTTCTGGGTTGCCAGGTTGGGAAAAATCCCTTTGGGTGGTGTTTGTTATGAATGCTGGTGCCTCATTAATAGAAGCTTATAGCTGATCTATAAAGCATACGTGTATGATTGATCAACCATTAACAAAATTACAATTTATAAACCCTGTATGAATGTTTCTTAAAATCATGCTCCACAATCTGAGCGAGTGTGTATTTGGTTCAAATTCCTTCGGTCCTTTGAAAATAATAAAAAAACAAACCCACTTTGGAGACAAACTGCTGATGGACAGACTCACACAAAGTAAAAGCCAATAGTTTTTGCCTCTTTGTAGCAGTAAACACACCCACGCTCTTCTCTTTTCTCAACTGGAACTAAACCGGCAACATTTACAGAAACTTTGGGGTTGTGTTTGGGTAAAAAAAGATAAACAAGTACCTCTTTGAATAAAATACTTTAAAAGCCTTGGAGTAGGCGGCCGTGGGCCAGTATTGTACCAAAACAGTGTCTTTTGTGTTTTTTTTGCATCTTCCCCATTTGCTATTTCTCCCGTCCCAGCACAGAAACAACAATAGAGGATGACAGGCTACGTTCTTATTTTTTTTTTTTTAAAAGAGCATCAACAAAAATCATACTTTTTAAACTGTGGCTTTTTTCTTTAAAAGACCTGCTTAGGAATAACGGTGCATTACCCTAAAAGGCCCATAATGTCAGTATACTCTGGGTGGATAGCATTCCTACAAAACACTCAATTTTCCAGCACCTGGGACGGTGCAGAGCCCACTTTAGGCAATAATTGCATATTGGTTGTGGAGGGGAAGGAAGTGGCACGCTGTGAATCGCCACCTTTAAAGAGGTTGACAGAGCAATCTTCTCTGAAATGCATCGGAGGTGCGCCGAAGCACGATCCAGAGGGAGGCAGGGGAGGAGTATCGGAGAGATGGAAGGGAGAGATGAGAACAGCTTGCAAATGTTGCAGATCAGTTGTATATTTCTCAAGGCGTTGGGTCCCCGTCGTCTTGCTATTGTGCTTCCAGGTTACATTTTGTGAAGCAGTTCCTCATGCTTTCTTATTAGTAAGAAACCACGCCGCACGCTGGGTTTAAGGGAATTAAATCAATTCAGCGGATGAATCTTGGGACTTAAAGCTACACTGAGCAAGATTTCTAAGAAAAGAAAACACACCAATTTAACTGACAGCATGGGGCTGTGGCAGAAAAGCTTCCCACTCCCTGAAAACTGAAGAGTTTCCAAAAAATAAGTTCTGGTCTAAAGTACATTCAGGTACATGGTCACAGAAAGTGACTAAACTAAAGAAAAGCCCCTTTCGGACAGGACTAACATTACAGGAGGAGGTGATGAATGAGCATTCAGCGCGCTCCTCTGTAATTTAACAAATCGTTAAATTACGGCATTTTAAATCACAGGATGTGGTCGGTAATGGACATGGACATTCAGCGGGACAAAGCCAAAAAGCCTGCCCAAGGGTGGTTATGTTTAGTCAACACAACTTTGGTTAAAGTGAGGTAAAGACTGTTTTTGGTTAAATGTTATAGCAAACACGTGAAGTCACCGTTTCATTTTTTTATATTTAACCAAGACCACAATCTTTCAGGAACCTTAACCAGGAGATGTGAGTGCGTTAACAAAAACATAACAACGTTGTATCCCGCTTTAGATGCCACACACAGATATGGTAGGAAAGCAAATTAAATATATTGAAAGTTTTTCAGATCATTATCAACATTTTGCGACTTTTTACTGCTAATTAACAACATTTCTTCATTATCTAGAAAAAGTCACATAGGTGGCATTGCATTTCTAACAAAACATATTCGGAAATCATGAAGGTAGAGTAAAATGTAAGAAGAAGTATATGAGGCAAGTGAAGAGGAAATTGGTACAAGCAAAGCTGAGTGTAATTGCACTGCACACATTGAACATGAAATGCTATCATATTTCTGGCAGTGTGCATGAGAGACGGCAGTTTCTCTAAAGAAGTGTTTCGTGATATTGATTTTTATTATGTCCACCCGGTGGGTATATTTATTATATATATATATATATATAAAAAAGGAAAAAAAACAAATATGTTTTTCACAAATGCAATTTTACTGACCAAACACATATTAATTAATGTTGTGAATTCAGTCAAAAACATTTGCTTAAGTTTAGTCAACAAAACAGCTTTAAGGAAAAATCATCATGTTTGGGCTTAAAATAACTTGTGAACTAAGTATAACACTGTGGGAATAGGAACATGCTAATTTATTACTTTTAATGATGCCTTAATACTGATATTTTATTTTATCATAACCTAGAATGACTAAAGAAGTTAGAGCAGAGGTTAAAGGCAGCAGGGGGTTGCAGGGAAGAGAGAGACAATTTGTGGATTTTAACATTTGGTTAATAATTAATTATTTTTCCTGACAGCCCTTTAAAAACTCCCACAGCTCATCGGTGGGTCACGACACAGATTTTTTTTTTTTTTTTTTAAATATCTAATTTTAGCATAATTCAGTTCAACTCTGTGAGGGAAGGAATGAGATTAATCTCACTTTTTCAGTTGCACAGTTTGCAATTTATTTCAGATTGTTTTCCTTCTTATGCAAATGGGACAAAATGATTTAGTCAACTCATTTGACAGTCTTTACATTTTCATTTAAGGCATTTAGTTGATTCCCTCAAGCAACTTACAATGAACACACCATTAGGATAATCTTAAATGCCTATTACTGACATTGCAGTAAACAATCTGTGGTAGTTATGGGAGCTATATGCGTGTGCCGAAACACTGCGGCGACCCAGAATGATCTCATGTTGAAGGAAAATGCTGTGAGCAAAATACGAGCTGCGGGGAGAGGCTGGGAGGGAACAGCTGAAGCATTTTGTGATTGATTTTCATCTCACATTCCATCTCACACACTCTGCTTACAGTACGTGAGACTAATGAAACAGATTTTCGATTTTCACACCCTGAGACTGAGTTTTTCACTGACCCTGACTGTCACAGAACCAAAACCAGCTCCTACAGTATAAAGAGGTCCCTGTTTAATCCAACTTTTTTTTGTTAACGGCAAAGAGGCTTTATGATGCATTTTATGGCTTCAATACACTTCACCTGGCATTTATGAGAATTTTTACTGCATATGACTTAAGCTAACCCTCTCATAACCTCCTGCAAGGCATCGGCCATTAAGTCACCAAATTAGTCCAAGTGGAAGAGCGCGAAGAAGAGTAAAGAGCCTCGGCTCAGTGTGCGCTGACCTCTGACCTCCTTGGCCAGTGCACACTTGAGTGAGCGCGCGTGTGACTGTGTGTGACAGCAAGGGGTTAACCAAAGAATGCATGAAGTCTGCTGGTACCTCGGATAATTGAGCCATTTGTTGCAAGGTCACTGCAGAGCAAACCCCCCCCCCCACCCCCACCCCCTTCCGCCAACAACCTCGTGTTACCAACAGCCTTGACCAGAGCAGCAGACTCTGGCTTTTGTATCATCAGGAAATGTTTTCAAAAAGTGGTATGGACCTGTTTTGGTCATTTCTCCATCTCCATCTTTGATATTGCATTGGTGGCGCACCAGGAAACATAAAATGCATGAATTTATTAGCACTGGAGGATTTTTACTTGGAAAGACAGAACAGCACATGTGCAGAAAAGGTTTATTTGGTTTATCTGTTAAAACGCTGTTCTGTTGTGTCAAATGGAAACCTGGACTTCGGAGCAGGAGTCCAGGTTTCTTATTTATGAACAAATGTTGAACAAATAATCCTGAAAGAATCTATGGTCAATATGTTTTATACTCGCACTGTATGAAATGACAGCGTGAAACATGTGACAGTGTGAAAGTGATGAAAACGATCACCTGAGTCTGCAGCTCCCCTCCGCTCTGTGCAGCTCAGTGTCCGGCCCACCCAGCAGTTTACTCTCACCGCTGGTAGTATATGTTTTATAGCACACTACCTGCTCCTCACCAAACAGCAGACACACACATTTAGAGACCAGCTGGTGAACATAGCGGAGCATTTAGCAGCTAAAGAGGCAGAAATTTCCCTCGGGAGTTGGTGGAGACCAAAACCGGAGCCAAAAAGAGAGAGAATAGTGGACCTACATTCACCAGGTGGCCAGAGACATGAGTTCATATAAATGATAATGTTGCTCTGGGTGTGTAAATATGCAGCTGTTTGCTAGCTTCAACATATCAACTTCAAGAGTAACTTCAGTATTTTACTAATGGGAACAAAACAAATGACAAATAAATGGGAAAATAGGTCCAGGTTTTAAAATAAAGAAGTTACTCTTTCAAAGGTGATGATACGTCAGTGTCGTGTTTACAACTTGTTACCGCTGTTGTGGCCTGAAATGTGTCATTTTTATCCACATTGGGCTTTAACCCACTTTGGAGTATAACTATATATTTCTTAATATGTTTTTAGACTATTATTGAGTCCTAAACTGACAGAATTGTGATGATTTTTAAACAGTTTCTGTTACAATTCAATCAATTTCAAGATTCTTCTTGTAATATTTTGCCTTATTCTGGTTCTTGATACTGACACTCGTTTACTTTAAACAAGGAAAACTGCACTACGTTGGTAAAGTGGACAAGAACGAAAGAAAAGTTTATTTTATTGTTTTATCCTCATAACATTTTCAATAAATATATATTTCTAGCAGTGTATGATACTATATATATATTTTTTTATATATATATATATATATATGTATGTATGTCAAATAAATCAAGTGGAAAAATCTACAATCAATTTTGTACTTTTCTGTTTATTCATTTCTTTCTTAAGTCCGTTTTAGTGCTAAGGTATAAATTGGACAAATTTCCCATTGCAGAAGTTTTTAAATATGCCCTCCATTCCTTGTTGCATTCTCTAATTCAATTAAACGCTCTGAGATTGATGATATCACCTTGTATAGTTGCAAACTGGTTAAAATGATGGCGCGCAAATTGCTTCAGATGTCACGGTGCTCCACGACAAATCTTTGCATCAGTGCATCAGATCACTCAAAGAGGAAGTACAATAAACAGGAAGGCCTGGAGAGACCTCGCTCTAATTGACTTTATGGCCTCGACAAACACAAACTGCAGCCTGAGCTGAGAGTGTGTGTCCTTTAAACAGCCAGTATCATGGCCATAAAATCACTCCGACAAGCTTCTCTCCAAACACTGGAAGAAATGTTAAGTGGCGGTCAACAAACGTTTGACAACAAAAAGAAGCTTTCATTTGTTTCATTTCACAGCATCCCATTTATTGACGCATTCTTTCCACCAAGCGTCACAAGCAGCCAATTTTGGTGCTACAGTATTTTAGGGCAGAGCAATTCTGCGTCATACAGGCTGCTGTCTGTTTGCAATTACACATAAACCAACCAAGTCTGGAATTCAGACTCTCTGCTTCTGTTTTGTATTGTGATAGAACTGAAAATAAATATTTTAAAGCATACCACTGTATTTTACTATTATGGTTATTTCAAAGTAATTCATTCAGATAGATAGATAGATAGATACTTTATTAATCCCACAAGGGGATATTTTTTCGCTACAGCAGCATTTATACATAGATGTAAGAACAATATATACGAAAAAATGGAATAGAATAATATGAAAATAAGAAAAATGCACAATATATACAACAAATGGAATAGAATAATAATAATATTAAATTAAATTAACCAACAAAACAAAACAGTAGTGCAAAGATGTAGCCAACAAACAAACAACGGTGCTATAGTTGAGTGGTTGATTTGACCAGAGGTGATTTATTGTAAAGTTATCTACATTACTTTGTATTTTTGGTAAGTTGGGCAGTCCAAAACTGGGTTACACTGATGCTTCTATACGACCTTCATAAGGGAGGCACAGGAGAACCAGAACCAGGACTGAGCGGGGAAGACTGTCAGACCCTGCTGTAGTAAAATGAGAGGTTTTCTAAAAGGGACTCTGGAACTCGGAAACACTACCGCTTTTGTCCACAGGGGCCGCCAAAATCAACACAACATTAAAGTTACTCGTAGTAGCTTTAAACAAGATAGATGCTTCAGAGCAAGGCAATCACACTACCAAATGCGGACTGCGAGAACAATTTATAAACTGTATGAATGAATGACTTCATGAAAGCATCATTAACTCACTCTGTGCATCCAAACCTGTAACAAGTTAAGCAAATTAAACATTTCTGCCATTTGAAGTAAGATTAAAGAAGCCAAAAGCGGCATGGGGTCATTGACCTGCACACACAAAGAAGTTCACGCCAGTGTGTCAAACCTTTTGGGCTACTGAGCAAAAAAGCCAACAAAAACCCGAAGACTCAGGATTCCGAAGAGGGGAGAACTAGAAATGTAGACTGACGCCTGTAAGTTGTTCTGTGGTGGTTGTGTAACAGATGCACAACAGGATGATATTTATAAACTCGGTCCTGTGCAGAGGTAGGGGAACAAACATCTCACACCTCGCTCACTTCTGTCATCTCCTCCAGCGGATTTGTCATTAATGACGCACAAACTGTTTTACAGTGTTCACGAGTCGATTGCCATGTCCTACATTTCTGGAGATGACATGTAGCTGTAAGACTCCTTTTTTTGTGTTGTTTTAGAGTAAATTATTCAGAGGGGTTATGAATTTGCAATGAGGAGTTTGTGTTGAATGTCAGAACAGAAACCGGTGTGATATCATGAGATTTACAGGAGCTGATGTGCTGGACTGAAGAGCATCTATTCAGCTCAGTCATTCATTCATTCATTTCTTGATTAATTATTTCATTCATTAAAATCTATCATTTCATTCAATAAAGTCATGAATCGTTTTTTTTTTTTTTTCATTATTTGATGTCTTCCATCTGCCAGGAATGTTATTGACGAACCAAAGCAGCATTAGACCAAAGTGGTGGCTCCACAGGCCGACAATTGCAGCGAAGAATAAAAAGAGGAAAACAGGTCCTTGTTTTATTGTTGTCACGGGGACAACGTTTAATTGGTCCAGTATTGAAGATGGCAGCTAAACAGGCTGCAATGTCACGCAAGCCAAACGTGCTTCTTTTTACCGCTGACGGGCTCAGATCTTTAAAATAAGTGTCTGAAAAACATTCTGGAAAGGGGCCCGACCGAGACATCGTGTCTCGTGACTTGTTGCCACGAGTGATGAGAGTGAGAGTTGGAGAGAGGAGTGCCGTTGTTGTCGGAGTTGTTTTGGAGTAGAGAGACTCGGCGTTATCTAGAAGAGTTTCAACGTCACGGCTGAATAGTCAGCTGATTTCGACAACGTGGACGAGCACAATAACTAACAGACAAGCGGAATGTAAAGAAAAAGGTTTGAATTCTCTGTTGGATTATTTCCACGTCGTCAGGGGCAACAGAAAGCACTTTTAGTGGCCGTGCGTTGCCGGTGAGGGGTTTACATTGCTGCCCGTGTTGCGGCTGCAGTCTGCAGCGTTCACCCTCAATACTGGAAATCATTTTTTTTAAATGTTGTCCCAATTAGTCACTTAAGACCCAGGTTAAAGATACAAAAGTTGCCCTCTCAAGGATGAGGCTGTTGTTAGTACAATCTGGGTGTCATATTTTTGGGCACCATTCCTATCGGTAACCAATACAGTAAACACTCATCAACTTTGTTGCTGAGATTTTGCAACGCAACGACATTGCATAGTTCTCCTGTGCTTTGAGGGGTTGTGTTGATTCCTTTTGACACAGAGCACATGGGACCTTTTAAATCAAACTTATTTAACTGCAACTGTGACACATGCGAGTCTATCTAAATTCTCCTGAAACAGTTAGCGCGACGTCTGTTTACTGCTTGAGAAGTATGAGAGAAATCCTTTCTTTTTGAATATCCAACCAGTCGAGATATCATTGCCAGTGACAGAGAAAGAAACAGCCTGCAGGCACACGGAGAAGAATCTTTGCTTTAATGCAGAGCACACTCTCTCTCTCTCTCTCTCTCTCTCTCTCTCTCTCTCTCTCTCTCTCTCTCTCTCTCTCTCTCTCTCTCTCTCTCTCTCTCTCTCTCTCTCTCTCTCTCTCTCTCGGGGGACATAAATATTTCAGAGAGTGGTTGTTAGTTCCAGTCTGCTGGGCTGGACGAGCCCGTAGCGAAGCAGCAAACACCAGTTTCTCGAGAAGACGGACACAAGTTCATGACCCCCAAAGAGGAAAGAAAGTCAATGACAGCAATCTGGCTTAATTATTGTATAGTTTGCTGCACCTGGAGGAAGTCTTTTGGGGAGGAACTAAACATTACAATAAATAAAAGGGTTCAAGTCAGCAGTACAGGTTGCGTTCTCTCTGAGATAACATCTTTTGGCATTTATTTTTGTCACATTTCTTTAAATCTGTGCTGAAAATTGACCTTTGACTCCCATCAAATCAATTAGCTTCATTATTTTCATGAAGACACCAGATGTTCGATCTCTAGGTAGTAATCTATTTCTTAAATATCAACATGTCATTTCTTGAAGTTGTCTTATAGACTGAGCAGAAGAATCAAAAAGTGTTCCTCGCCAAGTAATTGAGCCTCTTTTCCTCCAATGTACCTTATTTGTTTCCACGATCAAGTGTTGACATGTAGAATCAAAAGTGATGTATTTCCTACTGATGTTTCAAAAATTAAGTGCATATGAATTGGAGTGGAACAACATGTCACACACGTTTAAATAAGTAAAATATGTTTTCTAAGCGTCAACATAAAAGTGATGAAAGTATGATGAATGTTTCTGCAGTGCAATTTGTCAATTAGTCATATTGTCATCACAAGTGGATTAGAAAAGATTCAAACTATGCTTTAAACAAAAAAAAACATTCTAATTTTGGTTTCCTTCCTCCTATCAGTCATTTCCCCCACCTAAAGTAAATATTTAAATATGCTTCCAGACATATTTATCATCATATCTCTCTGATCTGAGGAACGCTGCGCTGTGGAACACAGCATCATTTTCTGCAGCTCAGTAGCCTTGAAACTGCCAAGTGTGCTCCCTCATTTTCCGAGGGGTCACTCATGTGAATCACGCAGTTGGCCTGTCAACTGTTTGTGTACAGGCCTGAGGATACCGAGCGGAGAGGAGTTGTCCAAACTGACAGTGAAAAGAGAAAATCTCTATTTACTCCGAAGGCCTTTGGGGCTCCACAGCCATCATAAAAAAAAAAAAAAAAGGCATCATGATCTTAAAAACTGACGTGAGCGAAGCAGAGAATTCTAAATAGATGGGATGTATTTCAGGATTAAGGCATCGTTTGAAAGGAAAAAAGTATGTAATGAAAACACCTATGTTAGTGCATAGGCAAGGCCAGGCAAGTTTATTTGTATAGCATATTTCAACAACAAGGCAATTCAAAGTGCTTCACATAAAACCATTAAAAGCATCAAAACATAATGCAAAAGAAAAGAAGATTTTAAAACAATTAAGAACATTCATATTCGTAATAGCAAAGTACCTAAAATAAGTCTTTCGAAAGAAGCTACATTTACTGATTATTCTCGGACACAAATGTAAAAAAAGGTCCCTTGAGGGCAGCAGAAACAAGCTATAAACACACCACTGACATATTATATCTTTTAAATAGATGTGATGAATTTATTAGCATAACAGTTGCATACTTTCACATTCGGCAGACATTGAGCAATATTAGCATTCATCCAATATTCCCTAGTTGTTAACTTTTTAACGCCTGTGTTTGGTGCAGAGCGGGTAACGGACGATGGATTTCTGTACCTTTTTTAAAAAGTGCAAAACCTCCTATCTGCGAAATTATCCAGGAAAGTGGGGAATAACCTCCTATCTGCATTTTTTTTCTTTTTTTTGTATTTTGTATTATGTATTGGGTATCCTTAACAAATAGCATTCTGCAAGAAAACAACAAGTTTTATTTTTTTAGTATTCTCAAAAAAAGTGCATTTTTCAGACAGGATTTTGCTCTTCGGCCATCGATAAGCTGAAAACAGACGAGTACTGTGGCTGAAAGCGAGGCTGATGAGAGAGGTGAGAGTGGAGTACAGTAGAGTGAGGGGCCGTGAGACCAAAACAACAAAACTGAAAACATTACGTAGAGCTGAAGGAGAGTTAGGGTGCTAGTGTTAAGGACCCAATTACTGCCCCAAAAAAAAAAAAATTATTTGATAAGAGACGTTCGTTCAGTGCATGTGCTTGCTGGGTGACATTCAAAGCAGAGCAGCGCACTCGGTTTATGACGGGAGCGTGTGCCGCCACGAATCACTTCAATGAAATATTACTCTATAAATAAATGGACACACTAATCAGCTGTGAATGCTACCAAGGTACACGCCAGGTTCAATCTGTTTTCGTTCAGTTCATCGTCGCCCACGGTAACAGAAATTGATCATGCATCTGAATTATTTCTGCACTTCGGGGCTCACGAGCACACACGCACACATCTGCATGGACACTCGGGCCACACAAATGCACACAAAGAACACTCTTAGAGTGCCGGCGTCGCCCCACCCTGTGATTGCAAATTAGCGTATAGAGGCCTGTAGCTTGGGGCTCCATGATTGGCAATTACGTTTTACTCAGCCTCTATTCAGAGACCGAGTGAAGCGCTGTTGCATGAGCTATCACGGTCAGCATCCCCATTGTTCATTATTAGCACATTATCATTCTGGGAGGTGAAATATTGATTTTTGCTTGTCATTGTGGAGAAGTCGTTGCCGACGACGCAGTATTTGTTCTGCAGGGACCTGCGAGGACACTTCGAGAGGTGGTGGCTGAAACAAAAAAAACAAGCCCCCTCCCTCCCCCTCCCCCTCTCCCTCAACTGTATCACCTCATTGTAGAGTCAGCCGCGCCACATCAAAAGAAATGCCACGTCAGGACACACTCATCTCTCAGATGTATGCACCTGCACACACGCACGCACCAACACGTTGAGGTCCTCTGGCGTGTTGTTTACTGTGCTCGGGACGTCTTTATTTGTTGAACAGATCTTCTCATAGCGGGAATGGCGCACATGTATTAATGAGTGCATTCCATTTAGCTGAGCTACTTCCAGCGTCCTGGTTTTTGAGAATGCTCGCTCACTGTCATGGCATGATAAGTCAAAAATGTCTCCTGTGAAAAAGATTTATTATTTTCCAGTATTTTGATGCACTACATATTCTCCATTTTGGAGGGAGATTTCCTCCTTTTTAACATATTATTTTCCAACAATGAAAGTATGTCATGTTGTCATATTATGCAGTGCATCTTTTATTTATTTATGTATTTGTTTATTTATTCATATATTTATTCACATATGTATATTTTTTTTCATTGTATTTAAATATTTTTTCTTTGTGTAGTTTCTATGATAACTGATTTTACAAAAAAATATTTTTTTGACAAGTCGACTTACTGAAAGTGTTATCATTATGCTTATTATTTTGCTCACTTAGTTGAACATGCCGTGTGATCTCTCCCCCAGTTAGCCTTTAAAGGTATAGTGCGTAGCATTTAGAGTCTATTGTTTAGGGTCTATTGGCAGAAATGGAATATTAATATGGCAGTCGTTGTGTTTTCGTTACCTTAGAATGAGCAGTTTATATCTACAGACAGAGTGGCTCATCTTCACCGAGCCGGCCGCCATGTTTCTACAGTAGCCCAGAAGGGACAAACCAAACACCGGCTATGGAGAGGGCCGTTCCTATTTTCGCGTCGGCCACCGTAGTTCTCCCACACGCTTGGTATCCGGGAGAAGTTTTAGTTAGTTGCAATCTGCCACCACACTGCTAGGACGCCAAATCCTACACACTGGCCCTTTAAGACCAGATAGCAGCGCCTGCTATCTGGTCTTAAAGGGCCAGTGTGTTTTTGTTACGTGACTGTGACTAGCACCCAGTTTGGAATACTGCTCAATCCCAAAACGTTGGCATTGATGCTTTATTCCTCCTCCTCTTAACATATTCTTCTATCACACAGTTTGTGAGTTAAATAGTAATTTCGACAATTATAGACTACATGTATTTTATTTGGGCACGGTGCTCGTACGGCTGCTTGTGTTGACACAACATTAAACAGAGCTCCGACTTCTTATGTCGGAAAAAAAAGGGGATTTTTGGAGAGAAAAATATTTGTTAATCTCCAAGTAAAGTATGGAAAAAGTATTTTGGTATAAAATGATGGTATTGTATTAGTCAGCAGTGTCCACTTACTTATTCATTAGCATTTTAAAAACACACCCAATTCACAAAATATGCTATATAGTTTTACATGACAGAGGTGCATAGTTACTTACAAAAGGTACAGAAACAAATGTGGTTTTGGAGGTTGTGAGCACTGGTTGCTGGAGGTTTCCGTCATCTTTATTCAGCTGTTGGTTGGCTGCTGCTTTGAAACCAGCTTTACAACAAAGCTTCCTTTAGCTGGCTCCTTCAGCCCTTTCTTTCTTTGTGCTTTCGCTGCCTCTATTTACTGGGCTCCGCCACTGTAAACAATGTGCAACACCCAATATGAGCCTTTATTTATAACACAGCATTAGCCTTAGTTAACCACAGTCAACAATCACCCTTTTGTGCAGAGCAAATATGAGCAATACGATGTTAAATACGACTTAATTGCCAAAGTAATGGAATGGATACTGCTTCACGAACACAAGCACAGACGTCTTCCCCAAAGCTTTCACACATCACAGTGCCCTTTATGCTAATAAGCTGATTAATAGGAACAACAAAAAAAAAAACATAAAAATGAGTTGAGCCCATCCAAAATAACCACAACAACTGCCTTCCACAGCTCACTCGCGACACCACTCTGGAGCTGCAGCCAAGTCGGAGAGAAGAAGAGACACACAACATTGAGGACATGGTCCCACTCTGTTTTCTTAAGTCCCCGAGCCAAACCCCAATCACCAAATGTACGTCATCGCGCCGTTAATAACAAGGTGGAGAGTACTTCTGAATATTCACAAAAGAGGAAACAATCACGGCGGTCTCGTGCTGATCCGGCCTCCCGAGGACTGTGACTTGGGCAAGTTTGTATTTAGTTGTCAAAAATACAGAAAAATGACTGCAATTATGGGAGTTTTGGCAGATTGGTGGGAGCGGCGGGATATACACTCGGACTTGGTGAGGAAAAAAAATGGATTAAACAGCAGCATGCAGCGTTGCAGTTGTCTCCTGCTGATACTGGAATGGCAGGCAGATTGGAGAGAATACTTGTGTCTTGCTGAGCGCTGTTTGTGTGCAACGTGGTATAAATATATGCCTGTGCGACTGTAGGCCTATGACTAAATGGTTCATTCCTATTCATAGAAGATCTATGAAACGAAAGAGAAATATACGGTGCCAGCTCTGGTGCTGAGTAAACTGGGACTGAGAGGCTGAAGACACCGTGGACAGCAGACGGAGAGGATATGTTGTCTCTCAAAATACACCAAAACATAGTTGACTTGAATTGTATAATAATGTTAGTTAGCGCAAAACCGAAGGATGTCATTGGTTGAACAATACCTTTTAAATCTAAACACAAGGGGTTTGTCGGGGTGCAGAAGCGTGCACAACCGGACATGTGTTAACGAAGCCCCCTGAAGCTCCTTTTGAAAGGCCGACTTTCTCCTCAGAGCCGTAATGCTGCGTTCACACCAAAAGCGGTGCGAATATTTCGCGCGAGTAGATTACACACAGAGCCAATGCACAGACGCGAATGGATGCGAGTAATGCGAATAATGGGAATTTTCGCCGGGCGGCGCGAATGACGGGAAGCGAATAATTCGCCTCACACTCAGAAATCAACTATTTCCACGGAGATAAGCCACGGCCTCTCTCCGGCGGCGCATCTACCACGGAAAAGCGAATGACGAAAAAGCGAATGACGAAAAAGCGAATGACGAAAAAGCGAATGACGAAAAAGCGAATGACGAAAAAGCGAATGACGAAAAAGCGGCGCGAATATTCGCAACGCTTTTGGTGTGAACGCAGCATAAGAGCTGCACAACGTCATAGCAACAGCCTTGACAACGACGCATTGGTTAATTGACACACATGGAGACGACTCAGTGTTGAATTCAGACGCATGGTGCATTGTTTCGTGTTTCGTGTTTTTATATCGGGTTCGGTAATAATGATAAACGTCTATATAAGCACTGAAAACTAGTTTAATGTTATTATTATCATTATTTAAATTCTATTGTTGACCGTTGTAACCGGGAGATTCCAGTGTTGTACAGTTATATGTGGCATGTAATGTTTCCCCCGATCACCATCTTAGCATGTTAACAATTGCTAATGAGAGGTGGACAAAAATTTACCTTTTTCCGGAAAATAGCGGAAAATTCTAAGTTA
This sequence comes from Ophiodon elongatus, assembly GCA_016806645.1. Taxonomy (NCBI): domain Eukaryota; kingdom Metazoa; phylum Chordata; class Actinopteri; order Perciformes; family Hexagrammidae; genus Ophiodon; species Ophiodon elongatus. The sequence continues at coordinate 310,065 of JACSYO010000770.1, read as the reverse complement.
TGGGATCACCACTTTGCAGATTAATCGATGATGAACATATTCATTAGCTGGAGCCGTTTAATTACCTTGAATAAGAGGTGAAATACTGTCTGTCTGTTGCTCATTAGCTGAGGAGGAGGCATTACCAGATGAAGTATCAGGTGAGGTCGATTCCGTGGAAGCCGGTTAATATATGGATCTGTGTATCTCATCTCTGCGCCCAAGGGAGGCCCGTCCACGCCCCCCCCCCCCCCCCCCCTCCCCTCCCTGCACGATAACACCAACACAACAGGTCACGGAAAAGTAGATGTACACCAACGTCTACAAGTTTTCAGTGAGGTGAAGTTCACATAATAAACGGGAGTTGTTGGTGTAATAAAAAAAGCTTGATTTGTAACAGAATTGACAGCTGGCAGGTAAAGAGAGAGTTTTGTTTCCCGCAATCAGCAGGCTTCCTACTGTTGTTCTAATCGTGTGTGTTTTTTTTCCCAACACTGTTATTATCTCGGAGGAGTGCTTATTTTGCTCTTCGATAAACCTAACAAAAAGATCATTATAATTGTCCTCAAATATTCCAATAGGGTTTTTTTTTTTTATGTGTTTGTGGAACTCAGTAATGAGTGTGTATACAGGGACTTTATCAAACTTAGGCTTATTGCAGTTGGGTTTTCAGACATAATGTTTGGCTTGCAGTTTCTCCACAACCTCCAAATTGTTGTCCACATCTTTTAAAGATGGAAATTGGCAAATGCATTTTTTTTGGGCCAACTTAAAGGGAGGAGCAATTTAAAGTGACAGCGTGCACTGTACTCTTGTGCTGTATATTATGGCCAGATTAAATTGTGAGGGGGCCGCCGTCCCTATATCTAGGAATGTGCACCATGTGAGCACAATAATAAACTAAAATAACTCGGGGCAAAGAGGGCCCCTAGTTGCCTGGTGGGGATTCTAGCCGCGCTGCATCTGTCGGTCGTAATAAATAACTGTCACGGGCTTTAAACACTTTATTGTGTATTATCTTCATACCACACAAAGAGTCATTCCACATCTTTTCCTTCTGCAAACCCAAACCCAACCCCGACCGGCTCGGCGGGTTACGTAAATCACAGTCACACTTCTCACTGAGTCAACGTACAGTCATTCTGCTTCACCAAACAACGTCATCATACTTCTCGGTTTGACAATGTGCTTACTCTGTTGGCGAGGCGTGCCCTGTCTCCTGGAAATCACATGTAGATGTGGCCAAAATGTTTTCACTGAGGCATTAGGATCTCTGCCCATTTGAAATGCGACAATTTTTTTTTTTGGAGTGAAGGAAGTTCTGCACGTTTGACCGGAGTCACAGCGAGTTGGGGTAATGGGTACATTTTTACCATTACATTGGTCGAGGGGGATGTCGGGGTCTTCTTTGACACCAGAGACCTTTGCATCCACACCGTGGTTTAGTTTTAAGCAGGTTTTGGTCGAATGTAACTAAACACGTTGTGTCTCGGGATTCAAGCCACCGTAAATCTCTTTCCAAGGTTAAACCAGAACCATGATCTTTCCCTGAACCTAACCAAATAGTTATTTCTCAGTGTTGTGAGTGCCTCAACCACATCCAGTAAAAGTGCAGCAACGCTGGGATTGCTCGTTATGTCCCTTTGTTGGGTTTTTGAGTCGCGCTCTGTTTCCAAATTCATTTGTGTTTGCCCTTACATTAACCTGAGCCCAAACAATCGTCTCGGCGTCGCCTCACCACTACCCTTTAATGTTAGCCCGAATTAAAGCCTGACCCCCGAAACACAGAGGGCAGCGCCGCGGGAAACGCTGTTTGAAGTGGAAACCGACTTCAACACAGGAGCGGGTTATCTTCGTGTGAGCGCCGACAGCATCAGTCGGCAACACTGTCAGTTATTAGAACCCACTGCAGCAACACCTCAAAGAAAAAGTCCCAGAAGTCCCTCCTCGGGGAGTGATAAATAACTTGTAAGATCAGCAGCCTCCAGTTAGATCAAAACACATCAACCTGTAAGCCCCATGTGCATCCCTGCTGGAAGGAAAGGGGAAGAAAAAATAAAAATCTGCAACGACTTGCACTATTTCATTTCTGAAGTTGCTTATGTAACAAATTGCATTTTGTGCTGCGGCAGAAAGGAATACTTCACCCACACGATGACCATTTGTCTATCAATTGCTCATCCTGTTACCTTGAATTGTTGAGGAAAGTGTTGTTTTTCTTTTCTCTTGATGAATTGAAGTAAACGGGGGTTACTTGTATATTTATATATATATATATATATATATATATATGAGACTTGGATTATATTGCACGAGTTGTGTGAGAGCTTGTAAACGGATGTGTTGAACTAGTTTCGCTGTTGTTAAACGCAACACGAAGACTTTTCTTCACTTTTTGATTTATTCGCAGAGGAGAAGCGCAAGAAAAACAAGGTTTCCTTCAATAATTCAAGGTAACACATTTTGTGGGTGAAGTATTCCTTTAAACCCGCGGCAATGCGTAGGTTTTCATATTTCACTGAATTTCACTTGAATTAAAGAAAAACACATGCATGACCTTCTTTTTTTTTGCTTTTATTTCTCAATCAATAAGCACCAGTCTATTAACAATGCCAAATAGAAGCGCATATGATCAGCCTTCATATTCAGGTTGCAAAATAGTGGAAAGGCTCCTCAAACTATTGTCAAAAAAATACCGAAGTAAGAATAAGGGGATACATAGTAAAGGCTGCTCCTGTATGCAGCACACGCGACCTGTAACATTGTTTAAATGATAAGTTTCCGTAATGCACCATTCTGTTGGGTACAAGCTTTTATTGATTAAGAGTCCAGGCTCCTGCTCGGCTGTCCGTTGTTGCATTATCAATCTCTGGTGCTGTTGCAACCCATTCATCAGCAGCCATGGCCAGATGTTGCAAATGCACAGGGTGAAAGGGGAAAGCCATGAGGAAATATGGAGGCAACGACTTTCACGCCATGTTCTGTAAAACTATTGCATCTCACGCAGACTCCAAAAGAACATATTCACCATCAAACAAAACGTGGCCGACATTCAAGTGTCTGTATATTCTCACAGATATGGAGAAGGATGTGATGCAGTTTTTCACAATCTCATGATTTGCACATGTTACTTTAATGCTGGCAGTTGGCACACTGTGTGTGTGTGTGTGTGTGTGTGTGTGTGTGTGTGTGTGTGTGTACCATAGATTTGAGCCACCATGCCACATCCACACAGAGTCTAACTAATCAGGTTTGGGGTATTGTCCTTCTACCTTGTTTTTGTTGTCATTCTTCAAAGTCCACAGAAGTTTGTTTTGACCGCCACTTTTAATAAATGTTTGTTTTTTTTATGGCATGATTTGATATGTTCTTTGATAGCGAGGAGGGACAAGGACAGAGAGAAAAAATACAGGAATGTTATGAGACTCATAATACATTTAAGTCAGTTCGATCAATTTACTTCATTTCACCAAGATAAACTACTCGATATCGATGCTGCTCTCCAGGGAGTCCCGGGTACAATAGGCAAACAAAAAACAATACAACATATTAAAACACATCAAACAGTCTGTGTGTCGTTTGTTGAAACATGTGTATCTTACGTTTTGTATTTGGAAAATTATTTATTTATTTTTTTCACGTGTTTAAAGAAAAGACAGCTAAATAAAAAGATCAAAGAAAAGACAACTAAATAAAAAAGATTAGTTGCATTGTTTTCTTGTGTTTTTAATAAAGGGTGTAGTTGGAATAACGCTGTAAACACACCCAAAAAAAAAAACAAAAAAACCAAACCCAACAAAAACAAACATTCATGAAGTACAATCTTGAAAATCCCAACACAAAAGGCAAACTGAACAAATTAAAATTATTGTGAATCTATACATATGCATATGGGAATATGAAAATACATCATAGTTTACAATTATCTTTACTTCATTTTTAATTTAACCCATTATTGCATCGCCCTCATTTTTTCTTTAATAAATGGCGACTGGCAGGTAAGAAAAGACAACTAAATAAAAATATTAGTTGCATTGTTTTCTTGTGTTTTTACTATAAGGTGTAGTTAGAATAACGCTGTAGAGAGCACAGCCACAATGTTATATAATCCAATATCATATATCATCATATCAGCCAGTACGACGGAAGATGGTGATACCACATCTGTCGTACATATATTTTGGAAGCAAATTTGTTTGCAGCATTTATTAATTCAAATTACATTTTGAAAATTAATGAAATATATTTATGATGAAAAACATAATTATTGTGAATACATATGGGAATCATAGTTTTTAATTAACTTTACTTCACTTTTCATTAACCCAACATTGCATCGCCCTCATTTTTTCTTTAATAAATGGCGACTGGCGGGTAAAACTACAAGTCCCAGAAGACCCCGCGCCGCCCATTGGAAGCGCGTGTGCTCTGCATGCAGCGGAGAGAGAGAGAGAGAGAGAGAGAGGGAGAGAGCGAGAGAGAGAGATAGAGAGAGATGTAGAGCGTTTGGAGGCGGAGAGTCAGTCGGCTCACCGTGGAGCTTGTGTCGGGCAGCAGGAGGAGCCGACGCCGACAGAAAGAAGAAGAAGAAGAAGAAGAGAAAAAAAAGGGACCGATTCAAAGAAAAAGACACGAGCGTCGCTCGAATGCAGAAATTCGGGCTCTGAACCGCAGCGGAGGGAGACGGTCGAAGGGTTTAGGTGAAGCGCTTTGGTTTGGACGTGGACAGAAAGGGTGTAGACTACGGACACAGCAAGGCAACCAAACCCCCAGCTCCCCCCTCACCCCCTCCCTCCCTCCCTCCTCCAAAACACCAAGAGGAATCGGCAAGAGGTGAGAGGAAAACCGCGTTGGGGGGGCTGCGAGAGAGATATCCGAGAACTGTAGCGAAAACAGTGAAACGCTCCACAATTGGCTAAATGGAAGTTTAAGGAACAGTTTGGGAAGGCTGCAGTAACGCGACAGGCCATATTTGTTTTATATTTGTTTTTTTTGTACCCCTCTTAAAAGCATGCAACTGTTAGCTAGTCTGGACGGGGTTTAAAAAAAAAAAAAAAAAAAAAAAAAAAAAAAAAAAGCCCCCATAGGTGTAAACTGTATCCCATCTGAAAAGGTCCGTACAAAAGACGTGTGCTCCCCTTTTTCTGCTCGCCGGACTGAATTCATGTCGTTTGCGCTCATTGATTATTATTATTTTTGTGTGTCGCCTTTCGTCTCTAAACACAAGTGACCCTTTGATATGTGTCATATTCATGTGCTGAGCTTTGTGTCGCGAGGCAGGGAGCGCCTGAGAAAAAAAAAAAAAAAAAAAAAACCGAACCAGAAAGGTGGAAATATATCGCAGCCCGTGTTGTTATCTGGCAGCGTTACAAAGTAACCAGCAAGACTGCGTGTGCGCGCGCGTGTGTGTGTGTGTGTGTGTGTGTGTGTGTGTGTGTGTATGCGCGCGCGTGTGTGTGTTTTCTTGGCTGGAGACGCCGGGTAATATTTAGCATTTGCTCCAGTGTAGAGGAGCAGTAGTAGTGATGAAGGGCTAAATATGAAGGCGGTTAAACTGCAGTTAGCCAAGAAAAAAAAAAAAAAAAAAATCAAATCAGAGAGATGCTTCAATTCGAACTCCTTTTTTTTAAATTTTTTTTTTTTTAAAGATCCATCATTGTGGCATTTAACTCTGGGTTCAATTGGGATTTCTGTCACTTTTATTTAAAAAAAAAAATAAATAATAATAATAAAAAGCTATTAGAGCCTTAGGTGGGGTTACCTTCCATTCATTTCCACCCATGGAAACGACCCCTGTAAATGCAGGAAAGGGGGTCCTCTCCTTTGGACTGCCCCCCCCCCTTACAGTTCAGGACGGATGTGGACTGTTTGGGATTTAAAGCCACATAGGAAGGAAGGAATCAGTGGATAGACTAGAGAAACTGGACGAACCCCTGCCAAGAATTTAGTTGCAGGGCAGGCAGCCTGCTGATGTGGGTTGAGGAGGATGAAAGCACCAAACCCCCCCATCCCCCTCCCAACTTACAGTACCCACCTTTTTTTTTTTTTTTTTTTTGTAGCTGCAGGGATAGGAGTTTACTTTTCTCTGTGGGTTTGGAAAACATCCATAATAATGATGTGCATCGCGACACATGGCGGCAAAACTGTTACGCCGCTCGTACGGGGCGTGCTCTTCCAGCCGATAAATGTGCACGTTTTGAGTTTGTTTAATCCACCTCGTCGCCGCCTCCGAAGACCGTAAATCGCATCGAAACAATCTCCCCGGGCACGATGGTTAATTGTGCATGAAGCAGCGAGTTGTGTTTTTGAAATGTGTCCTAATTTAGCCTTTTATTTCTGTCTCTTGTTTTCCAGGGAAGAGAGCCAGCCTTGGTATGTTATTGGAGAAATTGACTCGACGCTGGCAAGTCCCTTCCGCGTAAATGTAATGGAAACGCGCCTCGGTCACCCCCGGTAGCATCTGAAATGCATGAGCGGAAACATATCAGCAACTCCCATGGCTAATTGTATCAAGCGGCGGTGGCTTGAGTTCGCCAGTGGATGCACTCAAGAGCCGGGTGCCCTGCCATGCCCAGCGCCATGCTAAAGCAACACACTCCTAATAACACGGAGCACTCAGTTCAACCAGTGGGAAAGCTGTGGAAAAAGTTGGTGGAAAATCTATGGTTTGAGCCTCAATTTTGATTTCCATTTTTTATTTTTGACCTAGATTTTTCTGTAAACACACCCTAGCTCGGCTGCTTTCCCCGCCGTCTGCCTCCTCCTCCTTCACTCTGGCGTCTTCTTAACGTCGACGCCGAGGTTCCGCCCGACCGCAACCCGCTTTCTCAGCCGTCGACATGGATGTTCGAATTTACCGCCGACCTCTGCTGGAGTTGAAGACGCGAGGCATCGGAATGAGGGGACCCCTATGAAGAGGCGGAACAGGCGGAACAGCAGCGCTCGATCAAAATGGCCCAAACCAGTTTGCTGCAGGGGAAGCGCTTTTACTGCCGGGAGTGGGTCTTCCACAAGATCCAGCATTGCCTCCAGGAGAAAACCAACAGCCTCGGCGGAGTGACCAGCACTCCCAGTAAGCCGCAGCAGCCGCCGCCGCAGCTGACGACGCCCGGCGGGGGCGCGTCCAACCCCGGCACCCTGACTGCAGGGTCCGCGAAGTCGGGCAGCTCCTGGGGGGTGTTGCTGGTGGGGGGTCCCGGAAGCGGGAAAACCGCGCTGTGCACGGAGCTGTTGTGGCCCTCGTCGGCCCAGGGGACGCACCGGGGCATGCAGCAGCAGGGCCTGGCGTTCCACTTCTGCCGGGCGGACGACTCGGACACGCTCTGCGTCGGCGGCTTCGTCCGAGGTCTGGTGGCTCAGATCTGCCGCAGCGGGCTGGTGCCGGGGTACGAGGAGAAGGTGCGCGACCCGGCCGTGCAGAGCACTCTGCAGCCCGGGGAGTGCGAGAGGAACCCCACGGAGGCTTTCAAGAGGTAAGGACCAACCAGTACAGCCCGCTCTCTTCTCTTCTAGCTGCTTCTGATCAACTACAGACGAGTCGTTCCACCGGTCGGCACTCTGACACGGAGAAGGAAACCGATCCGTGAAGTTGTGGCTGATGCCTAGTCGATCAGTGGAGGATTGATTGAGAACAATTGGGCAATCCATTGTTTGATGCAGTTATCGAGCAAAAGTACCACACAATTGGTTTTCAAGTATGAGCATTTATTGCTTTTCTCTTATTAACTGAATATCTTTGAGTTCTGGTTCGTCGTTTGGACTAAACAAGCAATTTTTAGACAATTTGATCTATTTTGTAACATTGAATGATTTAAAATAAACTAATTAACTGGTGAATTGCTGATTTAAAAACAACGTATTGTTTTTGTTAGTATAATTAGCAGTATTACCTGCGTATAATTGTATAATTAGTTAGGAATAAAAAGCTGCATACGATTTTCTTGACGCTTGTTGTACAGGATTATTAGTAACATCTGAAATAAGAACATTCTGATTCGATCCTCCGTCTCACCGCAGGTGATGTTTGAAATCTAGGAATTTGCCTAGAAATGTGCAAATGCAGAGCCAGCCCCTCCCCCTCCCTTGCCCCTCCACCTCCTGACCCTGATGCCCTCTCTCCCCTCCCCCCTCCCCTTTCCCCCCCTCTGACTGCTCACACTCATTGCATATCTCTGCCTCAGCAGCCTCTCCACTTATTTCATGTCACGGTTTTGTTGGTTCCCCCCCGCCGGCGTGGCATGCCGGGTGGTGGGACTGTCCCCCGCTCGGCTTCCGATTCAAGACGGGTCAGATATTTTTAAGTGGCAGCCGAGCTCAGGTGGCCGGAGACTCGCGAGGAAAGGAGCTTTGGACTGACTGACTGACTGACTGACTGAACCCGAGTGACTGCACTGCAGGAAAGCTGAAGTGCACATGTGAAGCTGAGGGACAGTAAGCCCGTGGACTTCCACCAGCGCCGTGTAACACGAGCAAGATGGACTGTTGTTGTAGGCAAAGAGGCTTTTTGAAAGGAGCTGCACGTGAGCACATGTGTGTATGCGGGCTCCTCGCACGACTCGTCTCCACAGTACAGGTCGGCAGTCTGCGCAACACCGGCTGGAATGCAACACACACACACACACACACACACACACACACACACACACGCACACACGCGCGCTTCTTGTCTGGCCATCTGGTGATGCTTATTCCACCATCTCAACATCACACTGAGGGGGGAAGAAGTAGGTCAAACGTTCAGTAAAGGTAAATCTTTTTTTTTATAAGCGCTCACCAGAGTCAACCGCTCAGGCCACGCTTTTTTTAAAGGGACGCGGTCCCTAGTAAGTGAGCGCTCCTCTTTGTCATCTGCTTGTAATCACGCAGCCTCTGCCGATGACTCTGACTTCGGGTTGACCCTCTCGGATATATAAAGGCAGGTTATCACAAGGACACAAACAGAGACCCGAACCCAGTTGGGACGGACCTCTCGCTCCACGTCCAGCTGGATGGCGAGGGCCTTTCTTTCTTTTTTTTTTGGTGAAGCGAGGATCCCGTAGCCCTCGAACACCTCTGACAACGAAGACGCCACGCTTATCATCATCACGGCCCGCTTTTGTTTGTGAGCCAAATGGGCACTTGGGCGGATGCCTTATCGCCGCTACAGGTGTAGAAAGCGTTCCAAGCGCCGTCGTACACAAATAATCACAATTCTGGATGCTCTCTCGTTTCAGGAAGCCAAGATTGTTGTCTGGCGCTGACATAAAAAAATATATATATATGTATATATAACTGGAGCAAGAAATGGAAGGGTGTAAAACTTTATTATTATTCCAACATGATGACCACTAATTAACATCCGGGGGTTGGTCAGATTCTGGCCTGTGCTCCAGTCAATAAAAGATCCTTGTTTAACACAGATGTTTTGGGCCAGCCCCCCTTCCAGCTGTGATTTTAGATGTAAGCTCGTGAGTGAATGCAAGAGGCCCCGTCAAATTCTTTCGCCCGGTCAAAGACAAACAAGTCTGTTTGTTGATGGTAATCACCAGTCCTGCGTTAATGCATTGAAACCGGTTCAGACACGGGTTTTTGTTGTCCACTCTGTGCGTCTGCAGCCGCAGCCAATCGGACGCTCCTGGAACTGAGCTTCATGAGTTACTACCAATCGGTGACCTTCACAGTTTGTACGCACCGTGCAGTACGTGACACACTAAACACATCTACTGGTTCCAGCTCCTTGGGTGTGAATATATTTTGGTTTTCTTTGTCTTCTGGGACTAGTGTTGGCGTTGATGCTTGTTTTGTTTCGGTCGGTGGCTCCGCTGTGGATGTCGTGCTTCCATTGCGCGTCTCTTTTGTCCCTTTTGTTGTCACCAAATAATGGTGAAAAAGCAAAAAAACTTTAAAGCTGCATACGCATATCCTTTTTTTTTTTTTCTTCTTCTCCCTAAATAAAACACCATTAATCCTGACTCATTGCCATTGACCTTTGACCTCGCCGTGCTACGCACCTGTATGAAACGAGTCTACGCTTCATTAAACCACTATGGGTGCCCACAGCACTGCACATTGACCACCTTTTAGAAATGGCTCCAACAATTAGTGATGGGCATGCTGTTTGGATTTATTAAACAAATACATTTGAAGATGTCACCATTGCCTGCATGAACCTGTGACTGGGATTTTTTTAAAACTATTTATTCATTCAATAATCAAATAAATTAAACAAATACAGAATAATCGATAATAGTCAATAGTTGCAGCCTTAATATTTAATAGAAAAGCATCCTGCTAATACTGTTCCATTGATTTCCAGCCTTTTCATTTCATGTATTACTAAAAGTAATGTGATGCATTAGCGGCGCCTGTCAGCAAAGGTCACAGGGCCGCCGTTCCGCAGATGAAAGGTGGTTTCACCTTTCACTTTGCCTTTCTTCTGCTTCTAGCCTACGAGCAGCGGCTGATGTCTGGTCCAGACAATACGCTTCTCATCTGTACTATCTCAGGGGGTTTGACACTCGGCTTGGCGTGTACCATCAAGGATTCTTTTTTTTTTGTTGTATTTCTAGACAGAAGGACGCATTCCTCTGCTTCATTAGTCTCCGTCTTTTAGTTTTATCAAAGGCCACTGCCACGTTTTGACTGGCGTCCTCCAGTTTGAATGAATTTGTGACTTTGGAACAAGCAGCCAGCCGGCCAACAGGCCTCACTTTCTCCCCCTCCGGACAAAAGAGCTGGCTTCAAATAGGTGGATTTAACCCAGCCATGTGGGTCAAACTAGAGGCAACAGGTTTTTTTTTTTTTTTTGCTGATGGGACAAAGCCGCCTTTTAGTTCTTGTGTGACCTTATGCGGAACCGTTTTTTGGGCTGTTCTCCACTGAACATGAGTTAGGCTTGAATTGCAGTTTTCTATTTCTTTGTAAAGGGCACGGACTTCAGAAATGATGAATGACCGAGGCTTAAATTTGTGGACGAGATTTGAAGGCTCTTGGCAGTGTTTTATTCCCTTAGCGTGTCCGCGGAAGAAATTGATGCTGCAGCTCTGATTCAGTTTTTTTACAGGGTAAAAATGTTTTTGGGGAAAATATTTTCTGGCAGCTACATCAAACATTTCTCTGTAAAACTTTGCCTCTCGCTTTGTTCTAAAATAACTGTTGACAATTGAGATAAGTAGTGACGTTAATCAAAACCGAAGTATGATTAGTCCGGTAGCCTCCAGTAAACATAAGGTTGTTTGGCTTTTATAAGTTGTCATTTAACAAGACAGCATGGCATTACCGGCTTACAGCAAACTTCTTTTTTTAGTGCATTTTGACAAGTGAATTCCAGTTCTTGGATCTTGGAAATGTTGGGAATTGCGAGGTGCAAATCCAGAGATAAAAAATAAATGTGGTGTTTTGCCTCGACATCTTGTGATCTAACCGTCGCAGCGAGACGGAGAGAGAAAACCCTCTAATAATGTGAGATTAGCGGAAAACAGAAATAAGTCTGTCGCTCTCTCTCTCTCTCTCTCTCTCGCTGTCGGATTTTGAACACCGTTCAAATTGGGGCACATTTCAGTTTCAAGTAAAACCAACCAAGACATTTTTTATTTATTTTTTTATTGAGTTTGCGAGGCAGCTTTGTGGTTTTTTTTTTCTTTCTTCTTTTCTTTTGTGTTGACTTTTTGACTCCTGCACATTGGAGGGCCCTGCTTATTGGGGTTAAGGGACGCTAAACGAAAGCGGCCTCGTGCCTTTCATGTGGTGCACGGCTGTGGAAAACTCGCTGCAGATTAGGGCCACGTTTATAAAAAAAAAAAAATAAAAAAAAAAAAGGCTCCCAGTGTGACGCATCAACTCCAGTCGAGCAGATGAGGAGAAACAGCAGTACTGGTGCGGCTGCAATGATGACTCAGCAAACTGAAGCCAGCCTCTGTCTCTCTATATGTGTGTGTGTGTGAGGGTTTGATTGTGTGTGTGTGGATGGGCCTACATGTTTGTGTGGGCGAACATAACTCATTCAGTGTTGTTATCCCACTCAATAAATAACGCTCATGTATGATGGTGCCAGAGCTCCTGTAATAGCACGCAGGGAGAGGGAGATGAGATATGATGCAAGTTTAGACTCATTCATGAAGGCAAAGGAGGGCTGTGACTTGATTTTAAAATAATAATAAAATGTAACGCAGGGGTTAAAGAAAATCCCCGTGTTCTGTTTCCGAGAAAGAAGGTCGAGCCTTTGAGATGTTTATCTGGTCCGACCAGAAAGTGGAAAGTATTCCGTTTTTGTAATCACGGAAGAAAGCAAGCGAATCCAAATCGTTTGAGAAACTAGAACCACTTGCACGGCTAATATTTCATAATAACATAACACTCATCACTACATAAGCAACAGTTGAAGCCGGAGCTCTTAAATTATTGTTTACGAGGAGCTAAACCCTGATAATCTCCTTCATATGGACGGTGTGGGTGTGGTCTGATCCCAGTCGATTGGCAGCGGCTCGGCAACGTAAGCAAACAAGCCTCACAACTGTCATCGCATTTTTGATTCAAACGCTGCTGAACTCCCGATTGGTCGACTCAATACATGCGACGTCACCTTTTCTCCCCCCCTCCCCCTCCCCCCCCCCACCACCACTCCCACTTCAAAGCAGCGAGAACAGCAATGCAAAAGAAACAAAACGGAAAGCAGAAATGTCAATCCCGTTCTGACTTCTGACACATTTCATTTGTCTGTTTTTTGGATCCCGTCGCTCGCGGTGAGAAGCCGATCGAGGAAAAACACGTCTTCAGAGCTCTCGTTCAAATAGAAAAGGACTGTTTTCAGCGGTGCGTTATGATTATTATAACGCATCTGAGCCAGACGGCTCACACTTGGGCCCTTTTGTCACCAGAAATCTGTTGAATCGCCGTATGCAAATCCAGTCTTGGCTGCCACCGAACACCTCGCGGGTTTACCTGTCCGCGTCGAAATCCCCGTGAAAAGTGTGTGTTCGTGCGTTGAGGCTTTTTGTGAGCACACAAAAGGCGGCTGTGTGGGGAGAGCAGGAGGAGAGCAGAGAGAGTGGCTCGGAGGCAAACCTTGGAGGGTAGAAGCGAGAGGGGGGGAGGGAGGGAGGGAGGGAGGTGGGGGGTAGGAGGGGGGTGGGGGGTTTGAAAAGGATGAAATTTCAGATTCCTTTGACAGCACTGGATAGCCGGCCAGGAATGCACACCTCGTCTGGGCTGGGAAGAGCTTGGGGGGGTTTGGAATAGTTACCCGAGGTATGTGTGCTGTGCTGGCCGCAAACGAAGTGTGCAGTGTGTTTACACTTTTGCAAATCATTAATAGGCCGCGACATAAGGCTGAAGATGTCTGACTGCTGATTGAAGAGGCTGCATTTGTGTGTTTTTCTTAAATTAGAACTTGGTCTGTGTTTTGGTCTGGTTTTTTTTTTCTCTTCCTTTTCTTGTTTTGTCTTGTTGCGTCAACTTCCTGACATGTGTGATGTCATCAAAGTAAAGCAAAACATGGTGATATGTAAATATAAGTAAATGTTATACCTGTCCCACATTCCACCAATATACAGACCTAATACTTACGGAACATACAAAGATAATTTCTTCTTTATAGTCTTTATGAAGCTCTTGATTTTAACGGTGGATAATAAGGTTGGGAACATGTTGATTGCCTCCCAGCGGATCTCAACATGGCGCCGACCGCGTTAACGGTACAAACTACGGCCGACGTTCTGACGGAGCTCACGGTGTTTATCTGAGGGGGAACCTGGAGGCGGCCGTGAGCCAACCAGCAGGGCTCGCTCACGTGCACTAACGTGCACTAACGTGCACCAAAAGCACGCACGGCCGGCCCGGCTACGTCAACAAAGCAAGGAGAAGCTGAGATAATAACACGCAGAGGGAGAGCGGCTTCCTTCTCGGCTCCGGTTGACGTTACTCCACCATATCTTTACATAACTAATAGATGTTTGTTGCCATATTAATTCCCCGAATGCCATCTGTTGCTGCTTGAAACAACCTGTTGATGAGGTAGATGAGTGGGCTTAGGAGGGCAAGTCCAGAGAGAGTCACACTTTCTGACTCCAACCGTCTGGTGTGATGTAAGTGAAGGGTGGGGAACGGCTCGGATTTCAAGATGGACAACCCTCCCCACACACAAAGACAATATGATCACAGTGTGTGTGTGTGTGTGTGTGTGTGTGTGTGTGTGTGTGTGTGTGTGTGTGTGTGTGTGTGTGTGTGTGTGCGCAGTCCCATGAGAGGGTGTTTGGAGTCAAGAACATCACAAGACTTTGATCATTAGATATTAACTTCAGTTTTCATTTTAGGGACATTAGTAAGGGTGGATTAAGGCTTCTTTTAATTTAATGCATTTTTGTTATTATAAAGAAACCCTTTTTTGTGTAAGTCGCCCATTTATGGCTTCTTCCCCGTGAACAAGCCAAGTCTCCAGGACGCTGTTTTCTCCGACAGCTGGAGGCTTCCCGTCTGCGCAGAATTGATTGTGCAAAGCCATTAAGCCGAGATCCGATCCTCACATTGTCCAGCATGTTTAAAGAATGGCAGAAACCAGCTCTTTTTTCTTTTTTTAAATACTTACAGGAGGTCTTTTTTTTTTTTTTTTTTTTTTGCTTACGTGTTATGCGAGTACATGAGGTAATCGGCCTCTCGACCGCTTGTGGAAAGCGCTTGCTTTGACTCGACCGACTGAGGTGTGGCCTGAAGTGGAACATGGCTGAGAGTTTAAGCTTTTAACGGGCTGGGTGTCCTTTTTAAATGTTATTATACCGGTGCTGAGATAATACTTTCTGTACCAATTCCAAAATGATTAAATTTCCCTAAATGTTTCCCATTTACACAAGCAACCACACAAGAGCCCGTTTAATACATTTGTCTGAAATGAGCATATAAAGTCAGGAAATATAATTAAAAAAAACCTCGTTACTTGCTTTTTGTTTGGGACTTCATCATCATTTGCCGGCAGTCTGTACGGATTTTCGCAGCGATCCATCCAGTCGTCGTCGAGATGTTAAAGTCTGGATCAGAGTGGTGGATAGAGAAACTGACATTGGCAGCTACTGGGGCTAAAAACAGAGGAGATGAAATATTCAAGGAGAAATTCATCAGAATTGGAGCGTCACAAATTCCAAACTGCAATCGGCGCTAATAACCGAACTTCAGCCTCACAGCAAACGGCTCCCCGAGATATGAGATGTTGGCGGAGTGGCTTCATGTCAGGGGAGATGGTGATAAATTGTGTACTTAGAATAAAAAATGTCAGCACGGTTTAAGGTCGTTTGTGTCTAAGCATGATGCATTATTTTATTTATTTATTTCTTTTTATTAAACGTTGCCCAATTCTCCACTCAGTCGTTGTGAACAAATGATTGTAATGGCCATTTCTGTCTTTTAGGAAAAACAAAATAACTCATTTAGTGCCGCAAGGTTGACGTCCTCGGAGGGTTATCCATCTAATGAAAGGCTCTCAGCACAAATGAAAGTAAATACGTCCGTCTGCCGCTTACGCAGCGGCAGCGCTCCCCGTCTCCGTAACCACTCTGCATCGAGCCCTGGCTTTAAACCCCCCCAAAACAAGCTTTATTCAACGCATAACCATTCTGCAAAAGCTGTAATGAAGCCTCAGATTTGGAGTTTATGTCTAATCATTTAAAACTGAAGTGAGACGATAACAGTTTGTTGGAGGAGGGTGAGGGGGAGGGGCATATGGCCGACGTAACGAGGAGAATACAGTTAAAGTGTCCGTTCGCTCTCGGCGTCGCTCTTATTGTCCTCATCAGCCTGACTACTTTGAAGAAGTTGATTGCGGTAGCGTTGTGCATAATGTGGGACGCTCGCAAAGGAAGTACGAGGGAGGAATCTGTAAGGTAGTCGCCTCCTTCACTCCGGGTGAGCTGGTGCATGAGTCAGCTGTTATCCGTGGCACTAAGCTGTCCTGACTTTGTGAAGATGCTGAGCAGGCTTCCTTTCCAAATTGAGTCGATTCTAAATGGAGAGATGGAGTGGGGGCGGGGAGAGAGAGAGAGGGAGGAGAGTGGGTTCTTCTAATGAAAAGGCGTCTCTGGTTCTCTACCGATCGTGGTGGAAAGCTTCGTGGCGGTCTGTCTGAAGCGGCGCGCGCCAGTTGGCCCTTTTTCCATCAATACAGCAGCGTGAAGGCCGGACATGATGCACCACCACCACCCCCCCCCACCACCCTCCCGCCCCCCCACCACCGCCACCACCACCCCCCACCCCCCATGCTGTATCCTGCTGTTTATGCGTGTGAGACTGCGCGGGTGGTGGTGGTGGTGTTGTTTGGGTATGGTGGCATGGATTTCAGACTCCGCATGCCCGCTTCATAAAAGGAGGCCGTGTGAATTTGCGAAGGGCGCTGGCTCCGTGCCCGGCGCTGCCCCGTCGGCCCAGACGTCTTCACTAGACTTTACACATTGAGGTGGGGGCGACCAACACAACACAACACGGCAGATGGCCGGTGCATTAGATGCATTTCACATCCCCCCACCCCCCCTCCTTTTTTTTTTTTAAATAGAATATAATTGTCTTAAATAGAAATTGGCATCAGCTCGGTCGTATGTTGAGCACTTGAGCCAGAACCAAAAATAGCTGGCGCAAATGTCCAAGAGCGCGGCGTGTGGCCGAGTAACTTCTAATTCTTCTGGCTCAGGTATGCTGCAGGTTTGCCCGGCAAACTAAATCAGCTTTCCCTGAGCTCATGTTCTCTCCATCCCCAGCATCCCGCGGAGTTCCCTTTGTCCGCAGCGCTCGTCTTTTGACTCTTTGACAGCCCGGGAGTGGCTGAATTGTGAGAGAAGAATGTCCCTTTGTTTTGCCCACTTGCTGTCACTGTGGATTTGATTGTCTCAGTGGGCAACATGGCCTCAGACACAGCCATTCACACACACACACACACACACACACACACACACACACACACACAGACACACACCACACATCACCCCTGTGGCTGGACATTCCTTTTGGCACGGCTCCCAGATGGTGCTGCAGGTTCTCCGTGGGCTGCAGCCATCTGATGGAGTAATTGACTGCGCTACTGAAAGGCTGAGCAGCATGACGACAGAGCGTGAAGGTTGGAGGCACGTTGCACAGATTTCCTTCCTGCTGAGGCTTCGAACTGCTTGGAGGGAAGAAAAAAAGAGAAAAGTTTTCAATGCAAGCTGAAGTTTGTAGACGTGTTCACCTGAGCGGAAGATGAAGGATTTCATCTGTAGCTGACACGAGCCGTCGATCAATAGAGGAGCTGATCGACGAGAACAATCATTTTTAATTCCAGCTTCTGAAATGTCAGAATTTGTGGCTTTCGTCAATAAAAAGCTTTTATTTGTTGTTTTTTTTTTTACTGTTTTTGGACCGTTTCTTTGGACAAAACAACCCAATTGAAGACGTTTCTTTGGGCTACGGGGACAATGATTAGAATTTTGAAATATTTTCAGACTATTTCTTACAAAATAATTGGATAATAGAAAAATAATTGACGGCTCAATAAATGAAAAATCATCTTTGGTTGCAGGAATGCAGCACTAATTTCATTCCAGCATAACCATTTTAGAAAATGCGTGTTCAAGTAGTTGATTTAAGGGTTCTGATTTGCTTTGTTGGTTGTTGTGTATGACATGCGGGTTATTGATCATGGTAAAGTGTGATTTAAAGAAAGCCGTTCACTTGAATATTAGGCTTGAAATATGCATTTAAAGCAGTCTTAAAAAAAACTTTCCAACTTCATTGCAGTTTTATTCACAATATTCTATTTAACCTGAAACCGTGAACACTGTTGCAGTGGGGTGAAATGTATTCCAGCTAATACGTAGCAATAAATGTTTTGGGGAATCTCTTTTTTAATGTCCTATCAGGCTTTCGACACTTCTCTGTAGCGAGCGAAGAGGAAGTGGTTGTGAAAGCGGCCTCTCTGCGCGTCCTTGTACTTCGGACTGAAAGCACACAGACCTTCACCCCAGACATCCCTGCCCATATGTGCTTAAGGATAATGAGCTATGGGTAAAATGGTAGATACTTAAAAGGGAATGGCCTCGGCGCCACCGGCTTAGTGACAGACGGTTGAGCATCCAGAGGAAGTCTCATTAAAACAGTATTTTAGTGTTTTATGACAAAGAACCGATGTCGGTTCAATATAGGAAGAGCAGTGGCTGAAGAGTCCCATCATCTGTAAGGTGACCGATTTTTATCTGCAGCTACTCGTGAAAAAAAAAAAAAAAAAAAAAGCCTCAGATGCCCCGAAGCGGTCCCTCTAATCTTCAATCAAGTTTAGATTAATTGATTTTCTCAGCCCTCTTTTTTTTTTTTTTTTTTTTTTATATGTTAAATTAACCCAGACCCGGATTAAAATGTCATTCATATGAATTCCTCAGATCCTTTTATCACAGCCAGTTGAGCTTGAGAGTCTCGGGACTTCTTTTTTTTTTTTTTTTTTTAAACCAAACCGCCGTGTGGTTTGCTTTCAACACCGTTGGTGGCGACTCGCAACGGAAACCGAGGTCTCGCCAGACCAAAAAAAAAAAAAAACGGAACTCCAGAGAACGAAACGTGGCATTTGTTGGCGGTCCAGTTAATCGCCAGGCGCTGGAGCGAGCGGAGTCCACGTCTGGCGTGTTGTTTTTTTTTGTGCTGTTGATAAAAGGCTAATGTAGCGTTTTAAGCCGCGCTCAGCCGAGTATCGCCGCGATGCCGGGTAGAGGATGCTCCGCGTCGTGTTGGCTTCATCACCGGGGAACCCGCCACGGGGACTGCTTATTAATGTTCACATTCAAACATCGATGTTCATGCGGCAGCGAGACGCGGCCGAGGTTTGACTCTCTCGTCGCGGAGGTTGCTGAACACATTTCTCTCCGCGTCTTTGATATAATCTCTGAACATTTAGCTCTCGGCATAGTTTATTTTCTTCTTTTTTTTTTTTATTAAAAAAGAAAAAAAGAAGAAAAAGCCCAGTGAATTTCTAAATGACTGTATCTGCTCTGGATGTTTCTGTAAGCTCAGATCGCCTTCAGTGGTCCCGTTAATGGATGGAGACGTATTTAAACGCCCACCCTCTGATGAACTGAGAATAATACGCCTCTAGAAAGCGCCTCGTGCTCAGAGAGCAAACTGCGATCCGCAGTAATGCAAAGTATTGAATCTACATTGGTGCCCAAAATTTCAATTTAAAAGCACTCACGATGTTAAATATTGACTGAACGCCAGACTTCCATCGGCGCCGTGATCTCAATGGGTGACGGGGATTGAATTTGAGTTAAGTTTGATGTATTGAAGCAGTGTTGCACTCGTGAATTACAACAACCCAGACGCGATGTTTTCTTTAATAATACAACATTTGTACAACAGGTTCTCAACATGTAAATAAAGTGCGAGAAAACATATGCGTTCATTTGAAAAAAAAACAAAAAAACACAGACACACTTCCATAAAGTAAATTGATTACGATTAATTAACATTTACATAATGTTGTGTACAAATAAAATTTGGGAATGTAATAAATAATATAATAGTGATATTACATTAACACAGCATGTTTTGCTACTTAAACACTTCCTTCACTCTTCAATTCAACAGTATGAATCATATCTTCATGTTTTAAAGCGTGTGGTCAAAATAACTTACGGTGAAATACAATCACATAAAGAAATACAGTCGTAGAACCACAGAGCTAATTTTGACTAGAACTTTCCCTCCAGCTGAGTTGAGGATGAGTCATCTCTATGGAAACACATAATTGCAATAGCAAAGTTGACATTTACTGTAATAAGTTTGAGAAGAAAAAGAGAAAAGGTTTGCTGCTTTGAGGCTTTATTAAACCGTATTATTAAACCGTGCATTACCTGGTTGTAACTGAAGCAGAGGACGAGCATTTGTTGGCGACAAGTGAGAGAAAATTAGATCATATTCCAACATCCGACATTAGGGATGCAAGAAAATATTGAGTATTGCAACATGTTTTGTGATACTGTATTTATTCTCCAAAAACACTGTATTGATTTTTAATTCATATGCAAAGATTAACTTAATTTCATTTGCAAAGATGATATGCACCGTCTGTGTGTGTTGTTCTGATGTTACAGTAATTTCAACACACTATTTCAATTACATAAAAAAATGCATATGTTGTGTTCTCTATACTATGACAGTTGTCCTAAAATTAGATTAAAAAAAAATAATCACAATACATCGCCTTGTTTACAGAATCGCAATATATCTCAAACTATTGAATCATAACCTCTGTGTGATGATATTAATGGCAGACTTAGCCTGATGCTAGCTGGCATCGTAAGCGGGAAATCATTTACAAGAAGCTGCTCATCTGACCAGTTTGCTTAGAAATTATAACGCACTTTGTCTCTCAAACATCATTTGTCATCTTCAGCAAAAACACGCACAAGAAAAATAAAACAAAAACGTAACTTTGTTTCTCTCGTCCTTCCTCCCTCAGATGTGTCCTCCTGCCTCTGCTGAGTGTGAAGCCTCCTCAGCAGTCTCTCTTCCTGCTGGTGGACTCCATCGACGAAGGCTGCCAGCTGGCCGAGGGCGAGCAGCGGTCCCCCCTCGGCTCCCCCAGGACCATCGCCGAGCTCCTGGCCAGTCACCACGAGTTCCTGCCTCCCTGGCTGCTCCTCATCTGCTCCGCCCGGCGGCAGAACAAGGCCATCACTAAACTCTTCACAGGTAAGCGTCCATTAGTCACACCGTTGGCCAGGAAAGGTCGCGCCCTTGTAACCGACGGCCGACTAATTGATGTCGCGCTGCGTCACCATAATTGTTGAACGCCGTGAATCACAAAGTCAGCCCAGCCGTTTGATAGATGAGATCATGTTTTCATCCGTCAGTGGCAGCCCCACCACCTCCCCCTTTCCCCCCTCCTCCCCCGTTCTGTGTAGGTGTGATACGTTTCACCTGAGAGTGGAACGGTTACACGCGGAGCCGGCGGCCTCGTCGTCGCCGTTCCTTTTTCTGCCACCGATGCAAAAAGCCTTTCACCATGGCGACGTGCCTGAAGAGATTAGGGTCACCGCCGCAGACCCTCCGTGAGGGTTGCGGCGCCCCCTTGACGTCCTGTGACACTGCACCCCAACCAGCTGCTATTATCCCCCTGTCAGGCCGGCAGCCTCCACGCCGGTGATGAGCTGGCATAACATTAATCAGGAACCCGGGTGTGTGGGAGGAAGTCTCCTCCGCAGACCCGCGCCGCTGTGTATGTGTGCCTTCTCTTACATTTTTTTTATTTTTTTTTAAATCCTCTGAATGTGGGAGCTTCTCGTGCCCTCGGCTCGTCTTTTTTCAAACCCATTGCGTAACAAATCCCAGCAGTCTTAGCGGTCGTGTCTGTGCTACTCCCCGCTCGGGTGATGCATGAAGTCAGGTTCAAGGCTGAGTGAGCTACTTGTAGTCTTTCCTCCTTTTACAGCTTTTATGGTGTCGTACGATGTCCCAGTTATAATATTAATATTACATTCATATTCTGGACTGTAAGTTGTCATTTGCACACGAGGTAAAGAGAACGAAGCAGGTTCTGAGACTTGGGACTTCTTCTTGTTGGCTTTGTTCACGTTGTGCGTTGCCGTGTCGATCAGCCAATGAGGAACCGGTTTGAGCTCTTTTTGCGTTCGTCTCCCGTCAGGAAGTGTATTGTATTAAAGATGATATAAAGCTTAAATGTTCACAAATCAGACATTCAAAGTGTATCATCGTAAAAACGTTGCTGGACTTGGCGACTGGCGAAGAAACCTGCTGATATTCAGCACCACCCAACAAGTTGGACCAGCATTTAGCCTTTGGTGGGTGGAGAAGGTTCAGGAGAATGCCACATGTGTTGCAGGTGTGCTCGAAGTCCGATGGTGTGTGGGCTCGTTTCAGACCGGCTGTCTTCTAACAAAGAGCTAGTGGAAAGGAAAAGGATGGAGAAAATGTGCGTACTAATATATATATATATATATATATATATATATATATATATATATGTGTCCACTTTGAACGCAGTAGAGTACCAGTTTACTGTTACTGCATTTTTATATGTGGAGATGATTATCTATGGATGTCCGTGGGGTTATCACAAAATAGGTTCATATTATACGTTTTAACAGCTGAAACGATGCACTGGTCCCCGTCTTCACTCCCGATACCGTATCTGGGCTTTAGGTATCGGGTACCATACCCACTGCCGATCCGATACCAGTGACTAAACTGGGGTTGAATACATATACTAAATACTGCTTCTGTGTTTATTTGAGCTACATTCATAAAGTGTCTTAGTGTTGGAGTGAATGCCGCTCTGAGGAGTCTCTGGTCCAGTCCAGTCCAGTCCAGTCCAGAGTTCTCCTTTAACGCGGGTGTCTGATGTCACGCTGCCCGCTCGGTGTCTTTCCGTTATCTCTCTTTGGAGTGATTGTCATACTTACCTCAACAATGTAGTTTGAAAGTAGGTTGTCAAATGACTGGGTGCAGTGTTTGGGATTAAGTGAAATCTTAATTGTAGGCGTCGGACTGGTGGAAGTGTAGTTTAGCTCTGATCGGGGTTGACGGAGAGGAGTCGGGCTTTCAGGACACCAGAACTCTCTCCCAGCCTTTTGTGTGTGTCGCGTCTAATTCGACAAACCAACTGCGACGCCAGCTGCCCACCTCGTAATCGCAGAGACATGCCCACCCACGCTTCCCTCCAACATCAAAGCGTCTACGTAGGTGCCTGTGGTAGATTAGATTCTGGATTGGTATCAGAGTGTAGCGTAAAGTATCCTCACAGCCTTTTCCAAAAAACTTTGAGCCCACAGACAACACAGAGGAGAAGTTTTATACTTGATTTCCTTTCAGCAGCAATTTGCATTAAATCAGAGAGAGAGAGAGAGAGAGAGAGAGAGAGAGAAAGAGAGAGAGAGAGAGAGAGATTCCTGGCTGTCTGCCGTGTCCGGTCCGAAACCATAAGATTTAAATCGTTTGATTTTATTTGCAGTTGTACATAAAGCTGACAGTGGAGTCACCAGGGGAATATATTTTTATTATTTATTTATATATATATATCTGAGGGAGTTCTGTGATTGCCTATTTGCCTTTTCTCTCCAGATGTTGCTCTCTGACGAGCTGTCTGCTCTTGTTTTTCTCTCTGATACGGTTTGAAGGGAATTTAATCTTGGAGCAATCTGATAAACAGCAGTTATCTTTTGTTTCTCCTTCCTCTTCTTTTCATTCCGTCTTTCTCCTCGGACGCGGCTCCCTTTCCCTTTTTTTCCGCTCCCTCTTTGATGACGGCCGAGCTTTTGGTCGGGCTCTCATTCCGAGTGCCCAGCGATTTTTGATTTCAAAAGCCGAGTCTCCGTTTGAACGGAGCCCGACTCGCACATCAGATGCTGAAGCCCGTTTTAAAGAGTGAAGGACGCGCGTGTGTGTGTGTGTTGCTGTGTGCACGTCCCATTGAGTGTGTGTGTGGTAAGATGCTCCCACAGACCTACGATACGCCTTCGCCTCTCTCCTTGGCCGATGCTTTCAGCGCCGTCTCTGTTTTGTCTAGATCCAGTCTTCCGCCTTTACTTCAACGCTGGCAATTCTTCTGCGAGACTCGCTTTTCTATTTTTTTTTTTTATTTCTTTCCTTTTCTTCCCTCACACACGCAGTCGGCCGTGGACGTGCCGGCGAACACATTCACCCACTCACCGCGTACCCCCTATTAGCTCGGGCGCCTTATTATGAATTACAGCGGTGCGAGAAAAAAAAAAAACCTCCTCATTCATGCAGCGCGAGCCCTAAAATAGACCAAAGGACTTCAGAGTATCAAATTGAGGCCAACTGTCCCCTAAAAATACCCTCCGTATTGTTGACGAGTCAGAGATGGCGGTGACCTGCCAAAAAGACTCCACTTTCACGCTCTGTGCAAAGCCAACTCCTATTTTATATGTGAGCGGCCTGCTCCGTCTGGGGTGGAGGTTGTGTGGGTTTCCCAGTATACTCTGGTCGGTCTGCGGCGGTGGGAACTCTGTGGCTGTGTGAGTGCAGCGTCGATGGAGCTCGAGGAATGACCTTCAACCAGAGGGGTCGCTCGGCATACGTTAGAACGCTGCTGGACCAGAGGTCCGAGCCGAAGAGATTTTAAGTTGGCTCTGATTTTTTGTTTAATTCACTTGAGTCCGACACACACTATCTACATCAGCTTCTTTTCTTAAAGAGATGCCTCTCTCCCCCACCCCCCACCCCTCGCCCCCCCCCACCCCAAGGAGCCACGCTCTGAATTCTTCTGTCCTTGCTCAGATGTTATTCCTTGTGTCTGTCTCGGAGTGGAATGTGCTTTTGGGAAGTTTTCAACACCTCTGAGACCGAGCAGGAAGAAGGAGGCATTTTCTGACTTGGGCAGCAGAGAGCCTCGCTCGCATCCGCTCGGGCCAAAGCCCCGACAAACAAAGACCGTTCTGTTTGGTGAGGAGGAGTGCAAGAATTTCTTGCAGAGTGTCCTGCCGGCTGACTCGCTCTCTATGATCATTCAGTTTTGATTACGCCTCAGTCTCCATGTTATTCTCTTTGAAATAAAAAAAAAAAAAAAAAAAGAAAAAAGAAAAGCAGCAGTCTTGAGATGTGAACAAACACAGCGGCGGACTAGAAATCTGAGTGGAGTCTGTAGCGGCGCTTCTTCTTTGTGTCCCGAGTGACGGCAGCCTCGTGGAGAGGAGCCGTGCACACTCCCTCCGTGCGCTGTGCTACTGTAAGGCCGCGGTAGGGGGAGCGGAGTGGAAACACTTAGGCAGCGATTTTGGTTTTGGAGCCGGGGCAGAATCTGTGCCAATTTAACAAGGCCCCCGGCAGAAGGGAGAGCAAGGGGAAGGGGAAAGAGGGGGCGGGGTGGAGGTGGGCGACAAGAGGGGGGGAATGAGTGGGTGGGTGGGTGGGGGGGGGGGTGGAGGCGGTTGTGGGTTTAAATAGAAGCAGCTTCTCAGACATGTATATTTTCTTTCTTCACAGCTCATACCTCAAAAATGTTTGAGAGATAAAGGGGATGATGATATTTTTCAAAATTGGCCAGTACTCATGTCAGAGATGCTCCTATGACTTTTTCAAATTCTAGATTAGCCTCATTCAGTATATTATGACGCAGACACCACCACCCCCCAACCCACATTTGTTTTTTTGCATTGTTATAAAAAATTTCAAACAATCCCTTTGCCTTTTTATTCTCACTAAAATAATTATTATTTGGAGTTATTTTAATCGTGATCCCCTCCGCATTTTCTCCATCCTGGTGTGTGACCCTTTTCATGGTGCGGAGGCATCCCTGAACTCTAATGTCTACCATCTGCCTAATATTGTTTATGGCGCGTGCTCGTCAAAGTCGCTGTTTCTCAGGCCGTTCCGTATGCGTCGGTTCGGCCCTGGTGGCAGCGGGGAGTACTGCGGCGTCGGTTCGGCCCTGGTGGCAGCGGGGAGTACTGCGGCGTCGGTTCGGCCCTGGTGGCAGCGGGGAGTACTGCGGCGTCGGTTCGGCCCTGGTGGCAGCAGGGAGTACTGCGGCGAGAACACGGGAGTATATCGAGGAAGTGCTGCGAGTTTCAGCGTACGTTCATGAACACTTCTTTGATTAGAGAGAAGCTTGACTGTTGACGGTTGTAGCACATTGCTGCCCAGTGAGTTCATACACATAACTCTGATATTAATATGATATTGATCTTTACTGTTGGCAAAAGTAAACCTGTCTATTCCTTATTTATATTGATATTTTAGCCCTAAAAGCAGAAATAACCTGCCTTTTCGTCACGTTGTCATTGGGTCACCCAGCCAACAGGTCATGTGAGGTCACTTGGCTGTGGCGATACAACTGTGACGAAAGTGCTACAAATACAAAGAAAAAAGGCGAAATGGAGCGGAAGGGTTTGGGATTGACAGCTTTTTTTTTTTATGAAATCTGAATTCTGTATTAAATCAGTGTATCAAACAAAACTCCCTCGCTGAACTGATCTCGGTTTTAATTTAAAAAAAGTTCCAAGTAACTGAATATTTAAGAAGTAAACCTTCAGAAGCTTAACATTCAAAGAACCCAAATTCTGGCAGGGGACGTCATTCCCCATCTCTCTCTCTCTCTCTCTCGCTCTCTCTCGTTTCCTCTCATCTCTTCGCTGTTGGCTATCAAATAAAGGCCTTTTATATAAACTACCGAAAGAGATACAAAGATACAAGAAGGATTTTTTTTACGGCTATTTTACAAACTCTGTCGAAGTCACGTGTTAAGATCTGAGCATGGCCACGCGAGCCTCTCCTCCCGCGTGGAGGCGCGCCGTGAGTAGAAGAGGAGGTGGATGACAACGACGCAGCCACGAAAAAAACCAACCGCGCCGTGCTCGGGGGACTTTTTAAAGGAAAAGGCAGCGTGAGCGAGGGATGAGGAAGGATGGAGAAGCCATGGATTTGTCGACTGCACTGCCAGTAGTTATAATAATATAGTATCAGTGTGCTACTGGAGCCGTGAAAGATAATAGCTCCCTTTCTCTTTTTTGTTTTTTTTTAAACAACCACATTCCTGCTCCACAGTGTTACTAGCAACTTCAATTCGATTGATTTCCACTGTCATAAAACACAATATTATTCTTTTATCTTTTTTTTTTTTAAATTTTACTCTCAGTTCTTCCAGTTGTTCATGGGGGGGGGGGGCACTTGGCAGGCTGTTGGGGTGTGTACCGGCAAAGAAACTTAGAAAACGGCCACACATACACATAGAAGCCCCTCTTAGTTATGAATCAGAGCTGTAATTAAGACGGTTATATTCTTGGCTCCGTCTGAGGAATGTCACAGGAGCGCGTGGTGGCCACTTTAAGGAGACACTCATCCTGTGAGCATTTTGATGTGGGGTTTGCTCATTTCCTTCCTAAGATGACACATGAGGTTTTCTTTTTTTCTTTTTTCTTTACCCAAAAGTAATCAGCAGGCCTTCTTCCATACCTCACAGTATATGGATAAGTAATTGCAAAATTCCGCAGCTATTGTATAATAAAAAAGCTCCACTTTCAGGAAATGATGTGGCTCTGGGGTGGGCCTGTGTTTTTGTTTCCTGTATGTGCGTCTCTCGTTGGAGGG
The DNA here is from genome assembly GCA_016806645.1 of Ophiodon elongatus. Lineage (NCBI taxonomy): Eukaryota > Metazoa > Chordata > Actinopteri > Perciformes > Hexagrammidae > Ophiodon > Ophiodon elongatus. Next base: position 283,041 of record JACSYO010000770.1, on the reverse strand, counting down.
AGGAAAAGCCCACCCTGGCACTTGAACCACGTCTTCCCACCTCCACTCTGCCGTGAAGGGGGCTTTCTCTACCCGGCCGAGAGACGGAACTGATTTACAACCAAAGATCACAAATGAAAAAAGCAGCCCTGTTTTTTTAAAATAATAATAAAATCTGCGTCCTCCTCCACCTCTCTGAGCAGCCCTTTGTCCCGAGGCCCCCGCGGGGCGAACCTGACACGGGGCCACGCTCGTTCCTCCGCAGAGAAGAAGGTCAACACGACTCTGAACATCTCCCTGGATGGGTTTTTCTTTGGTTGTTGTATAGTTTTTCCTTTCGGTCAATAGGGGAGCCCTCACTGGAGGGCCGCGGGTTCTTCTGGCCCACTGACAACCCAAACACACTCGTAAAAGCAGCGCGGACGGTTTATTTCTTCTGGGGTTTGGAATGCTCCCCCGAAGACGGACAAAGATGGCTCTGCCTGCCGACCCCCACACCTCCCAGTAAATGGCATTTTTCGCAGCGTCATCGAGGCGATCGGACGCTGATCTGTCCGAACGCAACAGATGAGTTTGCAGCCGAGCTGTGAAAAATGAAATTGTCGTAAAAGAGTTTTTTTTTTTTACGAGAGAGTAGTTGCCGAGAACAATTTTCGCGACTGAAAGCTTCAAAGCATTCTTCGAACAAAAAACCCGAAATAAAAGCCTTTATTTAATACTTTAAAACCAATTCCAACACGTTGTGGCTTCGCCGCGGCCTTCATCAGAGACACAAACAAATGCCTTTTGTTACAACATAATAAAATCCCCCTGTCCTCTTGTGTTAGTGTTTTTCGGTATTGATTGTCTCTGCGTCTCGACGCCCGGGTAACGAGAGCAAGGACGACATATTTAATTATTCTACCCCCCCCCCCCCACCCCCCACCTTTGTTCAAATTGGCTTACGCAGACAAGCTGATTTATGTCCGTACTCATGTGCGAGTTTGTCGTCTGCGAGGCTGCATGTCGAGCCTCACTTTGGATGAGCCCGAGACCATAATCCTCGCTGAATACTGTAATTTCCCCCCGTGCAGTCTGACAGCCGGGCAAATTACAGGTCTGCCGCGTCTGTAGCTCTAACACCTTGGGTGCTCCCCGGCGGTAACATGACTCTGAACATGGCGGACGAACCGGCTGGCCTCTTTCCTCTTGAGGTGATGCCCTTTGGTATGTGGCATGCCCCTGCCACATTTTTATAGACTTGAGATATTTGTTTTTTTTTTGGTTCTTCTTCTCGAGGCTGCAGCACAGAGCACGACTTGTCAGTTTCCGTTTTAATTGAAGGGTGTTTTAATTCGGTCTTGATTTAACTTAAGATGGAATGAAATGCGGCTGAATTCCTGGCACGTTATTGGCTGGTGTTGCCGCCAGGGTGAATTCCTTTTTTATGTATATATATTTTCTTTTTAAACCACACCGCCACTTGACCTGCATGCCGAGGATGACTTTGCGAGTACCTGATTCCACAGCGAGGACTGTTGCCGGAATCCGTCGTCTGATCGTTTCCCTGTGAAATCCTTCCAAAATGGTTCCAGGTCTCCTGGCAGCGCATGTGTTGGTCGCAGATAATGGCTTGTTTGACGGACATGCTCGGCTTAGTACTTTTCGGTGCAGGTGAACGGAAACATGTGCCCCGTCGGGCTAAATGAGGTCGCTTGGAGGTCAGCTAGTGTAATGATGAACAAAAACAAGGGCAGGGATTGAAGGAATGTGATCCTGTGCGGAGGAGGGAACTCCCAGCATTACAATGGCCAACCACCACCACTACCACCACCGCCACCACCACCGCCGCCACCGCCACCACCACCCCGTAGACTAAAAACATGCATCTTCATAAGCAAATTGTTTATTTTAGGTTGCCAGCCGGGCATTTCTTTTTTAACTCCAGTTTTAAATAGAACATGTTTTATGGTACTTGGGATCATGAGACATATTTAGCACAAATATTTGAAAGAGTAATTATTGGCTGTACAAGCCCTAGTTTTTTCACCCCAGATTACAGAAAATTGGGAAATGGACGGAGTTCCTGCTATTTCTGGAACTAGTTGGTCCCGTTTGATCTGTGTGTTCTCGACTTGACACTCTTTGTTATTTCAGTTCTCCTTTTGGAATTTCTTCCCTTGGATGAAATTTCCAGTCGTCTGTGCAGCTGCAAGAAGCTCCACGATATACAGTTACGTCTCCCTCGGAGAGATCTCCAAGAGACAGTGAGCGGAGGCACACATGTGACCAGGTGCGCAGCCTCGTGACTCGGCCTCTTGTCATCATCTTAATGAGCTCCTGTCATTCAAAAGCCGATGTACAGTCTCTTGGTTGTTTGGGGGGACGAGGGAGGGGGGTACATCATTTCTGGTGTGTCGTGCATGGACGATCACATGATTGATGTTTTGTTCTCTGTGCAGGTGGTTTGATGGGTTTCTCAGAATGCACCTCTGAAGAGCCATTCATGCAGAGAGAGATATAGAGATTACATTTGTGCTTTTAAAACATCAACTCTTGTGTGTGAACCAAACTAGGAAACGCTGAAAGTTTCAAGGCGTTGAGACCAATCCTCTCACATCGGATCCGTTCGCGAAGGAGGGTAAAAAAAACAAAAAAACAACCTCTTCCAATAACAACCTGACCAACAGGTCATGTGTGTTCATGTAATGCAATAGGCTCTTTTACATACAGCATGTGAGCAAATGGGAATAAAGCAGGAGACCCAACGTATCGCCCCGTCATTCGATGCCTGTGCCTCGTCAGGCAGCGGGCTTCGCTCTTAAATAACCGTATGCGATCAAAGTGGTGTGAGAAAGTATCGCTAGTATCACTGACGGAGGCCACCCCGAGCATCCCTCAGCGATGCAGCTTCGAGAGAGAACAGAAACCCCCCGTCCCCCTCGCTGTCGTAACTCTTTGGACCCGCCTCTCTCTGTCACTCGGTGGGAAATATTGCAGCTCGTTCTCTAAATGTCCCGTCAGGTCCGAGTGCGAGTCACTGTAACGGATCGCACGAAGCCGGCTGTGTCGCATGCTCCACGCTCGAAAGAGGCCGTTCGAATGTGTTCCTGTTTGCCGCCCCCTTTTTTCCCCCTCTTCTCCCCCTCTTCTCCCCCTCTTCTCCCCCTCTTCTCCCCCCCAGCCCCGTCGATACTGTTCAGTTGCACCACAACAGGTTCGACTGGAAACCCCTCTCACGCCCCCGCGTGAGATCTCTCAGAGAGGCGTGTTGGGGCAGGAGTGTTTTCCGTGCGCTCTGCCTCCAGCGCAACACGAATTAATTGTTAAAGTGTAATCGCTCCAGCGTCTCGCCTGGTGGTCGCTCAGCGTGGCGGGAAACCTACAGGACCGCGCGCACGACGCAGCTGCTAATTTCAACGGCTGCGACGGTTATCTTTGCATAGCTGAATAATTTATAGTCAAAGCTTCTCGGTGTCTGGCTTTGTCTCTTCTCTCCTGCGAATGAGCCACATTTAGTGTTATCTCCATTCGCCTGTTAGCGTAGAAATGAGAGAGTGAATATAATCAAACGGGGAACAGTGTTCTTTTTCCTGGATTAAATAGCAGCAGTTTTTTCTTCTCTCTTATTTTTTTTCAAGCGACTGTTGTTTCCAGCCCGTTGGAGCCGACTCTCATCCACATACTTGTGTTTAGGAGTTTGGCGCTCTCGTGTCTTTTGGAGCCCGGGAACGCTGCAGCTGTCGAGCAGACGTTTGTCGAGCGCGGGCTTTACTGGGGAGCCCGAGGAGAGAGCGGCGGGTCTTGGGTTTCTGTTTTCTTTGCGGCTCAGATGACCTAAGATGGTGTCTCGCGGAAAGAGCGCGGCGAATCCCCGAGATGCTGCCAATCTCGGTGAGCACCCGGACACCCGGACTCCTTAATTTCTCAGTGCGCGTGCACACACACACACACACGCGCACACACGCTGCCTCGTTTGTCATCTGAAAAAATGGATCTCGGAGGCAAACAGTCCCCCTTTTGTACGCGGGGCTCCGTCTCTCTTGTGACTGGTATCCAGTTCTGTAACGAGCAGCAGCTGGCTCCGAGGCCTGTACTCGGGAGCTGCATCCCTCACCCCGATGAATGTGTCATTTGTTGCTTGTTTAGCAGTCGCTTTTGTTCGGGGCCCTGAACCATCCTTTCACACACACACACACACACACACACATATAAATAGCTTGAACACACACACACACACACACACAATACTCAGCTACAGTTTGCATAGCCCACTTATAAGCGTGCAAAACCTAGACCATCGTAACTGTTCGGGTTTTTCTTCTTTTTTTTTTTTTAAAGAAAGTGGTTCTTGGAAGGCATTTTGACATTTGCAGCCAATAGAAGTTCTTGTGTTCTTGTGTCGTACTCGATTGTAGTTCCTTTTACACGCACACGGGCGTCAGATGCAGGTTGGATGACTTTCCCCCCGCGGCTGTTTTAGTGCTTTCTCTGCAGGAGCGGGCCGGTAATAATGCCGTGACTTCACCGTTGACATCCAGGCCATATGAAGTGATGTCTGCTGACAACTTAAGTGGAAATTGTAGGTCATCTTCCAGATGCAGAAGCTCAAAGATGCCTTTTGTTTATGTCTTCTGACTGGAGGCTCTTGCTTGTTCCATTATTTTTACTTCTTGCCTACAGAAATGAATAATTAGTTTTTCATCCACGCGATTGTTTGTTTTTCATGCTGGCTGCAGTCAGACGTCTGTCTCCTCCTCCCTCCTTCAGCTTTCCTTCACTGTAGCCTCATAATTGCCGTGTCAGCGACCGTCGAATGTCGGAGAAACTGTTTATCATAAACTACAGCACAGAAGCATTTTTCTTTGGTTCCGCTGAAAAAATATTCATGGCAGAGTAACATCTCCAGGATTGGACTGAAATGCACACGCCATGTTTTTCTTTTCTTTTCTTAGTCCCCGTTGTGAGTAGAACAAATCAACATCAGGACAAAATATAAAATGTCACACTTTGCTAGAGTCACAGGCTGGGTGAGAAATTGTTTTTCTTTTTGTTCTTGATTTTCCCCCCGTTAATGGCCTCTCACCCCCCCACCCCCACCCCCTCCCCCCCACCCCTCTCTCTCTCAGCCAGTTGGTTTCCTGTCCTAACTGGAGCAAACCCAGCATGTCCAAAGAAGGACTGGGTCCAGAGGGAGTAGGAGGACAGTGAGAGTCACACACTATAGGCAGGGGATCACACTGGGCATCATACGTCTGTCTTTAAACATGAATCGTAAATGCAAACGTGATCCCGTGTGTCTCTGTCGACTGAGGCACTTGTGATTTGTACATCAGCCTCAAACAGAAGAGGAAGGAAGCGTGTGCACCAGCTAGTTTGCCCTTTAAACTAAACAAAGGAGCATTAAAAAAGCCTCGCATGAAACAAAAGGCTGGAGACAAAAATAAGAAGAAGGGGAAGAGTGAGAAATCCTCTGATGATTGCATGATAGGCTGAAAAGTGATATTTAATGCTTGAAGTTTGAGCCAGAGGACGAGTGAGTGCACTCAGAACAGGAATGCACGTTTAGGGGAAACAAAAAAAATGGTACCTTCAAGTGTTTCTGTATCTTTTGATACAAACCTGAAATAATCCATTGCCAGGCTCATAATGGCCCATTCCAGCTGTTCCCACGGCCCTGTCAAAATGAGGAATCAGTCAGGTTTTCCCAGCAAAGACTCTGAATATACAAAAAGAATTGCTAATGTGTTTTTTTTTTTTATGGACTCAAAGGTACAAGTGCTCGACTGATTTTACTTACCCATAGCTACTATGCATGCTTGCAGTGTATCTGTCTCTTGTAATGCCCTTGACTTCTCCAAGACGGGAGTGGGAGCTGGTTCAGGGGGGTCATGGAGCCAGAGAAAACGGGGAGGGGAGGGGTGGAAAAAATCCGCACAGTCATTGAAAACAAAGGCAGGCCGAAAGTGGGTTAGGGTTATTGAGTTTTTTGTAATGATTGAGCAATTATATGGTATAATGCAGGAGAATGATTCTTCACAGCTTCATTAATTTAGAATGTTTGCACAGCTGCCCCCCTGTCCTACATTAATCACATTTACAGACATTTATCTCAGGTTTTTGTTCCACTTTAGTTTGTAGAGCTAAACCTGTATGTCCATGTAAGTTAAAGCTTACTCCTTACTTGTCTGGGGTTGCAACTTTGTCACAAAACAATTGTATGGCAGGTCATTTGTGCCCATAACAAAGTCCGACCTAAGACAGTTATTTATTCAAAACAAAAAACGGCGCTTCCTCCGGTTCTGGTTTTCCGACACGAGTCACAGGATTCAATCCACAGTCAGTAACTGAGGTGTCATTTCCTTCTTATTGAATCTGCTTTATCACAGTTTGAAACGTAACGCGGGCCTCAAGGACACCGTGAAAGAAGGTTTTCGCGAGGCACAGTTTGTGGAGGCGCGCTTATCTTAAACAAACTCCGAGGATAAAGAAACCCCATCGCTCCTTCTGTTTACCAGGGTCTGTTGTCCAAACTGTCGGACCCGGCTTGGGAACGCTCGTTAAACTCATCAGGTCTGTTATCTGGCGTCCAGGTGTGGTTTGCATCGGCTCTTTTGTGGAGCAACATTTCGCAGCCTTTTCCACACGTACAGCAGCAGTCGGATGAACAGAGCACCGCCTCGGGCTCGGTGTCTAGAGTCTGATTCATATTGTGTCGAGGGAAAAGTGTTGTGTTATATAATCAACACGATGAGCTGTTAAAGATAAGTGTCGGTGCTGAATCTGATAGATTCCGTTCAACAGAACCTCTTGGGAGTAGTTTCCTGTCGGTACACGAAATATTCAATCAGTAATGAGATGCAATAATGAGATTTACTTGCCGTACTTTGAAAAGATTAATGTTAATAAGTCCATGTTCTGCAAAGTGCACCTTTTTTTAGGGTAAAAATGCAACCGCTTTTCCCACAGTGGGAGGCCCGTTAGTCATTGTGAAATACAGTATGTCAATAACCTCTGGTGACATTTGTAACCCCGAGAACCATGGGAACTGTAAATATAAGTATGCTAAAATGCTCTTCCTGCCCTGTGGCTGGGGGCTGCACAGACCACGAACAGATTGTTTTAACATGGAGGAAAGTTCACTTTATGCCCATTAGCCAAGGCCATTAAGGAGACGGTTTTTTTTCGCCGTCTCGGAGAGGAATTTCCATTAAAGATCACTCATTAACACCCACTGTGATAATTTCTAAAGGTCTGTGCTGGGAGCATGTAGAACGCTAATAAGTGAGGCACTGGAGAGATGTTTTACAGACCACTGATGTGCTACAGGCATAGAAATGATGTCTCCATTGCTCCCCTCCATTGTGATTCTTGTACATCTTCAGCCCCTGCTCCCACTGATTAAGTGCTAATAACCTCAAAAGTAGATCATCAATCACCCCCAATATAAGTGTTGAAAGAACTTTTTTTTTTCTCAGGGCGTCTGTTTTTTTGTCACAGTTACTATTTTATGCATTATTTCATTCACCAGTCTTTCTGTACATGGATAAGCAAAAGCACTGGTATATTTTAGTATTATGTAGTCATTATTTCAGTCATGTTTTTACTGAAATTATTGCTGTTTTCATTCTCACCCAGGCACACTCTAAATTATTACAGCTGAAATTGCCTCTGCATCAGACACAATGTAGTGCACAAACATCCAAGCGTTTTTTCCCCCTTAGTTCTTTAAGGACTTAACTAATCGTGGACTTCCAGCAGCCAGAGGGGTTATGCACTCAATTCCTCTGAAAGGTTTTTCTTCAACAACATGTCTTTACTGTTAATAATCCTATGCCTTAGGAAATTAAAGGTAGACTTAACCTAATTATCCAAAGGTGAAAGAGCAGTGGATAAATACTGGGTATGATCTCAAGGTCAGAAATAATATAATGACTCATGGGGCACTGTGGGGAAAGTAACACTACTCATCAAATATGAGTTCTACTATCGCTGCCTCTAAATCTTTTCATATTCTTCATATACTGGCCAAGTTATGTCTTTTTTTAAAATCCTCTAGATACCCTCTACGTATTATCCATTCATCATCAGACTCGGCTAATGTCCATTTCTTCTCTTGCAGGATTCCGCAAAATCAGCCTTGATGACCTGCGCAAGGCCTACATCGTCAAGGATGTGCAACAGTACATCCTCCACAGGCTGGACCAGGAGGAGGCCCTGAGGCAGCACCTGACCAAGGAGACGGCCGAGATGCTCAACCAACTCCACATCAAAAGCAGTGGCTGCTTCCTCTACCTGGAGCGCGTGCTGGACGGCGTGGTGGAGAACTTCATCATGCTTCGCGAAATCCGTGACATCCCCGGCACCCTCAACGGCCTCTACCTGTGGCTCTGCCAGAGACTCTTTGTCAGAAAACAGTTTGCCAAAGTCCAGCCAATCCTCAATGTTATCCTGGCAACGTGCAGGCCGCTTACGGTCAAGGAACTGTACCATGCAGTCTGGACCAAAAACATGACACTGACTATGGAAGAGTTTCAGAAAAAGATGGACATTCTCTCCAAGTTGTTGGTCGATGGCCTTGGGACTACTAAAATACTATTTCACTACAGTTTTGCAGAGTGGCTACTAGACGTGAAGCATTGCACCCAGAAGTACTTGTGCAATGCAGCAGAGGGACATCGGATGTTGGCGATGAGTTATACTTGCCGGGCAAAGCAGCTCAAACCACTCGAAGTGCAGGAATTTGCGCTGCACCTCGTCAGTTCCAATCTGCAGATTGAGCCGTTTAATCTGGCTCTTTGGATGGTTTGGAATGGAACTCCTGCTAAAGACTCTCTGACCACCTCCATACCAAGAGAACAGGAGGTCCTGCAACTTCTGGTCAAAGCTGGAGCTCATGTCAACAATGAGGATGACCATGCCTCGTGCATTGTGCAACAGGCCCTGGAAAGAGAGGACTCAATAAGGACATTACTTGACAACGGGTCATCTGTGAACCAGTGCGACTCCAGCGGGAGAACTCTGCTGGCCAACGCTGCATACAGTGGCAACCTCGACGTGGTCAACTTGCTCATATCTAGAGGGGCAAACATGGAGCTAGAAGACAACCACGGACAAACGGCACTCACTCTGGCCGCGAGGCAGGGCCACACCAAAGTGGTCAACTGCTTAATTGGTTGTGAGGCCAACATCAACCACACGGATCACGACGGATGGACCGCCCTGCGCTCAGCAGCTTGGGGTGGCCATTCGGAGGTCGTATCTGCTCTGCTCTATGCCGGGGCCAAAGTGGACTGTGCCGATGCGGACGGTAGAACTGCTTTGAGAGCTGCTGCTTGGGGAGGTCACGAGGACATCGTGTTGAACCTCCTTCAGCACGGGGCCGAGGTCAACAAGGCAGACAATGAAGGAAGAACAGCTCTCATTGCCGCAGCGTACATGGGACACCGAGAGATCGTGGAGCACCTCCTGGACCACGGGGCCGAAGTTAATCACGAAGATGTGGACGGGAGGACCGCCCTCTCGGTCGCTGCTCTCTGTGTCCCCGCGAGTAAAGGCCACGCGTCCGTCGTGAGCCTTCTGATCGAAAGGGGAGCAGAGGTTGACCACTGTGATAAAGACTGCATGACTCCTCTCCTCGTGGCTGGCTATGAAGGACACGTCGACGTAGTCGATCTGCTTTTGGAAGGCGGGGCCGATGTGGATCACACGGACAACAATGGCCGCACTCCTCTTCTTGCTGCTGCGTCGATGGGCCACGCCTCCGTCGTCAACACACTCCTTTTCTGGGGAGCTGCTGTCGATAGCATCGACAGTGAGGGAAGGACTGTGCTGAGCATCGCGTCGGCTCAGGGTAACGTAGAGGTGGTCAGAACTCTGCTGGACAGAGGGCTGGACGAGAATCACAGGGACGATGCAGGCTGGACCCCGCTACACATGGCTTCTTTTGAGGGCCACCGCCAGGTGTGCGACGCCCTCATTGAGCAAGGCGCTCGTTGCACAGAGGTCGATAATGACGGTAGAATACCGCTGATATTATCTGCACAAGAGGGACATTACGACTGTGTGCAAATTCTTCTGGAAAACAAGTCGTGCATTGACGAGAGGGGATACGATGGGAGGAATGCTCTCAGGGTGGCGGCACTAGAAGGCCACAGGGACATTGTTGAGCTGCTGCTGAGCCACGGCGCTGATATAGATCACAAAGACGCAGACGGACGCCCAACACTCTACATACTGGCACTTGAAAACCAGCTGGCCATGGCGGAATATTTTCTTGAAAACGGCGCAAATGTGGAAGCTTGCGACACCGAGGGCAGGACTGCCCTCCACGTGTCCTGCTGGCAAGGGCATGTTGAAATGGTGAGGCTGCTGATTAACTATCACGCTGACGTGAACGCCTGTGACAATGAGAAGAGATCTGCCCTCCAGTCGGCTGCGTGGCAAGGGCACACAAAGGTTGTGCAGTTTTTGATCGAGAACGGCACACACGTGGATCATACGTGTAACCAGGGAGCGACGGCGCTAGGCATAGCCGCACAAGAGGGCCACATCGACGTTGTGCAAATACTTCTTGAAAATGGCGCGGACCCCAACCACGCTGATCAGTTCGGACGCACGGCGATGCGAGTGGCCGCGAAAGGTGGCCATTCAATGATCATAAAACTTCTGGAAAAGTATGGTGGTACGACTCTGAATGGCTGCAATCCCTCCCCGGTACACACCATGGAAGAAAAAACACCACTGACTGTGACTGGTAAAATGCAGTGCCTCACCATTAAATCCAGTAGCTCTGGCAGCACCGGTGCAGGAGACATGCAGTCGTCTGGACGTGGTCTACCCAACGGACCCGTCCACGCTTTCAGTTCCCCATCGGAGTCCCCTGACTCAACAGTTGATAGACAGAAATCTTCCCTTTCAAATAATTCCCTCAAGAGTTCAAAGAACTCCTCCTTGAGAACCACGTCATCCACAGCCACAGCCCAGACTGTGCCCATCGACAGTTTCCATGGACTGACATTCACGGAACAAATCCAACAGCACTCATTGCCTCGCAGCCGGAGTAGACAGTCCATCGTGTCCCCCTCCTCCACGACCAAGTCTATTGGTCAGCAGCCGTCGTCTCCATCCAATGACTTTGACTGGTCCCAGTTAAAATCTGGTCTCAAGTCATCAAAGGGAAGTAAGACCGGAAACGGGACATCGAATAGTAAAGGAGCACCGGGAGACAAGAAGAAAGTCAAGAACAGCGGATCGAGCCAAGGCCAAGTCCTGGAGTACGAGATGACACAGTTCGACAAGAGGATTGCTCTCAACAAATCGGTAGCGAACATTTCAGTGAAGGATCCCCAATGCAAGATTGTGATTGGAGGTTCAATTCGGCAGGAAAGGGGGCAAAGCCAAGAGCAACTCTTTCTCCAGCAGCAGAGCTGTTCTGAGAAAAGGAGGAACGGCATCATGACCAACCCCAACTATCATCTACAGGGTAATCAGGTTTTCCTGAGTAGGGTATCGGTTCCTCGGACTGGACAGAACAGAGGCCACCAGGATGTTCTAGAGAACTATCCCATAGGGGAAACTGAGCTAAGCCTTAAACAAGCCCTGAAACTGCAGATTGAAGGATCAGACCCCGGGTTCAACTACAAAAAGGAGACTCCGTTATAGCCGGTAAGAGAGACTTTTCAAAAAATGGCCCTCCAGTGTGTGCTCTTGTTGAAATGCATCAAGCATTTGTCTGAGAGTTTAAACTAAGGTCAGGGTGATGGCACATAGGCAGGACGTTGGCTTCTCTCTTCATTCACTGTGGCTGATGACTGACTTTTAGTTGATCCTCGATTGCGCTCAACACAACTGTCATTAGTTGGATTTAATCAGACTTGCATGAAGAATGACTCAATCTGGATCAGTAGACCTTTTTTTTTCCTTTTTTTTTTCCTCCCTCCCAAACGCAACATTAACCCAAATCATTCCTGTACCGTTTCAGATGTCTTGAATGCTCTTCGTCATGCAGACAGTGGAGGGAATGTGCCAAAGCAACCGATTTCATCTGTGTAAAAGAAAATACTAGATTTTCTTTTTTGTTCATCAGTGGGAGACCTCAAAATAAAACCTAGGGACGATTGATTGCTGCCGAAGGCTTATGTGAACTGATACATCGATGTGCCTACATCTGTTACAGCCTCCTCCATGTATTCATGCAAACTATCATTTTAATTTAATGTTATGCTATTTAATAAACAGTGTATGCACTTTTAAAAGAGTAAAATGACAGACATGCATTTGTTCTATTCACTTTGTATCCCATCCATGTTTTATCAAAGTAATTGTTTGAGAGAAACATACCAATGCCTTTTTATTATTTTATATTATGTTTGTTCTGTCTACTTTTTTCACACTGACAGCAATGTACCACCGAGTACATTGTCACGAGACCAGAGGACATAACAGTAACTGATGCGCATTGATAGTCTGCCTTTCTAGAGACCCCAAATAATCTGTGTTAACCTTGGATCAGTGTGCTACGCCTATGTTGTGTGTAATATGTTAATAGCTATGGCAATTTACTTCACAAGTATATACAAGCATATTTATTTTTGGAAAAAGCCACTTTTGCTGCATTTTTGTGTTGCATTACGCTCTACCATGGTGCTGTGTTCAGAAGTTGCCTGCAGTTATTTTGAACTCCCAATTTTGTTGGTTTTGTGCGTTTGTGTTATATTATAAATATCCAAGAAAGAGGGAGGTTCATTTGAAAATGTAAAAAAAAAAGGAAAAAAAAAAAAAGTTAATTTCGTCCCTATGGGATTTCTCAGTTGCTTGTGTTATTATTTTGTGTGTTCATAAAAACTATTTAAATAACCCATTGTGTACCGTCAGCAAAGGTTTGGTGCTAAATGCAGCGATTTCAAGTGGAAGCAGCAATTTAAAAAGAAAAAGAACAATGCATCTGTCCGCAGAGTTACACATATAACCTACTGCAATGCAAGAAACTAAATCCGAGCTTTGTTTCCTTCTCGTCATGCGGTTAATTTCCAGTAATTCCTGCTGGATCTTTCAGGGGCATGGCACACAATACGGCTCGAAAAGGGGTTCAGCCATCAAGACGACTCGTAGCTGTGAACGATATCGTTTGAAACGCAGAGTTGTGAAGCCAAAGTTGAAATGACACGACTCTGTCCCGCCTCCTCCCTGTGAGAAGCTGAATATGGGTTCAGCAGGACTTAACCCCCGCGGGAGACGGAGGGGAGGAGGAGGCGCTCGACTGTGACGCCGAGGGAACCGAAACATCTGTTTCTCGTGAACCGCGTGGAGCTGTGTTAGCGTTTACAGGCTGTGTCATATTTTTGCGGGCTTTTCATATTGTCAACAGTGAGTTATTTTTTGCCGAGGACTGGGATCGGGGGCAGTAGAAAACCCATCGCATGCACAAACACTTCTAAGCCCTCGTGAAAGCTCTCAGCTCGTCAGTACAACAGTAGCTCAACCGTACGCCATGAAGGGTCAATGGAAGGATCTGGTCTGGGAACAGTGTTGGAAAACAAAGTGTATATTCTTATTAAGCAGTTATCTTGTTCGTCTCGACTGTGTTTCGTCTGTCATCTTTGATTTGACTGTCAGTGATTGGATTGTAAATAGCTTAACATGTACATTCAACTTTCATTTTAAAAAGAATTCCTGTATTATATGAAGTGGAATTTTCTGATGTATATTAAAGTGCTTAATAAACATATTTGCTTTACTGCTGAAAAAAAATATTTTGCTAATTTATTCAACAAAATGCACGGGACTGAGGAATGCAATAAGTTGACGTTATGGCACTCTAAGTCGTTCTCAGGCAGGAGGACATGTAAATGAATATGTCTGGTATCTGAAAATATCCCAGAGGAGCTTTTTCACTTTGTCCTTCCTAGTCGAAGTGCCAAATATTATTAAATTCAAGGCCGACTTATTGATATGTCTGGAACGTTGAAGCTTATGCGAGCACAGATATGCCATTGCACTTTGAAGAGGTCTGCACTTTCTGAAGATGGATAATAAAATAGACAGCAAAAATGAGTTGAGAGGAGAAATACCTCGACAAGAAAATTACAAATCTGCAGTGACTAATTATTTCCTCATCCATTCCTATCTCAGATACCTCTTGTTTTTCGATGGATCCAAGGGCCTCTTTTTCCCCCATTGGAGTGTTTTTTTTTTTACTGTATTGGGGCTGCAAAACCACAGGCTATGCAGTTAATATCTTCCTCACTGATTTGGTGCCAGAGGGCCAAAAAAATGACACAGCAGGCATCACAACACACGGATGAAGCCGAAGTGGATCGGACACGTGTGTCGAGTGATTTATATTCATTACTGTAACTCCTTGGCATTAACATATCTTGTCCGTCATTTAAATTCAAAATGAACGCATAGAACTTCAGAAACCAACCTCGGCTGTATTTCAAATGTATTTAACTGAACGAGCGGCATTACTAGCTTTTGGCCCCGAAGAGTGATAATCGAATAAAGCTGTTAAACTGACAAATTAGCCTTAATTGCCTTCAAACATCTCGTGAAACACATCTGCCAAAGAGGAGCTAAAGTGTAAGATTTAGATGTTTATACTTTCAGCACGGCCTTCGCTGCATGGTTCGAGAGGGTGGGTGTTGAATGACTAAACCATCTGGTGCTGATGTCATGTAGTATGTACTGTCCAAGCTTGGAGGATGTCCTCGTGAACCATCTGCCAATAGCCACATCTGGTTCTTCTCCACTCCGTGCCCTTGTTTTGGATACGCCGCTAACGGGCTCCCACGCAATATACACAGCATGGCGACAGTTGTGGGCGACTCCTTCCAGACACAACTTTAAACCCAATGGCCTTCATCGACAGTATGAAGGCCATCAGGAGCCGTGTGTGTGTGCAGGTTTTCATTCCAGAAAAACACTTTAGCTAAAGATTTTTCTGATTAGCACTTCTTTAGGTCGAGCTAGCGGGCGCTATTGAGTGAAAGCAGCTGCTTGTTTGGTTGCGCTTAAAAACATGCATACACATTGCTCTAAATTGGCTCAAGGTAATAATTAAATAAAACTAAAAAAAATTGTTGATCGCTGTGTCCTTGTGTGGAACATTTTTCCCAGCTCCCCTTGGGAAGAAAGACCTTCCAAGAATGCAATCATTAAAAAGATATCTTTGCAGTTTGGCAAGGTTGTGGGTCTGCCTTCTTGCTTCCAACTCTCTCTGTTGGGTTTCAGCAAAGATCATAACAATAATTCAGATGTTGTCACAAGACAGTGCTGTGAAGGTTTTCTAGAAATTTTTTGTTTAGTCGGTGGAAAATGTGAGAGAAGTCGACCAAATCTGACAAAAGGGGCATTTTCGAAAGAATCCTCAGTCATGAGACGATGGTATGACAGACTACAAAGGACCGCATTGTTGAAAAAGTACATAATGTGCTTCAAAAATCTTGTTTTTATGGAGACATTACAGTTTTCATGTTCATATTTCTCTTTCAATCACATCGCTGATTGTACACTTATTGCACAAAGGAAAAAAACACTGCAGGCTCAACGTCATTAATGTGACCAATTAACTTAACTTAAAACAGAATATCAGAAAAAACGTCATGCAATTCATAGTAGTGTGCCATGAAAAATGTCATGTAAAAAGTTATAGTTTAGTATGTCATAAAAATGTGTCTTAAAAAGTGTCATGTATTGTATGTCAGAGCAATTTCACAGTACCATAAATGCCATAAATACCATAACAAATATAGTATTGTATGGCATAAAAGACGTCATAGTATAGTATGTCACAAACAATGTCATAAAAATACACAAATGTTGTAGTATAATGTCATAAAAGATGTCAGAGTATGTCATACAAAATACCAGTATGTCAGCACAAATTAAAAGTATTCGTATATTATGTCTTGAAAAGTCATAAAGAGGTCATAGTAGTATTTCATAGTCAGTGTTTAATAAAAGAATATTGTATAGTTTGTCATAGAAATTCATAGCATAGTATATCATGATACTCAAAACATACTAAATCACAAAAATGTTATAATATAACATATCATAAAAAGTGATAAAGAAGTCATTGTATAGCTTGCCACAGAGAGTCATAAAACAGTCGTAGTATAGTCATATATTGGTCAATAAAAAGTTATAGTATGTCTGAAAGGTTATTTTAAAAAAGTCATAAAAAGTGTTAAGTGGACTTAAAAAAGTCAATATAGTATGTTGTCAAAAAGACAATGTAGAATGTCATGAAAACCCGTGAAAAGTCACAGTATAATATGTCAAAAAAGTCATAGTATAGGATGAAATAAATATAAGTATAGTGTGCCATAAAAAGTCATAAAAAAATCATAAAAAGTAATTGTCCAGTATATGATAAAAAACGGTATAAAACAGCATGTCATAAGAAAATCATGAAAATGTCATAGGATGGTAAGTTGATAAAAACATGATAAAAAGTCACAATAAAGATGGCGGCAAAAACAACATGGTATAGGATTTTTTTTTTAAAAGGGCATAGTGTATTATGTTGAAAAACAAAACAATGTCATAAATTATAGTACAGCATGTAGAAAAAAAGATAACTCATAGTATAACGTAAAATTTTTTATGTTGTCGAAAAAACGTCATAAAAAGTCAGAGCTTAGTGTGAACGAAAGAATTAATAAAAAATGAATTGTTTTGTTTGTCGAGTAAAATGTAGTTTGTCAAAAGAAAGTCACAATATATAGCATGTCGAAAACACTTCATAAAAAGTCATAGTATATTATGTTGAAAAAACATATTAAAAAGTCGTAGTATAGTGCATGAAACATATGTCAAAGTATGTCGAAAAAACTTGCATTGCATAGCATATCAAAAAAAGTAATAAAAAGTTACAGTATATTATGATGATAAACGTAATAAAAAGTCTTGGTATATAGGGTAAAAAAAATGTCATAGTATAATATCTCAAAAAAAGTAATCAAAAGTCACAGTATAGTTTTTTGGGAAAACGTAGTTTTCAGTCATAGTATATAGTTTCTCAAAGTTCCCTCAGGAACATCTGCGGTCCATTTCAATACTTTCACTTTCAGTAGTTTGTCTTTATTGCTCTACACTGCTGGCCGCACGGCAACTCGTGGCAACTGGCTAACGTTGCGAGGATATTCCCCCGTCATCAATGCTAGTGCTGTAACCTAAAGTTAGCTGTTTTAGAGTTTAGTTATGTTGATCGACAACTCGGCAGTGTAATGCGGAAGTGAGATGGAAAAGATATTTAGTTTTATGTGGCCTTTAATCACATGCTGGCTCCCCAAATCGACTTAAATGAACACATCTGGCAGTTTCTCAACACATCTGATCTCGTGACACAACCATCAACTGTGGATAAAACGCTAGAATAAATTTATGTACGGGTTGCAAAACGGACCCTTTCGTTAACTCCCAAAGTGCCTGAGTGACGCTGTTTAAGAGCACATCTCGTCAGACCGTTTTACTCTCCAAATTTTAATTGCTGTTCTGGGAAACTGGCATCCGCACACAAATAGTCAACTGCAGATCAATGCCAGCAGTGACTTGGTGGAGGCAGCCAAGTGGCAGACTTTGGGAGACGTTCTACAAAAGGGGTATTTCAATCTGTCCATCCATTTCATGATGACACAAGTGCGGCCATGCGGAACCCTTCTCAGTATCGGGTTTCAAATTAGATTGGGTGCCGTGGACAGTTAAGGAGCGTTGTTCAAAGGCGATCATTTTTCCAAACTCACAGCAATTACTGGACAATTATGAAGAAGAACCAATTGCAATTTCAGAACTTTGAATGGAAATTCATGCTGTACTTGGAGGTCCACTGACCTTGAGAGAGGCTTCAAATACATTCATAGCTACATTTACTAAATGCTATATTGTTTCACATAATTTAGAAATTAGGGTCAATCACAGATTTGTCTTGGTTTTCTTTCATTGAATGAGATCCTGTTTCTAACATAAATTAATTTCAGACAGACGGACCCAGCAGCTTAAAGTGAGATATGACCTTTGAAGAAAAGAATAACATATTGACTCTCTCAGATATGAAGTTGAACTCACTCAATTCAATACACTCTGGGGTTAAGGTGTTACAACCTATGCTTGGTATGACCATTAGGTTAGGATGGCTAATGTTAGCTGACGTTTGCCGCTGTTAAAGTTATATTACTGAGTCAGTTCACCTTCATGACTCGTCACTACAGTACAACGTTTTTAGTCTTTACCATCATCAACCAACACATTTCGTTACATGCACAGTGTCCTTTGGAAATTGACGTGACAATACTAACGACTCTTGTGACTAATGCTGGCGTTACAAAAATAAAGACGACAAGTGAACGTTTACTTGCACAAGGGCCACAAACAGTGGCCTTTTTGTTCAAAGTGCGTTTGTCTGACCCATCCATCACCACATCTACCCACCCTGAGCTGACCCTCACGCACTTACTGCTAATACCTCACTGTCCACTAATGCCGCGGTAGGGTTCACATGGGGATTGGTTGGAAAGCTGGTGCGTCGCCAAAGGGGGCCTCTGAGCTTCGATGCCGAGGGGCCCTGACAAAGCAGCGGTATTTGATGAGGTGGGCGTGAGAATGAGGCGTCTCAATTGCCATTTGTTGCCACAGTTCAGCCAAAGAGAGGGCGGGCTTATGTCCCTCAGCGGAGAATATTGAAATTCCTCATCCAGACTTTTCAAGTCAAGTGATTTCTTATTAACCTCTTTTAATGATCAAGGAATTGCAACATCAACAGCTCTCTGCCACGGCTTCTGTGACCTGTAGTTGAATTCAGATGAGAGAAATGCAACTATTATTACTAAAATGTCCTATGATGCTAAGACAGATTTCTGTGGTCTGTGTTGGCCATCGAGTGGGTATCTTTGTTCAGGCAGTTGCATTTTGTCTATACGTGACAACCACGACATATCCCTCCACCACAGCTCAGAAAGGAAACACAGTGCGGAACTACACAGTTGGAATTTTCCCTAATAAAAAGAGCATAGCTTTGGAAAATACCCACTAACTTGCTTTGGCTAACTGAAACTGCTGAATGGTGACGAATGGAAATGATTACAGCGACCAACAATGCTATGAACATATTTTACAAATGGATATTACATTCATTGAGAAGTCCAAACATATCCTGTCATCACTAGTTGCTAGTAACCTTGTAAACCCTTGAGCCTTGATTCATATTCATAGAGGCCGTGTAAGCGTATTTCCACACTTCATTCCTCAACAATCAATGATGATCTCTACATCAGCCATAATTCATAGAACCAGTTACATGTATAACCTTTACTTTTGTTCCAACAACCTCCAAAGTGAGTTTAAAAGCCAGAAATATCTCAACCTCCTGAAGTCATTGAGTCATTGGTATTGATCAGAAGCCACATCATCCGCCTGCAGATACATGATAATCACTTTGTGCCATAGGGCAGTATAAATCTTAATTATAGCTCCAATAAATTTTTGGACTCCCACAATGACAAAAAGCAGTAATAACAAAGTTGGTTTTAGATGCTGGTGTGACAGAGCAGCCTGCTGACTTTTATACTCTATACTGGCAACAGTTGAAACACAGAGCGTTTGAGTTGAACAAGGCCATTTTATTCTGGATATATGTCAGTGTAGGACAGCATGAGCCCATCATGAACCAAGCACTTAAAACATGGTGTAACAGACTTGTTTGTGCTCATCTGCTTTCATAAACAGCTCTTCGATCCATAAAAAGGACTGGATGCACTTTTATGAATCCAAATTTAAAAGACTTTTTCATACTCTCTTATCTGTTGCAGGGCAGCATCAACTCAAACGTTGAATAAAAAAAAAAAAAAAAAGCCATTGCTTGAAAACAGACATCTATGAAAGCAGTCCCCGCTCGACAACAATGGATTAACTCATGGCCAACAAAGCTGGAGAATGAGAGATTAAACATACTGTATTCCTCTTTGTTGCCTGTTTACATAATCCCTAGTCACTCATCAAGCAGCGTGGATGAAAAGCTTTCATCGATTCTCTATTTTTGTCTTTGAAGTTCAACACAGTGGCCAAACATGCACACAGGTGTTCCACTTTCACTAAACACTAAACAGGAGAACACCTGATAGTAAGATCTAAAGTCAAAATGTCTCTGGGAGGACACGACGCTGAAAAAAAAGGTCTTTTGAGCGTGGGTGAGTTAGCCATATTGCACCATCATACTCTGCATCATTAATCATAACGGCTGAAGCCAAGGACAATAAATGGACGAGAGCTCCGCACTATGAAAGGGCTCTAGTTCCATAGACCCGAGATATTCTGGTGTCAGACAAAAGCAGCTGTCTGTAAACCAGAAAGCTCAGTATACATGCTTTCTTTCCATCACAGTCACTTTCAGACGCAAACTTTGTATCTCCAAAATGTCAGCTTTTTGAGAATGCTTAAAAAAACCCGCTTTGTTTGAAGCTTGAATTTGTAACGGTTTTATAATCCCAAGAGGTCGGAGAACTTTCCCAACCCATGGAGCATATAATCTGCTGCCCCCTATTGGAGTGACGAGGTTTGCTGTAAGAAGCAGCTGGGAATTGC